>CM066038.1:263192671-263659810 GCA_033557465.1 Ichthyophis bannanicus
CGGTGATTAAGATTTTATATTGTATGCGTGCAGAGATGGGTAGCCAATGCAGGTCCATTAGTACTGGTGTGATATGCTCCTTTAGGCCTTTCCCCATGATTACTCTAGCTGCTACATTCTGCGCCATTTGAAGGATGTTGAGGTTTTTTTTTAGGTAACCCTTGCAGTATGGCGTTGCAGTAGTCCAGGTGCGGAATGATGAGGGCTTGAGCAACGGTCCTAAAGTCAGAGTGCTCTATGATGCTACGTAGTGGTTGCAAGACTTTTAGTTTTAGTTTGGCTCGATTTGTAATTCGGAGATGCTTTTCCATCTTTAGGTTGCAATCCAGTGTCACGCCTAGGTATTTTATTTCGTTCTTTGTGGCGTAGACGTTATTGTTCATGGTGACTGTAGGTGGTGGGTTGAAGCCAGGTTTTCTGGAGATGCACATCACTTCTGTTTTTTTTTGATTTATGGCCATGTTATTCTATTGCAGCCAGATTTGGAGCTCACTGAGGCATTTTTCCAGTTGACTGATATTCGGGTTGTCGACGTCAAGCTGAGTGTAGAGCATGAGGTCATCAGCATAGATGTGATAACTGATCTTGTGGTCCAGGAATGTTTTACAAACAGGTCGTAGATAAAGGTTGAAGAGGAGGGAAGACAGGGCTGAGCCTTGAGGTATGCCTTGGGTTTGAGGGAATGCTGCGGCCTCTTCGTTGTTGAAGTGGACTTGCTGCATTCTGTTGACTATGTAGGAGGAGAACCATTTCAGAGGGGTACCTCTAATGCCTATGGAAGTGAGTCTGTTTAGGAGTGTGGGGTGATGTACGGTATCAAAGGCGGCTGATATGTCTATGAAGATGAGCATGTACATTTTGCTTCTGTTTTCCAGACCTTTGAGTAGTTTGTCTAGTAGGGCTAGGAGGAGGGTCTCCACACCATGATGTTGTCGGAAACCATATTGGTGGATGTCAAAGGCGTTGTTGTCATCAATGTGGTCTTGCAGTTGTATTTGTACTGCCTTTTCAATGATCTTAGCCAGGAAGGATATGCTTGATACTGGGCGGTAGGATGTTGGGTCTTTCTTGTTGAGAGTCTTGTTCTTTAGGATGGGTCGTATGATGGATTTTTTAGGTGAGTTGGCATTAGTCCCTGCCAAAGCGTCTGGTTCACTATGTGGGTGATGTATTGAGCAATTTCCTGTTTTATGCCCTTGATCCATGCTGCTGGGCATGGGTCGAGTGGGGAGGTGGTGGTTTTCAAGCTGGAGATTATGTTCGTGATTTGCTTGTCATCTATGCTCCTGAAGGTGGACCATTCTTGGTAAAGAGCAGGTCTTTCCGGGGTATTGGTTGTTTGGAGAATGGTGCTTATCGATAGATCCTGGGTGCATGGTTCAGGCGCTTGCTGGCTTCTGTCATGGGCTGGAGGGTTTAGCTTTTTGGCATAGTGGTCTGCCAACTGTTGGGCTGTCATTGCCCCGCTTGTAATTGGTTCTTGGGTAGTCTTCGTGAGAGATTTGACTAGTTCAAATAGCTCCCTGGGTCGGTTGAAGGCCTTGTTAAGCGTGTTGGAGTGATAGGTTTTCTTTGCACTGTTAATTTCATTTTTGTATGTTGCGAGCAGTTTGATGTATTCCATTCTATGCTCCTCGGTTTTGTGGCTTCTCCATTTCCTTTCTTGCTTCCTCAGTCCTTTCTTCAGTTTGCACAGGGTGGGGGTGTACCATGGTTCCGTCCTGATTCTGGATGAATGTCTTTGGGATGTCCAGGTTGGTATTGCGATTTCTTCGATTCCTGCGATCCATTGGTTTACCAGTATCTCGAGGTCCTCCTGTTCTGGATTCATATGCGTGTTTATCGAAGTTATCAAAGTTTCCTTGTTGAATTTTTGGAACCTCCTCCGTGGGTTTGTAGGTGGGGTGTGTGAAGAGTGCTCCGGCATGGTGGGTAGAAGCAATGTGAATTCAATTTGGTGATGGTCCGACCATGGCACTGGGGTTATACGTATCTTGGGTTTTTGAGGCCTATGATGTTTGTTGGGTAAAAACACCATGTCCAGGGTGTTGCCTTTGGTATGAGTGGCATCACAGATTATTTGTTTGTATCCAAGTTGGTCCATGGCTATATGGAAGATTTCTGCTTGAGCTGGGGTGACCGATGCTAGGTTTAGATCGCCTAGGATAATCTGGTGTTTTTTTCTTGCTGTGGTAGTGATGACTTCCAGGGTGGTTGCCAGGGTTTCATATGGGGATGTGGGGGGTCTGTAGATCAGGCAGATAGATATGGTTTTGTTTTCTATTCTGAGCATGTCGATTCCGTTGTCGCCGCTTTGTGACGTGTTTGTTAAGAGAATGGAGTCCTTCGCCATGATAAGTACTCCTCCTCCCCTTCTTTTTGAGCGGGGACAATTGTATGTCCTGTAACCAGGCTTGCTAATTTGGTTTGTGATAATTGAGTCCGTGTCCATGATCCATGTTTCCGTGATGCATAGGATGTCAGGTTTTACATCTGTGAAGATATCATGTATGATGTGGGTCTTGTTTCGTATCGATCTGGCGTTGATTAGCATGAAGGAAACTGCAGCCTGCAGAAGTTTGTCATCCTTGGAGATCATGTTTATCTTGGCTGCCCCTGTTTTATTTGGTCGTCTTCGCTTATTCTTAGGTATCTTGTTGTGTTGGTCTTTAGAGCTCTTGACCGACAGTGTGTCTGTCCCTTGGCTGTGTTGCAGGGTCGTTTGCATGAGTGCAGGAATGAATGTGTTGTATAGCGCGAGAGTTGGCAGTATGGCTGGGTTGTAGGCGTAAACTGGTCCCCATATAAGAGGTGCGTGGTACAGCAGTATGTGGTTAGAGGCACAAGTGGAAAGCAAGATACAGAGACACAACATGAGAGAGGTAGTTACGTGAGCCATTTCCAGACCAGTTGTGTAGTTGGTGTTGTGGCCAATTTTGTTGGGGTTGGTGCAGGGAACAAATGCAGTGCTCTCAGCTTTGATTATGGTTATATCGAGTAATGCAGCAAATCACTGTGTTAGTTTCAAGCTATTCAGTAGGACATAAGAATGTATAATAGCTCATGATGTATAATAGCGCACTATGTAGATAAAATAACGCTAATCATCTCCCCACCCACACCCACACACCAGACTCTCCACTGCATGAAGACACTTGCCCTCCCCTTGATTATTTACTGTGGAAACTGCCTTGATTGAATGATAAGGCGGTATATAAATACCATTAAATTAATAAATAAAATAAATAATCATGTCCTTGAGGAGCATCTGTTAAGTCCCAGGATATTAGGCAAATTGCCAGCTTTTAGGTTCTTCAAGAGCAGAACCCTAACTTGTAGGTGGAAGGAGGGACAGGCTGGAAGTGTGCTTTTGTGTATTCTATAGTGAAAGTGGCCCAAACGCCTGTGGTTTCACAGGGACAGGTTTAGGAAACCTTACGATATAAAAAAAAATATATATAATAATAATGACAGTTAAACTGTTAACCAAGAAGTACCTGTGCTACGGTCTATGACCACCAGAGGGCAGCTGGTACACTCAATAGTGCCTTTCTTTTTCCTTCGTTTCCCATGCAAGTGTGTAATTACCTGGAAGGATGTTTCATATATTTTCACTGATGTCACCCAATTGGAAAGTTTCTTGTTTGAGAAGCGGAAGGCACTTGGTGAAGTACAGAGTGCCCAAGAATAAGTTGTTGCCTCCCTTCGTGGGCCTTGTGTCTTATTTTCCTGAGTATGGCTTGATTCTAATATTCAGTTGAGTTCCTTGATGTGGGCTATATCAATGTTTGGTTTTTTGTTTGATGTTATACATCTGATTTGGTTTGTCTATTCTAGATTGTCCTTTGATTGTATTATGTATATGCAATTTTTGAAATCAATAAAAAAATAAAATAAAAAAAATAGTGCCTTTCTGTGAACGTTTGTATACAGCCATCATCAGATTGATCATTCTCTGCAAGTCAGGGAAGAAATAACCACAGGGCCACATCATGGGCACTCAGGGGTTAGTGACTAAACAAGCAATTGTAGTGTTCGGCAAATCAAGATTATATGACCAAGATTTAAAGCTCTTAACTTCTGTATCATTTGTTGGGCTCTGGTGTCCTAAAGGCCACCGGGTGGCAGCGCTGCTCATGTATCACATATAGTATTCAGTGTCCCCTTCCCGGGGGGGGGGGGGTGGTAAAATACAAAATCATATTCTTCATCAGGTTCACACAGGCAGCAACCTCTAAGACCCCCCTTGTAAGGTTGTCTGTGTATCCCACTGCTATTTCTCTGACTGCAGGGGGGGCGGGGGGTGCCTGTGTGTTTCATAGGTCCACTTAGCATGCCCTTCTCAGGAAATTCTCATCTCATCTATTACTAGAGCCTGTGCTGTTAGAGCGGGGCTTTAAGCACTTAGCAGGGGCACTGACCTGTCTGTGCCATCTTGTTAAAGGGCCCGTGCTGAGGGTGAAGAGGAGGACGTCTAGGTAGCACAGTCTGGGGCTTAGCGCTCCAGGGCACTGGAAGGTTTCATAGAGGAAGTCAGTACTCTGTGTATGCTCCATGTATTCAGCCTATGTTCAGGCGTGCTCACTGCACTGTGTTTGGGTGACAGGTGCTGGGTCACCCGTATATGTAGATGTGCATTTAGTATGTGCTCACAATTGCTTAGGCATGATTTTTGGGTGCACTCTTTGCAGAGTGAGACTGCATTTCTTTGCTCAGACTGTATTATCAGACTAAGGTAATTTCTCCAGTAATGGGGGGATGTTGATTGTAATAAAGTGCGTGAGGTCCTCGTGGTGTTACATGGGGTTGGAGATGCAGTCGTGGGATCTGCTGTGGAGTGAGCCGTCTGGAGGAGCTACAGTGTCACAGTCACCAGTTTCCCTTTCTCTTTGGGCTTTGCTCCCAGATCCTAACCCCTCTTTCTCTCTGATGTCTAGGACGCAAGGTCCCTGGCCCACTGGACAATCTATTCTCAGCCTTTTCTCAATGCCGACAGAAGGACTGGGGGAGCGAGAAGGGAAGACCAGGAACCAGCACCAGCTCTGATGTCTCTCCACTGCCAGTGTTTGCTATGGTCACATATTCCCAGTCAGTAGTTTGCGTATATTGGTGGCACACAGTCGATTATGGTATTTCTATTTCCCTTGTCCCTGAAGGGCTCACAATTTATGTTTTGGTACCTGAGGCAGAGGGTTAAGTCACTTAACGAAGGCCAGAAGGACCACCTGTGTGACCAGAAACCCCAATTTTTATGGCCCAAAGTTGGTGGTCTTGATTGGAATTCAAACCCTTGGTCCTCTGGCAACTTGCCTCAACCACTAGGCCGCACTGCTCCATGTGAGCTGGCCACAGGGCCAGGCGCAGCCTGTTACTTCCAAGGCAGAGACCTTGGGGAGGTTCCGTTCATAATAATACGAGAAATGCCATACTGGGTCAGGCTAAGCTCTTTCAGGTCCAGTATCTTGTTTCCTAGGGTAGCCAATCCTGGTCTTAAGGACCTGGCTGGTTTCCAAAAAGACAAATAGGCTACTCAATGCTTGTATCGAGGCAACCGGTAGATTCATGTATGCTCATATTTTAAGGGTTCCATTGCATGTACAACAGATGTGACGCTCTGTTGGGTTGTGTGCCTTGGAGAACATCTTGAGTTAGTGAAAGTTGGTATAAAAAAAAATTATAATTTTCCAGCTTCTCTCTAATAAAAGGTTATGGACCTTTCCTCCGGGAGCTTAGCCAAAAACTTTGTTAAACTCCGCTTTGTTCGGAGATCGTTTCGCGCAAGGCTCTTGGAGTACACAGGAGACCCAGTGGTCAATCAACTGACTGGAAATGTGAGCGATACGCCAGGCATTGCAGGCGTTCAAAGCTATGGTGACAGGTCGAGTGGCGCGAGTGCTGTCCGACAACTCCGTGGCGGTGGCCTACATCAATCGTCAGGGCGGAACTGGAAGTGTGGTCATAGAGGCCGCGGCAGAGGGTCTGTGTGTGTGGATAGAGCTTTGTCTGCCAGCGTTTTCGGTGGCGCATGTTGCGGGTAAGGACATTGTGACGACGGATTTCCTCAGCTGAGTCTGAGTAGATGCCAGAGAATGGGAGTGGCATCCGCAGGTGTTCGCACAGATCGGTCGCATATCGGGACAGCCAGTAATGGACCTCATGGCGGCATTTCACTCTGTGTAAATGGGTTGCTTCTTCAGCAGACGACGCGAAAGGAGGTCGGAAGGCATCGGCGCACTGTTTCAACGGCGGCCGTCGTCTGGTCTTCTCTATGTCTTTCCACCGGGGGCGCTCATAGGTCGAGTGGTTCTACGTATCGAAGTGCTTTGGGGAAACGTGTGGTTGGGGGCCTCGGGCTGGCTGAGGCACGCTTTGGTATGCCTGCCTCATACGGTTGCTCGACGGGAATTCATGGAGGTTTCCGACATTGGAGATTCTGTTGCTACGGAGTTCCCTTCGAATGTCTCGGGTGCATCAGTTTTTGTTTATGGGGTGGCCATTGAAAGGGCAAGCTTAAGGAAAAAGAGTTGCTCGACAGCAGTCTTTGCCACCTTGCCGCAAAAAAAATAAAAAATAAAAATAAAAAACAAATAAAAATAAAAAGTCTACGTTCCTTGCATATGTGCATATATGGCGCATCTTTGAGGACGGGTGCTCGCAGAGGCAGGCTCGCGCGACAACAGTGTCAGTTCCCTTGGTATTAAGTTTTCTGCAGGACGGGTTTGGTAAAGGCAGGTCCTGGAGAGTTCATTTAGCAGCTCTGTCTTGCTATAGGGGCAAAGAACAGGGAGTGGCTCTCATGCACAGGTCGATGTGGTACGCTTTCTCAGGTGGTTACCAGACTGTAACCCTGTCGTAGGATATTAATTCCACCGGTGAAGCTCAAGTTGGTTTTAGGAGCATTCGCTAGCGTTCTATTGGGGCCCTTGCAACAGGCATAGGTTAAGGGTTTTGCCTTGAAGATGGTATGTTTGATGGTCATCTGTTCGGCGAGGCGATTTTCAGAATTGCATGCGTTGACCTGTCAGGAATAGTTTTTTGTCTGTCTCCAGACAGAAGGTGGCCTGGCGGCTGGTTCCGTCGTTGTTGCCAAAAGTGGTTTCTACATTCACCTAACTAAAATGGTCTCTCTTCCAGCACTAGGTGCGGCGGAGTGGAGCGTATTGAACCATAGCTTGTGCTGTTTGAACGTCAAGAGAGTGCTGCGGCAGTGTTTAAAGGTTTCAGAAACTTTTCGCAAGGCGGATCGTCTCTCTTCGGGGTGTTTGGAGGGCCCCACAAAGGGAAGCGGTGGCGAAGGAGTCCATTTCTAGATGGATTGGAGCAGCGAGTGCGTCGGCTTATCTTCTGCGGGACCGTATAGTCCCAAGGAGCTTACGAGCTCACTCTACCAGAGTGCAAGCGTCTTCTTGGACGGAGCACAGTTTGGTTCCGCCAGTGGACATCTGTAGGGGGGCCTCTTGGTTGTCTCTCCATACTTTCACTAAGCACTACCGCCTAGATGTTCTGGCGGCTAAGGATGCCGTTTTCAGGGAGGCGGTGTTGAGATCCAGCTGGAAAGGTCCCTCCCAATGATTACTGCTCTGATACATCCCAGAGGCTGAGGAGTAAACTGGAGGAACGATAAAAAATAGGAATTACACTTACCTGGTAATTGTGGTTCCTTGAGTGACTCCAGTTTAGTCCTCATTCCCGCCCGAGGATGGGGTCGTAGCAGTGGTTTTTCTGTTGGGGGAAGTGCAAGGTTAAAAGTGGATATAGGCCTTCACTGGTGTTCAGTCGTTTTGATGCTTCCATTTGTTTTGCTTTATATTATTATATTATGATATTCTTATATATTATATATATTGCTATATTGCTCTGGATTGTTTAGGGCTAGGCATTTGACGGAAAGGAGAGCATGCAGGAAGCAGTCCCTTTCCTTCTGGAAATGGAGTAGTAGGTAGATAGGTTATATGTTCTGCGTGCCCTTGAATATAATGTTAAGTTAAAAAAATTTTAAAAAAGTTACTGATTTTTTGCTCCTTTGAGTCTGCTTTGTCAATAGTTCTCTGGGGGCTGATGGGAGAGACCAGCAGGCTATATCCAGTGATGTTATGAGTTTTTGACATGCCCAGTCTCCAAGCTGCAGGAGGTGGTACACAACCCAGAGGTGGAGGACTAAACTGGAGTCACTCAAGGAACCACCATTACCAGGTAAGTGTAATTCCTATCTTTTGCCTGCAAAGAGGATAAGGTGGAAAAGAGATGAGTCACAACCCAGTAACATTTGGAGAGCAGACCAAGTCATCGGCCTCTACAGATAGAGGTCAGAAGCCTGACACTAGCATAAGAAGAAGATGGAGGTAGTACCCTCTCCTCCTTAGGTCTACACAAGATTAAAAGTAGCACAGGAACCAGCTCTAGCTCAATTTCAGCTTCTTTATCTGAGGCAGGTTAAACTGCCGCTAGAAACAGACCTCATGTGTTCTTCTCAAAGAGAAAGCACACCTATGTTTGTGCTGTAAGTAGAAAATAAAAGTTGGTGCTTAGAGATATATTATGCTGCTGTGGATTGGGTATGTGTACTGTAACTTTGGGGGGAGGTGGCAGACTGGGTAGGATTTGAGAGAGAGAGAATGCCAAGCTGCAGGGGTAGCCTAATGATAAGCCAGGCTTACACTCCCACTGCTGCTCCTTGTGATCTTGGGCAAGGTTACGGAGTGTCGGACTAGCAATGGTCTGTGAAGGACCATCCATGGAAGGAAAGAACTTTAACCAAGTCCTCACTGGGGGATGATGTCAGTACCGCGGGTAAGACCTGCGGGCACCAGCACTGTAGCCCTCAACAGGATTCCGAGGGTGAGGGCCGGGAGCAGACCCCTAAGCTGCCCTGGCAGGAAGTGGTTCCCACCCCCTTGGAAGATCATCCTCAGACTGTCGAGATGATCACCATCGGTGAGTCCCCCATTGAGGGAACTGGCGTTGGATCCGATGCCCTCAGTGTTCACGCTGGTGACTGCAGATCCTTTGGGCCTCGAGGCCAGGATGGCATCCCTGGAGCACAGCCTAGCTGCCTTTCTGGCGAGCCAGCAGACCCCGGTTCCTCGGGGCCAGCAACAGGCCCCTCCACCCGAGGGCCTTGCTGGTTTTGATCCAGCCTGTTTTGGAGTGGCATGCCCTGCGGACCGATTCTGATAATCTATCTCGGTCAGAGACTTGTTCTTCACTGAGTGCTTTGAGCTCGGAGTTCACCAGATAGAAATAGAAATAGGGTGGTCCTCCATGCACACCAAGTTTCTTCCATCTCAATCAGGAGTTGGTTTTTCTCATCTTCATTCCCAGGCCACACGCAAACAAGGTGGAAGCCTCTCTTCATACCTTGGATTGTAAACGGGTTTTGGCTTTCTACCTTGATCGGGCAAAGGCTCATCACCGCTGCTCGCAAATCTTTGTTTCTTATGACCTCCAACAGACTTGGCATGATGGTCTCTAAGCACACACGTTCTACCTGGGTGGCTCACTGCATTTGCTTTGCCTATGGACAGGCTGGTCTTTCTCTGGAGCATCATGTGACGGCCCATAATATTCGGGCTATGACAGCCTCCATGGCTAACTTACACTCTATCTCCTTATTATAGATTTGTCAAATGGCCACCTGGTCCTCGGTCCATATCTTTGCAGCTCACTGCTGCCTTGAAGCGGCCTCCTGGTGTGACAGCGCCTTCAGCCAGGCCATTCTTTGGCATCTCTGTAGGGACTAGTTCAACTCCTTCCTACCAGAGAGCTGATTGTATCGCTGATACTGGAGTTGCATCCCGATGCTTGGGGCCTTTCAGCTGCTCTAAATGGTTTGATTTTTGCGTCGCCCATGGCTTTTTACAGGCTTTTCAGTAACCTGTAGCTGGGGAGTCCCATATGTGAGGACTGACTTCCTGTTTGTTCCCAGAGAGCTTTCTGGTTAAATTTAGAACCCAACAGAGAGCTTCTAGTTTAAATTTCATACTCAGTCAGGGCCTAGTTGCAGCAAAAAGCTTTAATTTAAATCAAATCAGAATATAACTTAGCATAAAGGGCAAAACAGGGTCAGTATTCTTTGAGCAAATAAATTATTTTTAGAGACCTTTACAAAGAGGCCTGTGAAATTTTTTAAATAGGTGTTAAAGCCAGGTGGCGGATCAAAGGGCCATTTTGAAAGACTCCTTCTATCCAAGCAAGGACTGTGGGACTCCCCCTGGAAATTGGTCACAGATTACCTTAGAAGCACAGGACAGGGTACTGTGTAGCAGCCAGCTTTTCATAGATCTTGGCTTTTAGGTAGGAAGTTGAATCCAGAACTTCCAGGGTAGCATTCTCCGAAATTCTTTCCGTTCCACGTGCAGGACCCAAAAGGCAGGCAGAGCTCCGGAGTCTCAATGCGTGAATGAGACAATGGTGCAAGGATGAGGGTTTTGGATTTGTTAGGAATTGGGGAACATTCTGGGGAATGGAGTGGCTCTTCCGAAGGGATGGGCTTCACCTTAACTGGGATGGCTGCTGGCACTAACCTTTAAAAAGGTGGTGCGGCAACTTTTAAACTAGATAATAGGGGAGAGCCGACAGTCGCCCAAGAGCGCATGGTTCGGAACAGTGTATCCTTGAAGGATACTATCAAAAGATTGAAGTTACGGCACATCAGCAGAGAGGTTCCAATAAAGACAAAGGTAGCCCAAATGCCCTTGAGTACGGAGCAGACAGAGCTTAAAGATTCCAAATTACCCCTGCCTACCGATAACCAGATTAATATGAATAAAATACAGTCTCTAAAATGCTTGTATGCAAATGCTAGAAGTCTAAAAAATAGGATGGGAAAGATAGAATATATAGCACTAAATGAGAAGTTAGATATGATTGGTATCTCAGAGACATGGTGGAAAGAGGACATCCAGTGGGACACTATGATACCTGGGTACAAACTATATCGTAATGATAGAGCTGATCAAATTGGTGGAGGGGTTGCGCTCTATGTTAGAGAGGGTATTGAGTCACAAAGGATTAAAGTTTTGCAGGAAACAAAATACGTTGTGGAATCTCTATGTATAGAAATTCCACGTAAAAAGGGGAAGGCAATGGCAGTGGGGGTATACTACCGACTGCCTGGCCAGAATGAACCAATGGATGATGAAATGCTCAAAGAAATCAAGGAAGCTAACAAAAGTTACAGCACAGTATTAATAATGCGTGATTTCAATTACCCCGGTATTGACTGGGTCAGTGTCACAGCAGGACATGCTAGGGAGATAAAGTCTTTCCACTATGGCCTTATCCTCCCTTAGTGCCCCTTTTACCCTTGTTTCATCTAATGGTCCAACTGACTCCCTCTCAGTTTTTTTCCTAGAAATGTTTTTGAAAAAAAAATTATGGTGTGTGTTTTGCTTCCATGGCCAGCTTTTTTTCAAATTCTAATTTGCCTGCCTTATCAATGTCTTGCATCTAACTTGCCAGTTCTTATGTGGTCTCCTGTTTTTATCATTTGGCTTTTTTTCCATTTGCTGAAAGATGCTTTTCTTTTTTTTTTTAAACTACAACAGCCTCTCTGACCTCACCTTTAAATCATGTTGGCAGATTTTTGGCCTTCCTTCCACCTTTCTTAAAGTGTGGAATACATGTGTTCTGGGCTTCTAAGAATAGCATTTTTAAACAATGCCAATGCTTGATGTAAACTTTAACCTTTGCAGCTGCTCTTTTTAGTTTTTTCTTAGTTATTTTCCTCATTTTATAATAGTCTCCCTTTTGAAAGTTAAGAGGGTAGTGATGTGGGTTTCCTTGCCATTGTCCCTCCATTTATTAAATCAAATGTGATCATGCTATGATCGCCAAGTGGCCCCAACACCGTCGTCCTCCACCAAATCCTGTGTTCCACTAAGGACTAGGTCCAACATAGCTTCTCGTCTTGTCAGTTCATGAACCAGCTGTTCATTTATTTCATGTAGAAACTTTATCTCTCAAGCATATCCTCTGTGACTTTTACCTAGTCGATACCAGGGTTATTGAAATCTACCATTATTACTGTGTTGTAGTTTGTTCATTCTGGCCAGATGGATGGCAGTACGCCCCCACTGGTATTGCTTTCCTTTTTTACATGAAATTTCTATCCATAGCTCTAACATAGAGTGCAACCCCTCCACCAATTTGATCTACCCTTTCTTTGCGATATAGTGTGTACCCAGGTATCACGGCATCCTATTGGTTGTCTTCCTTCCACCAGGTCTCTGAGATGCCAGTTATATCTAATCTTTCATTTAGTGCTATAAATTCTTGCTGTCCCATCTTATTTTTTAGACATCTAGCATTTGCATACAGGCATTTTAAAGTTTGTATTTCTTTTTAAATATCTTTATTTAACTTTTCAACATTTATACACAAAAAGAAAACACATCTCTGTTGCACAGTTGTACAAACAACACCCGAAAACCCAACCCCCCCCCCCCCACCCTCCCAAGTCCACTGGTTGTATTTGCCTTGTATAACTTTAAATATATCTGGTAGCTAGAAATTTAAGTATGATGCCTAAGAGCAGAGCACCTATAGTCGAAAGCACTTATGTGTTATGACATCGTGCTGCAGCCACAAAATCTGCTGGAGCCTTCCATTTAAGTTGGTTGGAATGAACTCGTGGCGAACCTTTTCTGGGCATTTGCTCAAATTTGCTATACATACAAACTATGTTCCACCATGCTTGCCAGTTAAGATCAGTGGTATGCTTCCAATTGAGAACTAATAGATGTATGGCTAACCCTAGCATAAAATCAAGTAAAAAATAACACTCCCTTCTCAGGGATGGGATATCAACTGCTGAGCGAAATCCTAAAATCGCCCAAGTAAGAGGAGTCCTAAATCCCAAAATTACTTGTATCCGTTCCCACACCTGAGACCAGAAAGTCTGCAAGCAGGGGCAGTTGAAAGCTATATGGGCTAGCGTGCCTACATTTCTCTGGCAAGACCAGCATTTGTTACTGGTGGTTTCATCCCACTTAGCCACCCTTACTGGGGTGTAGTAAGCTTTGTGGGCAAAGAAAAATAAAGTCTGCGTAATAGAGGCAGACTTAGATATTCTAATTTGTTTTGCCCAAACTTTTTCCCACTTCTGCAGGGGAAGGGTGACCCCTGTGTCGTGTTCCCATACCCGTTGTAGACCCGAGTATCTGAGGATGAAGGTGCTGGCTCACTATAGTAATAGGAGGCAACTGCTGATGCCTGTGTAGCCTTCTGAATCTTGGGGATAATCCCCACTTCCTCCAATAGGAGCTTAATGTCTACCACAGATTTTTCAGCACAGTGTCTAAGCTGCGACCATTGAAAGTAGAGTGATCCCGGGAGGCTACATTCCTGTTGTAGGCTATCAAAGTTTTTCCATTTGCCGCCCTCCAACAATTGCCCGATAGACCAGATTCCTCTGGAATACCATTGACTCCAGGCAAAAGATTTCTGTTGAATCTTGAAGAGAGGATTATACCACAAAGGAAGAAGTCCAGAATTTTTTATTATTAGAACTAAAAGTATGTGTTAAGGTTAAAAAAAGTCTTTTGCTATCTGTCACCATCCGAGGGCCACCCGTACTTGATAAAAGCATACCAGGGAGAAGCTTCATAGGAAAGGGGGCTGCTAATTTCTCTTTGAATGCTAACCAAATCGGATTCTGATCTGTCAGTTGTTCTATCCATCTGGAGCCTTGCTTTAATAAAAAAGCTCTATAGTAGGACTGGAAGTCTGGAAAGTTTACCCCTCCTTCCCCTTTGCTGGATTTGAGCTTTTTAAGAGGTATTCTGGGAGGTTTATTATTCCATAAAAATTGTATTAGTGTCCTCTCTATCTGCTGATTGATATGTGTCCCACCATAAAAATAAGTCGTTCAGTATCAACTCTATGTAACCTGGAGTGAATCCAAACTGCTTTATAGTCAAATCAGAAGTACTCACTCCAAATCAGAAGGTCTCAGACATATAATGGCACCACCTTTCAGACTACTGTCTTGAATCAGTGCTGTGCCTTGTAGCATCAACGACCTTCGATTTTTCACCAAGGAGCTAGTTTATAAGGACCAATGTGCAGATTGACTTCAGCATGTATGTAACCACAATAGAGTCAAATTGTAAACTCTGCACTTAGCTTTAAACTTTAAAGCACTAGTTTCTTAGCTCCTCCGTTATCACGATCACAATACAGCATCGATCCCGACGCCTGCCCCAGGTACCATTCGTGCGTTTCACGATATCAGTTTCTTCAGGGGCTCTTGCGTTACTGTTTGTGTGCTGCTTAAAGAGAAAAATGTGATATTAAACCCCACTCCCAATTCTATATAGCTACTCCATACGCAACTAGTAAAAATTAAAATGAATAAAAACTACTATTTGTCCTAACTTCGATGCTGCCCGCGTTCTGTACTTATAAAGCCTCAGACATACTGCAATTCCGTAGCCAACTGATGTCTTCATTAGGGCAACAAACGCCACGCATGCGCGGTACAGAACTAAACTCCACATTTAAATGGCCCGCCAGCTCTTCTCTGATTAGATTGCTCCCTACCACACTCCCCAAACCTCTCCGCCTACCTTATCACTAGCTGTTGTTTGACTCTGCTGAACGCACTGGTATCCAGTCTCAGCTACCTCACAAAGAATCAGACTCCCCCAATTATTAATTCCAATGCTCTGATTAATAGTTATCTCAAGAGATAAAACACCCAAATCCACTGTTCCTACTACCAAATATTATATAATCATTACTCTCCCACATCTAACTGGGAAGCTATTTCATGAATGTATGAACTATTTATAAACACGCTGTCCATTCAATGCTCACATTCAAACCTAGGGGAGCTACAGATTGCAATCGATGAATCCACCTCTGTTCCTTTACTATCAGTGTATGGTCCATTGATCTTCCTATCCTATGGTCCTATAGAATTGGATACGTTTACCCTTGGATGAACGTTAAACGTAAATTTAAAAAATCTAGAAAGCGAGTTATTTTTGAAGATACTTCGGATGAGGTTACATCCACAGATTCTAATGTGTCCTCTAAAAGTGGAGATAATTTTTTGGACGAAGGCCAAGAAGACAAGAGGAAAAAGAAAAAAGAGACAGACCGGACCAAACAAGGAGAGCGAATGAGTGTAAAGAAAAAATGAAACACCTATTGGAAACACGTGATACAGTTGATCTGGTAGTGAATATATCAGGAAAAGAATTATCTGAATTATCTCTAAGAGTTTTGAATAAAGGTTTATCTTTTGTCCCGCATACTAGTTTTGATTCTTTTCAATTCAGAATAGACTTTGAAGGTCTGATACGGAAATTGAATTTGAAAAGTTACTTTTCTACGATTGATCCAGCAGTGAAAGATCAGTTAATAGTGGGAGAGCCGAATCAAAAACTAGGAAGAGTATGATTGCCAATGAAGTCTACATGGTCCCCCCCGGGCCCGACGCATCTGGCCCTGGAGGTTTTTAAAAAACTAGTGTTGACTGACGTGCAGGAACTTGAGACAACTCGTAGATTAAAGTATACCACGTTAACCAGATCAGAGAATCAGGCTCTACAAGAGTTGAAGGCACGATCAGACATAGTCATCAGGAGAGCCGATAAAGGAGGAGCAGTAGTGGTGTTAGATAGACACGACTACTTGTCAGAAGCTTTCTCTCAATTACAGGATCCACCTGTCTATAGTGTATTGGAGAATGACCCTAAAATAGGTTTGCAAACCGAAATTAGAAGCATTACCGCAGAGGCCTTACAGAAGAAATTAATTACGAATAAAGAATACCATTATTTAAACGTTCAGACCCCTACTATAACGAAGTTCTACACAGTACCAAAAATTTACAAAAGCTTGTCAAAACCCCCGGGTAGACCCATCTTGTCCACAAGGGGCAGTGTTTTGGAACCCTTGTCAACATATGTGGATTCTTTCTTACGTCCCCTGCTAGTCCAAATTCCATCCTATTTAAAAGACACCATGCATTTTTTGAATGTTTTAAGAGAGGCAGGGGAATGGTTTAGGCACGCAAATGTCATATTAGTTACTCTAGGTGTAGTGTCGCTTTATACGAATATACCTCAAGGGGCAGCGTTGGAAGTAGTACACCAGGTGCTACGACAGAAGGGAGACATCTCAGAGGCTGAGTTAGAATTATTATTAAGTCTAGCCCGGCTGGCGATTTCTCGTAATTATTTTGTTTTTGAAGGGGTTTTGTACCAGCAGGTATCAGGGGTGGCCATGGGAGCCACATGTGCCCCCTCAATAGC
Organism: Ichthyophis bannanicus; assembly: GCA_033557465.1. Classification (NCBI taxonomy): domain Eukaryota; kingdom Metazoa; phylum Chordata; class Amphibia; order Gymnophiona; family Ichthyophiidae; genus Ichthyophis; species Ichthyophis bannanicus. The sequence goes on from CM066038.1 coordinate 263,208,934, forward strand.
TAATTTTTACATGGGTCAGTTTGAGGACCGCTGGTTAGCTTCTTCCGCATACGTTTCCAATATCATCATATGGAAGCGATTTATAGATGATGATTTTCTGCTCTGGAAGGGCACGGAGGAGACCCTGCTTAGCTTCTTCCAATGGGTGAATCACCTCGATGACAATATAAAATTTACTCATACATATCACAAGGAGACGCTCACGTAGATGTGCAGATTAGTAGGGGGTCTAGGTGAATGGACAACATCTATATATATATAGATTTTTGATTGTATGATAAGGCGGTATAGAAATACCGTTAAATAAATAAATAAAAATAAATATAAAAGTTACTGATAGGAACACGTTTCTACATTTTGGGAGTGCACACCCTAGGCGATTGAAAGAGAGCCTCCCATTCTCACAATTTCTACGATTTAGGAGAAATTGTTGAAATAGAAATGACTATAAATATAAATCAAAACAACTTTTTAATAGTTTCCTTGCGAGAGGTTATCCCAAGACATTAGTTAAGCAAGCGTATCTTAGGGCACTGTACAACCATAGGAATTCACTATTAATAATGAAGTCTACCAATGATAATGAAGATTTGGATTCCGGTAATGTCAACTTGATTACGAGGTATCCCCACTGAGTTTAGATATTCAACGTGTGATTAAAAAACATGGGAATGTCTTAACAGCAGTCCCTGGCCTGGCAGATAAAAAAATATACGTTGCGTGTGGCAAAGAGCTCGCAATTTGAAAGAATGGCTGAGCCCAGCAGTGCTAAGCCCTGTAGTTGAATTACCACAGACCATACAAGAGAAAGGGCATAGAAGCTGTGGAGTGTGTGACATATGTGAGATCTCTATAGTAGCCTCTAAGTTTGAGTATCGAGGATCAACGTTCTCTCTACGCTTTAATACCACATGCGATTCACGATATGTGGTTTATGTTATTGTGTGTCCTTGTGGGCTAGCATATGTGGGTAATACAATACGCCCTTTTAGAACACGTATGAGAGAACATAGGAGCCATTTAAAATGTAAGTTAAAAGAAGCCCTGATAGTACCACATTGTGTTTTGAAGGGACATGTGTTTGAACAGCTTCACTGTTTGTGTATAGATAAGGTAGAGGACGGTAGGATAGGAAGATCGATGGACCATTCACTGATAGTAAAGGAACAGAGGTGGATTCATCTATTACAATCTGTAGCGCCCCTAGGTTTGAATGCGAGCATTGAATGGACAGCGTGTTTATAAATAGTTCATACATTCATGAAATAGCTTCCCAGTTAGATGTGGGAGAGTAATGATTATATAATATTTGGTAGTAGGAACAGTGGATTTGGGTGTTTTATCTCTTGAGATAACTATTAATCAGAGCATTGGAATTAATAATTGGGGGAGTCTGATTCTTTGTGAGGTAGGTGAGACTGGATACCAGCGCGTTCAGCAGAGTCAAACAGCTAGTGATAAGGTAGGCGGAGAGGTTTGGGGTGTGTGGTAGGGAGCAATCCAATCAGAGAAGAGCTGGCGGGCCATTTAAATGTGGAGTTTAGTTCTGTACCGCGCATGCGTGGCGTTTGTTGCCCTAATGAAGACATCAGTTGGCTACGGAATTGCAGTATGTCTGGGGCTTTATAAGTACAGAACACGGGCAGCATCAAAGATAGGACAAATAGTAGTTTTTATTAATTTTAATTTTTACTAGTTGCGTATGGAGTAGCTATGTAGAATTGGGAGTGGGGTTTAATATCACGTTTTTCTCTTTAAGTAGCGCACAAACAGTAATGCAAGATCCCCTGAGGAAACTGATATCGTGAAACGCATGAACGGTACCTGGGGCAGGCGTCGGGATCGATGCTGTATTGTGATCGTGATAACAGAGGAGCTAAGAAACTAGTGCTTGAAAGTTTAAAGCTAAGTGCAGAGTTTACAATTTGACTCTATTGTGGTTACATACATGCTAAAGTCAATCTGCACATTGGTCCTTATAAACTAGCTCCTTGGTGAAAAATTGAAGGTCGTTGATGCTACAAGGCACAGCACTGATTCAAGACAGTAGTCTGAAAGGTGGTGCCGTTATAAGTCTGAGACCTTCTGATTTGTAGTGAGTACTTCTGATTTGACTATAAAGCAATTTGGATTCACTCCAGGTTACATAGAGTTGATACTGAACGACTTATTTTTATGGTGGTATAGTTGATCGTTCAAAACCAGACCAAAACGCAATGTGATAGATGTGTCAGCATGTAACATGGCAGCATTTCCAGTATATAATTAATCTTTGGGACAATAGTCATTTTGATTGTCTCCAAATGACCCCACCAAGATAAAACCAGAGGGGACCATTTAGCAGTCCTAGTGCGAACTTTAGACAATATGGCGCTGGCATTAAACCTAATTGTCTCCTCAAGTGGAGAGCAGTAATGCACCCCAAGATACTAACCATTTTTGACTCCCACATAAATGGAAATTTCAACATGTCCATTTTATGTACTTGTGAGTTGAGCGGGAAGGCTACCAATTTTGACCAATTAATTTTGTAACCTGACAGCCGGGAGTATTGGTCTATCTGTTCGAGAATAAATGGCATGGAATCAGGGGTAGTAAACATAAGAAGGTTGTCAGCATATGCTGAAAGTTTAATTTCCTTGTCAGCAATTAATACCCCCTGAATCTTCAGGCTCTGCCGCAGAAGAAGAGTTAAAGGTTCTAAAGCAAGATTAAATAATACTGGGGTGAGAAGGCAACCCTGGCGAGTACCCCGACTCGGCTTACTATCACGAGATTGGGTAGCATTTACACAGATGTTGGCTGTCGGCCGTATATACATTACTTTGAGTAGGTTAAGAAAGCCCTCCCCAAAGCCAAACCAACTAAGGACAGAGAACATAAATGACCATTCTAAATGGTCAAACAACTTCTCAGCATCTAAAGATAGTCCGACTGAAGGACTGTTCATGTTCTCCGCGCCCGATAATATAAAAGTCAGGCATTGTCAGCTGTTGACCAACCCTCAACAAATTCACATTGATCAGGGTGAATCAGCAAAGGAATCACCTTTTACAAGCGGCAAGTCAGGACGGTTGCATAAATTTTATAATCCGCATTTAGCAGAGATTTTGGACGGTAATTGCTTACCATTTGAGGATCCCTCCGTGCCTTTTCTAGGACTATTACATTTGCTGAAGCAAATACACCCACTTGAGGGATCGCCTTCTCTAGGGACTGAAAGTATTGCTGTAAGTAGGGGCCTAATTCTTTAGAGAAGGACCTAAAAAATTCTGTGGGTACTCCATCTGGGCCAGCAGCCTTGCCTGTAGCCAAGGAGTCTATAGCCTGACAAATTTCAGTTATGGAAATCGGGTTGTCCAACGCTTTGGATGTTTCTTTGTCTAGAGTTGGCCTCAGTACCCCGACTAATAAATTTTCGAATGCATCCTGTGAAAACTCTGTTTCCATGCATAGAGCTGGGCGAAAAAGGATCTAAAGGTTTCTACAATTTCAAAATCCTTCACTAACAGATTCTGACCTTGAAGGTCGCGCAGTGCCGCTATTTGGCCAGCGTTCCTACAGGCCCGCGGTGCATTGGCTAACAGCCGACCTGATTTATTACCTTCCTAGTAATAAGCACCTTTCTGCGCTCTAATATTTTGCGAGACCTCATTTGAAAGAAGAGTATTACTTTTAAACCTCAATCGCTGCATGCGCAGTAGGATACATGAATCAGAACATTTGACTAAAATGCGCTCGCCAGCATTTATCTCTATTTTCCAGGGTAGATAATTTCTGCTTACACTGTCTTGCTTGTTGGATACCAAAACTAGTAATGGTAGCTCTTATAGAGACTTTGAAGCCCTCCCACCAAGCCCAACCCGCGGTGGCCTGAGGAGAATTAAATTGAAAATATTCAGTAATAGCAGCCTGAATTCTCAACCAAAAATCCACATTGTCCAAAAGGGATCTATAAAAAACCATCTTGAGGGAATAGGACCTTTTCTACTGTCTTGCATCAATATGGAGATGGCTGCATGGTCTGAGATGTGAGCTGCATGTATGCTTGAAGTGAATGTGCTGGAGATTGATGTCTTGGAAATCAGTAGGAAGTCTGTTCGTGATAAGGACTGATGAGGGGGTGAGAAGGTAATTTCCTGGTTTACAGGGTGTTGCAGATGCCAGATATCCACCAAACCATCCTCTTGCATCATGGAAGAAAGAACCAACTGGGCCTTGGGAGGCTTGGAGATTTTAGGGGATTTCTTGTCAATTAAAGGATCTAGAGCAAGATTAAAATCCCCCCCCCCCCCCCCGGATTATTGGCACTGTGAGAACCGTATGTACGTCTTCCGCTAAGGAATTGAAAAATTCTGCACTATCAGAATTAGGGGCATAAACATTAATAAGGGCCAAGTCTAACACTCCCATCTTAAGTAGGACTTTAACCCATCTCCCTTCCTTGTCTGAGCGGGTTTGCCCTACACTTGGGGTGAGGGATTTTCTAACCAAAATGGCCACCCCATTACGCTTATGAACAGCTGCGGAGTAGGCCACTAATACAAAAGGATTTATGCTAAGTTTCAAGAACTCCTTAATATTTAAGTGAGTCTCCTGTAGGAATAAGATGTCTACATTTTCTTGGCGCCCATAGAGAATTATTTTCTTCCTCTTTATAGGATTATTAATGCCCTTCACATTTAAAGAGAGAATTTTAAAGAGAGCAATCCCAACTGTCTAACAATCTTATATAGACTTGATATATTGAGTGTGCCCTTATAGTCTTTAATCACAGGACTCTTAAACAGGGTGCCCAAAAACCTTTTCATGTTCAAGTACTTGTAGCTCTCCTTAAGGAACACCATAGAAACACCTTCGTGCAAACAGCTCTTTCCTTATCGCTTCTCCGGGCCAGTCCAGGGAAAGGTAGGGTTGTCAATCCCCCATAGCAGCTGAGGACTGATGACTTCAAGTTTTCTTGAGAGGTGAAGCCACTCCCCCTGCCAGAAATCCAGCAGTCTTTCAGTCCTCAGCAGCTAAGGAGGATCGAATCCCTATTTCTCCCTCATGGCCTTCGTTTACCTTCAATTCGTTCTTTGTTTTTCGGTGAAAAAATGCTTGGCTCTAGCAGAGCTGAGTGAATTTATAGTCCTTTAACTCTGTTGACTGGGGTGCGCTTGCCCTTTAAGTTAATGTGAGACGTGGAGAGCTTCTGCATTTGCGGTGTGAGGTAGAGCCTGCCTCTTGTCACCGTCTCCGTCTCTGGGTCAGAGTGAGCCTGGGAGCCCCAGGTATTCCTCTGCACTGCTTGACCGGTATTTGCGGTTCCGCTAGCAGCGGGACTTAGTTGAGTGGTCAGCGTTTTTTATCCGGTGAGTCTCTGCTTGTCTTTTTTATTTTCAGTCACGATCGCGTCGGCGCGTTCAGCGCAACCTCTCAGTTCTTTTCCTTGCCGCGGGGCTTTCACGGAGCCGGTTTTTACGGCGATTTCATTTCTCTGGGAGTCGGGGTCATTTTTTCTCCCTTGGCAGATAAGCCCGCAATTCACTTAGATGGGTCCTCCTTGCCCGCGGAGAGGGCGGGAAGGACGGCCTTTTTGGCGCCCTCAGTCAGGGCGCCGGCAGATCTGCTCCGGCCGCATAAAAAGAGGACACAATCTTCTACGGATTCCGTCCCTCTTTTGCAGTCTTGGCCAGCGGTTTTTTCTGCTCCGCGGTATATATATATATATAAATACAAACCGCAAATGACTAAATAAATACATAGCTGCAAAGGGCTAGCGTGCTCTGTGGAGAAAGTCAGTGTCTCTCTCTCTTTCTCTCAGCGGCCTTCTCTGTATGCCCCCTCCCCTCCTGTGGGTTGTCCGGATAAGGCTTTGAAGGGTCAGCCCCTTCATGTGTGACTCCCGAAATTAATAGTTCCCTAGCTGGCTAAGTATTGCGAATACAGGATGTGAATAATGCTTTAAACAATCAGATTAGCTGAAAGGGCCTCGGCTAGAGCCTTTGTAGAGGCCATTTGTTTCAGGGCTTAACAGCCTCCGGCATCAGGTCGCCACGTCCCTTTCAAAACGGGACCTAGCACCGGTGGTTCGGGTCACATGGTCAGAGCTGCTAAAGGCCATTGGTATCTGCTGCAAGGATCCTACCAGGAAAAACCCAGTCCTACAGAACTTGTGAACTTGCTAGTTACACATACAACTGACAGATTCCCCCCCCCCCCCCCCCCAGAACAAAAATGTCTGCACAAGCTTTGCGGTACAAAAGAGGCAGAGAAAGGGGTTATATACCTTGGCAATATGCAGCTGTTTTTTTGTCTTACACGCTTACGAGCTAACGCATATACAGGCGTACCGGTATGCACATATACTATCTCAGTTAGGATCACAAACGGGAACGGTCCTTCCTGTTCATTATCGGAGGAATCAGCCGTTGCTTTCCCAGGTTTCCCTAGCTAATCTGTTTTACCTGTTAATGGAGTGTCCACTAATTCTAGTATTTTCTGAAAGGGAAGGAATTCTCTGCATTTATTATTGCAATGCACAAGGCTTTTTGCTTCCCTCCTCTCAGCCTGATTTCAATTCAGCAGTTCCCGGTCCTAGCCCTTTTCCTCTGCATGCTCAACTGCCGGAGGACCCAGGTAACGGGTCTTCTCGGACTCACCATGTTCTTAAGGGCCCTTTGGATCCTTTTTTTCTTCTCTGCCTTCAGTTCTGTTGAATCTAGGAGGTACAGAAGTGTTGGCTACGCCAGATCTGGTGCTGGAAGCAGAGGAATTGGAAGAAGGGGAGATTGCTCCGGGTCTGCATCCCAATATTTTTCGGATCTTTCGTTCAGAAGAGCTGTCAGCGCTTATTTCACCATCCTTGGCAGCACTTCCCTTGCTTCTCCCTGCTGCCGCTCAGGAACCCTTGCAGGATCCGTTGTTGCCGGGCGTTGAGGCTGAGCTGCGGTGTTTCCCGCTACACAGAATTCTCAGACAAATGATTGCATCGCAATGGGAATGTCCTGCAGCCACTCTCGCTTGTATCCCCTGCCGCAGGAGGTGGAGAGGAAGTTACGCATGCCTAAGGTGCATACTATCATCTCGGCAGTGGCTAAACAGACTTCTATCCCTATAGATGGAACGGCAGCGCTGTCGAACCTGCTGGATAGGAGGTTGGACATTCGGCTTCAGTAGTCTTTTCATTCTACTGCATTGGCGCTGCATTCTGCGGTTTGTGGAGCGTAAGTGTCTCATGCGTCCATTGGATGCACGGTGATGCTTCCGGGGACTCGTCTCCGGTAGCGGCGACTTCTGCGAAATTGGACTCCGCCGCTGCGTATCTGGCGGATGTTTTTTATAATTTACTGCGCATTACAGCTGCGACTATGACGTCCCTGGTGGCGGCGCGGCGTTTTCTCTGGTTGCGTGGCTGGTCTGCGGATATCTCCTCGACGTTGCGACTCAGTAGATTGCCCTATAACGGGTTATTACTCTTCGGGGAAGCTTTATATAAGATTGTGAAAGCTTTCGGCGAATCTGCAAGGGGTCATTTGCCTGAGGATAAGCCTAAGCCATCTAGAGATACGGAGGATTTTTTCGGGGCTCCGGTCGCGACTCCGGTAGATTTCGTGGAGCACGCCTTGCTCCCTATGCCAGGGGCCGTGCTCGTTTTCCGGGACAGTCCTTTCGTGGGGCAAGAGGTTTTGCCCACTCTTACCTTCGTGCCTCCCAACCTACCGTCACGAAGCCACAATGAAGGGCTGCAGGTCCAGGTTTCCATGCCTGTAGGCGCTCGCCTCCGGAATTTTCTGGCGGTCTGGACCGCCCTCACGACCTTCAACTGGGTGTTAGAGCTGTTTCAGAAGGGGTATACTCTCGATTTTACATGCTCTTTGTCGCCCGCTTTGGTAGTGTCTACCTCTGCGCCCGGTCGAAGGAGCCGAGCTCTTGCGGAGTCGCTCGACCGCCTTCTTCAAATGCGAGCGAGAATTCCAGTTCCTCCTGACCAATACGGTTGTGGTCGATACTCGTTTTACTTGGTGGTTTCCAAACAGGAAGATTCTTTTCGTCCCGGGCTCCATCTCATAGAAGTAAACCGTACTTTCCGAGTTCCTCACTTTCGAGTGGAAACGCTACGTGCTGTGATTCGAGCGGTTCGTCCGGGCGAGTTTCTCTCGTCCTTCGAACTCACGGGAGCCTACCTTTATGTTCCCATTAGGGCATCGCATCAAAATTTTTTGTGTTTTACTCTTCCACAGGGTCACTTCCTGTTTCGAGCATTGCCATTCCGTCTCGCAACGGTTCCGCGGACGTTCACAAAGCTGATCGTTGGGGTGGCAGCGGCACTTCGCAAAGAAGGTGTTCGGGTGCATCCTTACCTCGACGATTGGTTGCTCGGAGCTGACTTACATTCAGCTGACGTTCCGTTGGGGGTGTCCGATCAGGAATCTGATGGCGACCTTCGGCAATGCCAAGTCCAATCGTTTTTTTTCAGCAGGCGCAGGGAGTACATGTCCGAAGGACTAGATGCTATCGTGCGGCCCTGGTCCCAAGACTCTCTCTGGTACGTTTTTCCCGCCGTGGCCGATGTTGAGTCGAGTTCTCCAGCGCATGGTGCAACACCGCGGAGTAGTGCTTATCATAGCTCTGGCTTGGCCTCGTCGGCCTTGGTATGCCGATCTCCTTCGTCTTTTCCTGGCTCCTTTCTGGCCTCTTCCAGTCCGCATCACTTTGTTGCTTCAGGGACCCATTCTCATGCCTCGAGTGGATCGCTTCTTACTTATGGCTTGGCTCTTGAAAGGGCTCGCTTGGACCGTAAAGGGTATGCCAATTTGGTTGTTACCATCTTACTTCGGGCTACGAGACCTGGAACGTCTTTAGCGTATGTCCGAATCTGGCGTCTTTTCGAACCTTGGTATGGTCAACACAATGCTTCTACGCTGGAGTCGCTTTTGCCTCAGTCGCTCCTCTTTCTTCAGCATGGCTGTGACGCAGGGTTGGCGCTTAGTACCCTTAAGGTTCGGATCGCCGCACTCTCTTGTTTTCGGGGATCTGTCCAGCGTCGCCTTCTTTCGGCGCATCCGGACATACATCGTTTTTTGGCGAGCGGCGCAAGTTCTTCGTCCGCCAGTGCGTCCCATGGTCTCTCCTTGGGTTTTTGAACATAGTGTTGGATGCTTTGTCACGGGCGCCTTTGCATTCCCTTTGCTCTCACATTTTTCGGGAGTGTTCTGGGAAGGCGGCCTTACTGATATATTTTTATGTTCGGCACGCCGCATTTCTGTTTTGCAGGCTCTGTCCTGTCAAGGGCCTTCTCATCAGTTTCTCCCGGAACGGGTTTTGCTACGGACGATACCTTCTTTCTTCCCAAACAGTGCTCTCGGTTTTTTCATGTTAACCAGTCACTGGTGTTCCCGGTATTTTCTCAGGTCTCTGCGACCTCTCGGGATCGGCCTCTCAGACATTTCAATCTTGAGCGTGTCTTAAAGACTTATCTTCGGGTTTCGAAGCCGTTTCGGACGACGGATAGGCTTTTTGTGCAGTTTGATAGTCCTCGGCAGAACCAATCCGCGTCGACGTCCACCATTGCGCGTTGGGTTCGCGGAGCTCTTGGAGCAGCTTACGCTGCTCAGGGCATTTCACCTCCGGTCGGTTTGCGAGCTCTGTCAACTCGAGCATTGGCGACGTCCTGGGCGGAATATGCTTTCGTTCCACCAGTTGATCTGTAGTGTGGCGATGTGATTTTCGTGGCATACTTTTGCGAGGCATTGCCGGTTGGAAATACAGGCCCAAGACGATGCGAAAGTGGGTTCCTCGGCTCTTATCGCAGGACTGGCGGATCCCTCCCGAGTATAGGTACTGCTTTGGTACTGCCCTACCTTTCCCTGGACTGGCCCGGAGAAGCGATAAGGAAAACGAAATTAGATCTTACCTGCTAATTGTCTTTCCTTGAGCTTTCTCCGGGCTAGTCCAGGGTCCCACCCTTTTCGCGTTCCGGGCGCTTGGTCCTATATCTATAAGAGTTCCGTAATATCTGCGTCTTCGGCTGCGAGGGGAGCGGTGTGGGGCTTCTAGGTTTTCCCTCGGTGCAGAACTTCTCGATATCTGTAAAAAAATAAAATAAAAAAAAAAGAGGAAAAGAACGGCTCATAATGTGAACACCAAGGAAGGGTATTGCGAGCTTCAAGGTTTTTGGGGGCTATGGAATGTTATCAGTTTTTCCAGAATTAATCTGTGTTTTCTCAGTTCTTTCATTTTAGCTGCTTTGTCAGAAGGAGACTGCTGGATTTCTGGCAGGGGGAGTGGCTTCACCTCTCAAGAAAACTTGAAGTCATCAGTCCTCAGCTGCTATGGGAGATTGACAACCCTACCTTTCCCTGGACTGGCCCGGAGAAAGCTCAAGGAAAGACAATTAGCAGGTAAGATCTAATTTCGTTTTATTATGCCAAATAACATTGTCAAACTAAATGAAAGATCAACTGTTACCCCTGTGGACCCTGAAGGGATACTTATCTCCTGCTGACCACAACCTTAAACGGTGCGGCAAAGCTTTATGTTGCTACTATTAACTTATTTTCTTGTAATTTAACTACAATCAAAGTAAACATTTCTTGTTGGCCAATGTAAAGACAGCAACTGCTACCCAGAACAGTTCCATTAATTACAAAAGTTACAATCTCCAAGCCGGAGTTGGAGAGCATCCACATCAAAACCTTAGAAAGAAATCCACCATTCTGGGAAACTTCACCGCATCTGGGACAGCTCCTTGTCTTCTAGGTATAAATGGAGAGCCTCTGGATCATCGAAGGTTTTCGTCTGATTATGAAGTGTGACTCTCATCCGGGCTGGGTACAGGAGCCCAATGTTCCCTCTAATTTTCTGTAGGCTGTGTGCGCATAAAATATCAGCTGTGCAGCTTTTGAAGGAAGGTTAAATTTTTGTGCGCCACATTACAACACTCGGAGTTATATACTTTAAAATTTGACTACATGTCAGAATACAGTATGTACACCACATTGATTGCACTAGAAAATATTGTAGAACTTGTGAGAACCGTAAATACACAAGAACTTTTAAATTTTAAGACGTCTGTGTTGTTTTCTATCAGAATCAGAATCATAATTTTTGTGTGCTCTGTTATGTGCGCTCGCTCGGCGAGGTGTGTGCGCGCGCACAGCTTAGAGGGAACAGTGCAGGAGCCCAAATCGCGCCTGCAGCTGCTGCAACAGGGGTCTCAATATCAGGATGCTCCTTCTCCGGTCAACAGTACTCTTGGCGAAATCTGGGAAGAAAAACAGCCTATGGCCCTCAAACTCCAGTGGGGAACACTTACGTGCGCATCCATAATTTCAGCCACCTGCTGGAAACGGAGGATTTTCAAGATGATCGACCTCGGCCGTTTGTTGTTTAGCTGAAACTGTGAGGGAACCCTGTGCGCCCGCTCTATTTCAAATGGCAGCTCAAACGTGAGTTTAAGCACACTGGGGATCATCTTATGCAAAAAGGCAAAAATGTCCCTTCCCTCGGCTCCTTCTGGGACACCCACAATTCTCACGTTGTTTCTGCGGGCCCGGTTATTACCATCTTCAACATCTTTCTGCAACACTCAAATTTGTTTGGCCTGCTTGTCAACCGATCGCAGCTGCTCCTCATGCACAGCCAACGTTTGCTCCATCTTAACCTGCCTCAGCGTAAGCGTCTCCATGCTGTTCCTCAGTGCACCGATGTCGTCCTGCACTGTCGTTAGCGATTCGCTGTTTGCTTTGACCATATCCTTCATCGCCCGCACCTCCGCTAGGAGCTCTTGTAAGGCCACCATCTTTTGTGGGGAAAGGGGCTCCGTTTTTGAACGTTTCACACTAATATTCTGCGCTGCGGGGAAATCTAGATGAGTCGACTTCCGGACATGTTACGTTATCACTGATCCCAAATCCAACTGTCCCACACCAAAATTGGCAGCGTTTATTCAGGATTATTGGCAGGTCCCTCTGGAGCTCAGCTCTAAGCGTCTATCCCGCTCAACATCAGGCTCCGCCCCCCCCTTAAAGTTTGTATTTTATTCATATTAAGAATCTGGTTATCATTTGGCAAGAGTAATTTGGAATCTTTCAGCTCTGTCTACTCTGTACTTTAAGGCATCTGGGCTACTTTTATTTTTTTTGTGACCTTATCAGGATATGTTAACTTCCCTCTTTTGTTAGTATCCTTCAAGGATACATCTTTCTAAACCATGTGCTCTTGGCCAACTGTTGGCTTTCTCCTATTATCTAATTTGATAGCTGCTCTTCTCTTTTTTAAAGGTTAATAACAGCAGATTATTATGGAGATCATCCTTTTGGAAAGCCCCCCCTTCCCTAGAATTTTGCCCAATTCCTAACAAATCCAAAACACTCATCCTTGCACCATCATCTCAGCCATGCAGTGAGACTACGAAGCTTTGTCTGCCTTTTGGTTCCTGCGTGTGGATCGGGAAGCATTTCTGAGAATGCTATCCTGGAAGTTCTGGATTTCAGCTTCCCACCTAAAAGTTTAAACTTGACCTCCAGAACCTCCCTCCTGCACTTTCCTATGCCATTGTTACCAACATGCACCAAGACAGCAGGCTCCTTCCAGAGCTATCTAAAACCTTGTCTAGGTGGCGTTTGAGGTCCACTACCTTCACAGCATTCAGGCATGTTACCAGTCGATCCTCATATCCAGCTTCCACCCAGTCTTATCTACATGCCTGATGGTTGAATCGTCAACTATAACTGCCATCCTAACACTTAACTCATGGGCACATGGCTCTTGAGAAACCTCCTTGGTGCGAGAGGGATTTACATCACTTGGAGGACTGGTCTGAGCTACAGGATCAATTCTGCCACACCAAGATGATACTCTCCTTTCACGTGACCTCTCTCCTCCGTGGCAACAGAAAGGCTGCCAGACTGGAGATGGGACTTCAGTACTACATCTCTGTAGGTATCATCTGTCTTCCTTATGTCCTCTAAGTCTGCTACTCTAGCCTCTATTGATTGGACTTGTTCCCTGAGAGCAAAGAGCTCATTGCACGTTGCACATTGTTTATCTAGTTTATTGTATGTATATTGTTTTGTATATATTTCTGTTTTGTCAATGTGTGTCCTACTCAGCTCCTGTCCTCTGTAGTGCTGTGGCTTCCTTCTCACCACTTGACTGCCTCTGTTTTCTGACTAATTCTATCTGACTGCACATTTTGGTGTGCTTTTTCTCTCCTTCTCCCTATTCCTCTCTGTTTGTTATTTTCAGTCCTCAGTTATTAACTTTGCCTGAGTGTTTTACCAGGGCACCTTCTGTGGACTCTGGCTGCTTTCACTTGCTTCCATTCAGCACTTTCTCCATCCCTGCTATTCGGCTCTGCCTCTCTGTCTTCAGCTGTCTTCTCAGACAGAACTACCTCAGTTATCTTTACAGATATACCATTCCTAGAAATCCACACCACAACCACAAAAGACTTCCTTAAAAATAATCCATATAAACCTATCCCTAATTGACAAAGAACCAAATAACACAATCCCCCCCCCCAAGATTCATCCTAATCAACGCCAGATCCATAAGAAATAAAATCCCCCTCATAATTGACCTGATCACAGATGAACAACCAGATTTCCTTTGTATCACAGAAACAGGGCTCTCTGATACCGACTCAGTCCTCCTAAACCAACTAAAAATACAGGACTATACTATATTCAACTGCCCCAGGGACCACAAAAGAGGTGGAGATAGCCTAGCAATAACAGAATCAGTTCTAAATCTCTCCCCCAGTCTCTGCAATAACCACAAAGGGATGGATAGCCTGAAAATTGAAAATAAAAACATAGCCGTATGACTCACATATAGGCCCCCAAGAGCCAAAACTTAAGAACTATCCTTGAATCCACTTGCACATCAACATTAAGAAAGCTCACATCATTCTAGGTGATTTTAACCTAACTTCTCTTTCTAGTGCAAAGACAGCTACATTCCTGGCCTCACTGGAAGCACGGGCTTCAGTCAAACAGTAACATGTCCTACCCACATCAGAGGCAACACTCTAGGCCTTGTGTTCATTCCAAAACACATAACTGAACATCCAAACTATAATCCCCCCCTAATATCCCCCATCCCAAGTCAGACCACTCCATAATACGCATCTCCTTACCACTACCCCTAGCTAGCCCCTCACACACACTTACGCCTCACCAAAAATCAAGGTTTAGACCCTTTGACAAAGAATCTTTCTTAATGACAACCATCCCACACCTCAAGAGCAACTCAAATAGCCTTAGCGAAATAATAGCATGGAACTGCACAATCATTAATGCAGCTAAGCCAATGACAACCCCCTCAAAACTCTATCACAAAGTAACCGAAAAATGGTACACCCCTGACCTAGCAAAAATAAAAAGAGAACTTAAAAAGATAGAACACAAATGGATAGCAAATTAGACCACAGAATACAAATCTCAATACATATCAACCTTAAATGCATACAAAGAAGCCATAAATTTTGCCAAAAAGAACCACCACACTAAAATCCTCAACAAAGCCATTAATCGCCCAAGGGAACTATTCAAAATCATTAAATCTCTTGCCAAATCCCCCGCAAGACAACCCACACAAAACATCAATTAACCCCCAAGTCCTAGCCAACAGCTACACCAACAAACTAAAATGAAAAAACCCTACTGATCCCTCTCCCATAATAACACTCCCAACCAAACCCAAGCAGTTGACTTCTTTCCACTTCATTGACAATAGGCAATTGCTAGACATAATAACAAAAATAATACTATCACCTCCCCCCTAGAACCATGCCCTGTAGCATGGATCAAAGCAACTGAAGCAGAACTTGCCCCCTATCTGTTAAACATAGTGAAACAATCATTAGCTCAAGGTTCCATGCCAAATGAACTTAAGATCACCATAATCCAACCCATACTAAAAAACAGAACACTTAATAAAGATGACCCAACATCCTACAGACCCATTACTAGCATCCCGTTCGTAGCGAAGATCATTGAGAAAATGATCCAACTCCAACTGCAAGACTTCATAGACACCACTGCCCTATTAGACGAGCAATATGGATTTCGACCTTTCCACGGAGTCAAAACCCTCCTACTAGTCCTCTTTGACACCCTTATCTGAGGAATGGATAGCATAAAACCAGCCTTCATCCTTGTTTTTCTTGACATCACCTCTGCTTTTGACATTGTGAATCATAATATACTCCTCTCCAGACTTAATCAAATAGGTATTAAAGGAACAATTGGTTCAATTCATATATCTCCAACCGCGTACAATATGTACAAATAGATAAAGAATCTTCCACAACCTTCCCCCAAGAACAAGGAATTCCCCAAGGCTCTGCTCTGTTGTCCCTCCCGTTCATCCTCTACATTCAGCCGTTATGCCCTACATTAAAAAAACACAAAATAAGATAACGTATATACTCTGACGACATCTTGCTGTACTCCCCTGTAGATATATCTAACCCCAACTATGACAACCTAGCAATGTATGTCAAAGAAACAGAAAATTGGCTCCATTCAAATAACATGTCCATCAAATTTCAATAAAACAGAAGTCTTATTTACCTCTAACCCCTCCCCAAAACCTCAAGCCCCTCCCCCCTACAATCATCCCGAACACCACCACACTCCCAGTTAAACAGGAGGTAAAATACCTAGGAGTAATCCTTGACACTACCCTCAACATGTCTTCTCATATAAAACAAACGTCCAGAACCTTTTTCTTTAAATTAAGGACCATCCAGCAATTCAGACCCCTTATTGATATACGAGATGTGACAAAAAAGAAACGAGACTGTGGCAGCCACTCACATGACTCAATGCCAGTTGGCTAACTGCTTATGTCACTGTGTTGTGCAGCATCTCGCCACTATTCTGCTATAATATTTTTCATCTCTCTCACTCTGGTTTTTCTTTTTCAGTTTTTTTTGTAGCACACTGCTCCATCGCTTTGTCATGCAACTGGAGGTGGCAGAAATATGGAGCAAAGAATCAACTTGAAATTTCTGGTTAAATTGGAGAAGGGCCCAACTGATTACCTCCAACTTCTCCAAAAGGCTTATGGAGAAGATGCAATGTTAAGGCTGCGAGTCTTCGCATGGCACAAACGCTTCAAGACTGGCCGCGAGGAGGTGGAGGATGACCCCAAGTCAGGACGCCTTCCACGACAAAGACGGCTGAGAACATTGACAGAGTGAACCAGCTGGTGTGGAGTGATCGCAGACTGACGGTGCGGATGATAGCTGAGGAGCTCAGCCTGAACAGGGACTCAGTGCGGACCATCTTGGTCCAGGAACTGGGGATGCAGAAGGTGTGTGCCAAGATGGTGCCAAAGCTTTTATTGGACGACCAGAAGGAGCATCGGGTCAATGTTTGTCAAGATTTGCTAGAGAAGATAGATCCAGAGTTTGTTGGCCAAGTCATCACAGAAGATGAGACTTGGGTCTTCCAGTACGACCCTGAAAGCAAGAGACAGAGCCTGCAGTGGAAGACTCGACTGTCACCCAGACCCAAGAAGGCGAGCATGTCCAAATCAAGGATAAAGGTCATACTGATCGCATTCTTCGACCAGAAGGGAGTGGTCCATCATGAGTTTGTGCCTGAGGGTCAGACAGTCAACCAGCACTTCTACCATCAGGTCCTCAATCGCCTTCATGACCTTCTGCATCACCCGCCCCCTCTGACATCACTTCCTCGGGTGCTGCAGAAGGAGTTTCCTAGGATGACCGGAGGGCTTCTCACAGGTTTATTTTCTAACTTTATTGCAGCCGCTGCTCTGTGAAAAGCAGAAGCAGCAGCAGAAGCAGCGGCTGCATGGGGGATCGAGGGTCGCGTTCGCGGACTGCTGTAGAAAAGCCGGAGGTTGGCTGGAGTGGGCCGGGCCAGTGTAGAGCAGTGTTTGCCTCCGAATGTAAGGCGCCCTCGAATGTAATGCACACCCTGAGTTTAGAGCCTCTTTTTGGCCAGAAAAGGTGTGCATTACATTTGAGTAAATATGATAGTTATTACACCAACCCTGTTCATTATAAATAGTTTAACACTTAACAACTATGTTCTTTGTATTATGTTCTGTTCCATTGTAAACTGCTCCTGATCTCTGGAAGGGGCGATATAGAAAAACGCACAAAAAAAAAAAAAAGTGTCTCTCCTCTTCCACAACCCACCTGCTCCCTGGTTTATAAGCTTATAGCTGTCCTGTGCTCATTACTACGATCCCTCACAGATGCCCTTTATCCCCTGCAATCTCTACCACCTATCCATTTGCCTCCTCTGACTTCTGTGCTCCTCTCCATCTCTCTTCTATGGTTCCTCATCACTTTCTCTTCCTATTGCTCATATTCCCTAATTATCTCTCTTCCTATCAACACCTTCAAGCCCCTCCCCCTTATCTTCCCTTTACCAGCTCACTTTCTCCCTCATTCAGCCATCTCCTCTCTCTCTCAAACAATTTTGCCCTTGTTACCGCCATGCTGTCTCCTCTCTGCCCCGCACTCTTCTACTCCTCCTCCTTCTCTCTTCCGGAGATATCAACTCCAACCCTGACCCCCCCCTAGACTTCTGTCACACTTCCAGAATCGATCCTTACGCAGCCGCTCAAATCTTATTCATATCCCTCTCCTCTCTTCCTTTCTGCAATTCCCCACAAGGTCAGCTACTTCCCCTCTATGCTTTCTTTCTTTTCTATGATCTCCTAGGAGGAAACCATTCACCTTCTTTTCTCTTCCAAACTCACTATCTGCTCCTCTGATCCTATTTCCACCTTTCTCCTAAGCTCCATCTCCTCTACTGTAGCCCCTTCCATCTCTCGTATTCTAAACCTATCGCTCTTCACTTCAACTTTCCCTGCAGCCTTCAAACATGCTGTGATCACTCTTCTCCTCAAGAAACCCTCACTAGTTCCCCTACCTGTCGTCCTCACTATCGACTCATCTCCCTCCTCCCCTGTCTCCAGGAACAAGCAGGAATGAGTCCTCACATATGGGTACGTCGGTACCGACGGAGCCTGCGCGGGAAAGCTCCCCAGCTTCCCAAAAGGAAAGCTTTTGGGGCTTCCCACAGCGCATGCGCGCTGCCTTCCCGCCTTCCTGACCAACTCTTCTCAGTTCTTCTTTTTCTGCGGAGCCAGCAGGTCGTGTTCCTGTCACCGCTGAAGAATTTCTTATTTTAAAAAGTTGTTCTGACCGCGTATCTGCCTTCCCCGATTCCGAACCGGTACCGCCGGTCTTTACTTCTTTATTTCTTTTAAAAAAAAAAAAAATAGACTTCCGGTGGCATGGTGAGCTGAGCGGGACGTGTTCCTCTTAGCTCCGGAACCCGCTCTCTTTCCCTCGTTCAGCTTCTTGTTTTAATCACCCCATTTCTGGTTTAACGAGGGGGAAGCTTGAACATACAAGCCAGAGCTTCCTCTCGTCGTGCGCCTGGGCTGAGGAGAAGATTTGCATGGCCACAAAACCCTCCAGAAGGGAGAAGCCGCGTGTCGGTGAGACCAAGATGGCGGAAGCGGCCTCCAGTGCTCTGGTGCCAGCGGATACCGCGGCGATGGTGGCCGAGGTGTCTAAGGCGGTGGTGTCTGCCCTGGAGGACCGGTTCGGAGGCTTGGCCACACAGCTCGCTGCAGTTGCACAAGCAGTGTCCGAATTTGCAAGCCGAGTGGAACAAACTGAACACCGCATCGGCTCCCTGGAGGACACGTGGGTTCAGGATGAGGCGAGAATCAAGAAGCTGGAGGAGGCCCTTACCAAGCACCAGGAAAAATTAGAAGATCTTGAAAATCGCAGCAGGCGCAACAACTTAAGATTCATTGGAATCCCTGAGTCGGTGCCGGATAAGGATCTGCGAGATTACCTGGAGCGATGGATACCGAAGCATCTACCCCTGGGGGAAAGTACAGGAGGCATGGTCCTGGAAAGGGCGCATCGGCTGGGCCCTCCTCGAGCCGGCGAACATAGACCCCGAGCGGTCATTGCTCGTTTCCTTAATGCCGCACAGAAGGAGGAAGTGTTGCGAGCCTCGCGGCAGGAGAGGCGCTCAGGAGTGAACACCCGCCGAGTTCTGATCTTCCAGGACTATTCGACTGGAGTCTCGCTGCGCCGCAAAGCATTTAAAGAGGCTTGCGGGCGTTTGGTTGCAAAGGGCGTCCGCTTCATCTTGGCATACCCTGCTACGCTCAGAGTGGATGGTGAGGGTGGTCGTCGGACATTCACCTCCCCAGAAGAAGCTCTGACATATTGTGACAGCCTCGGCTGAAGAGCGGGGTGTCTGGGTGGCGGAGCCCCGAGTGAATTGTGGCACATCATCACAGCAGTTTTTTTTTCCCTCTTGTCACTTTTTTGAGTGGGCCTCAGGGTTGGGAGGATGGCTCTCTCACCCTCTTTTGTGGTCTGCCTAGGCGCCGGCAGGAACATTATTGGGGCCCCTGACTGTCTTTGGTCCGGTTGAGTTGGGGCGTTAGCAGAGCTGACACTTTTTGTCTGTGCTCTCGCACCTGTTCTATGGGACATGTTGGTGGTTCCATAACGCTTGCAGAGGTTCTGCTGCAAGTTTGCTGTAACTTCAGGAGGCCTCTATGCCTGAGGTCGCGGCATGGCCGCGGAGCCGAACATTGTTGGGAAGGTTTTTTTTTCATTTATCTTTTTTGCCCGGAATTCACTGTCTCCTCAATGTTCTCTTCTTTTTTTCTTTCCTTTCCTGGGGGGCGGGAGGTCGTACGTTGGATTGTTATACTACTGCCCTTGTTGGGGATGTATTTCTCTTCATGCTGACTTTTGCGGTGGTTTTTCCCGCTCGCGCCTTGGGTGCGCTCACCTCCCCTCTCTCCCTTCTCTTAAGTTTATTTATTTTTTCCTTTACTATTTATTTTCTCCTTTACTCTCAATTTCTTTTCTCTTATGGTAACAATAAATTATTCTTATTTCCTTTTCTGTTATTTTATCATATGGCATTACTTTTACCTCCTTCTGTTCCTTTAATTTACTTTATCTTATTTCATTTTCATTTCCTTTTTACCTGGCTCTTGTTTCTAATCCCGATGCTTTTACTCTATTTTCTGGATCGATCTTCAGTTTATTATCTCTAATTTATTCTACTTTAATTCATCATATTCAACTTCACTGTATTTATTGCTATGTTTCATTCTCTCTCTTCTCTTTGTTGTAGGCTGTTATTTTTGTGTAAATTTCCTATTACCTCCTGCTGTTCCCTTAGTGTGTACTCTTTCTGCCCCTCATCCTCGAGCTTACGCTTTACTTAGGATATTTTCAGCTCTTTCTGATTCAATGTTCAACAGTATTTGAGCTCATGTGTAACTTTGTCATCCGTACTATTTGATTTCTTTTATTGTGATGTTTCTGTTAATATGATGTTCCACTGTATTTGTTGGGATGTGATGTCCGGAGCTTTCTGGTAGGCTCGTGGCCCCGGATGGGTACAGGCTGTCCTATTGCTGCTTGCCCATTTTACTTGGCTAGGGTCTAGTGGAGGGGGTGGTGGTTGGCTGGAAGGGGGACCCCTTTGGCTAATTTGACTCCTCGCTCCTGCTGTGCAGGTTGAGATGCTGGGATACCTAGGGACTCTGGGGTGGAGGTGATGGTGGTGGCTGGGGTGTAGGCAGAGGGTAGGAGTAGGCTTAATGGTGAGAGGGGGATCAGGGACGCGGGTAGGAGGTGTTGAGTGGGGGAGGGGAAGGGGAAGGGGATTGCCCTTGAGCTAAGGGGGACAAAGGTGAGGGGTGGGGATTACTTGGTTGGATAGTTGGGAGGGGGAGGGAAGCAGGTCCCACGTGCCTAAAGAAGTCGAGGTGAGGCCCGAGCCGAGAGCGCGGTGGTTAGAAGAAGGTGAGGAGGGTGGAGGGGGTGGGGGGGTGCTGGGAGGGGCGGGGGGAGGGGAGGGTGGGCTGTTCATAGTTAGGGGATTTGTATCTGGTCATGGTCTGGGTTTTAGAGGGGAGGGCTATAGGTTTACTTTGCGGGGTTTGTATGTCGGGGTGGCTGGATGTGTGACGTATGAGTCTTTGTGACTGTATGTGAGAGGTGAGGTACGGAAGCAGGTGGGGGCTCCAGGCTGGGGGGGCTGCTGCCTTTTACAAGGGAGATTTGCTGGACTTGGGATATCTTTATGGGTCTATGATCCTGGGTGAACACACTCGAATAGCTTCTTGGAATGTTTGTGGATTGGGATCGCCGATGAAGCGCTACAAAGTAATGCAACACCTGAATCGTCAACGGTTGAGTGTTGTTATGTTGCAGGAAACGCATCAGTCCGCCGTGGAGCATGCGAAGCTAGGTAAGGGCCGTATTTCACATGTCTATGGGGCCCCGGCTGTTGGCAAAAAGCGGGGAGTTGTCATCTTAATAGCAAAAGCGGCCAGCTGGGTCGAAGAGCGCGTAGTGACGGACACGGACGGCCGTTACGTTTGTGTATGGGGGTTGCTCAATGGAATCAAAGTGGCCATGTGTTCGGTATATGGTCCCAATGTTTATGAGGCCGGCTTTTACGTAGCTTTAACGCGTTTTTTGCAGGATACCAGTGGGTACCAGGTCATTATGGGTGGGGACTTCAACGAAGTCTTGGAGGCTGATGTGGACCGCTCCGGTTCGCTGCGCTGGGGTAGTCGGAAGGCTAGGAGGCGACTTGGGGGGCTTTGTGAAGCGCATAAGCTCCTTGATATATGGCGGGTACTGCATCCTGGAGAGCGGGACTATACTCACTTGTCGCGAGCTCATGGCACGTGGTCCCGAATTGATTTTTTCTTAGTCTCTGAGATGTTGTTTGGTCGGGTAAGTAAGGCGGAGATCGGGCCTATGGTTCTGTCGGACCACGCGCTGGTACTCTTGGAGTTACGTCGCAGCGATACCTGCCGAAGTAGTCTTTGGCGATATCCGCTAGATCTCAGCGGGGACGTGCAGTTTGAGGCATATGTCCGGGAACGTTGGAAGGATTATGTGTTCTTCAATGATCAGCCGGAGATCTCCCCGGCTCTTTTTTGGGAAGCTGGTAAAGCAGTCCTTCGGGGCGAGATCATCAGCTATCAAATTCAGCGGCGGCGGTGGCTTAACCAGCGGATTTTGCGGTTGGAGCGGGAGTTGGGTAGAGCCCGTAGGTTGCTGGCAGGGCATAGGACCGCCGAAAATCAGCGCAAATTGCGGGACCTTCAGACGGAGTTGGAGATGCTTCTCCATCGGCGGGCCCAAAAATCGATGCTGTACTATCAATACCGACTCTATCAGCATGGTAATAAGGCGGGCAAGTTGCTGTCTTCCTTGCTGAGGCCGGCAGGGGGATCACGGAATATTGGAGCCATCCGTCATTCAGATGGCACCCTTCGCCGTACGGCCGAGGACATTGAACACGTCTTCTTGGATTTCTTCAGGCGATTGTATGCGAGCGAGGGTGATAGGGAACAGGATGGACGTGACTTTCTGACTCGTTGTGCTTTGCCGAGGCTCAGCGAGGAACACTTACAGGCTCTTAATCAGCCTATTTCGGGACAGGAGGTACAAAAGTGCATTCGAAACCTTAAATCGGGCCGGGCCCCGGGAGTGGATGGATACCGCAGTGAGTTCTACAAAGTATTGGGAGGTGCGGTGGTGTCCCCCCTGGTGGGCTATTTCGAAGACTTGGTGCAGAGAGGGATGTTTCCGTTTGAGGCCAACAAGGCTCTGGTTACCATTTTACCTAAGCCGGTGCGAGATCCCCTTCTTCCTGGTTCATATCGTCCCATTTCGCTCCTTAATGTGGACCTCAAGCTGTTGGCTAAAATTATGGCTGATCGATTAGCTAATTATTTGCCGACCCTGATCCACAGGGACCAGGTGGGATTTGTCCGTGGTCGTCATGTGGCCTATAGCCTTCAACGTATTTTGCTTTCTCTTTGTGTTGCACGGGAGCGGGGATCACGCTCTTTGCTCATCAGCTTTGACGCCGAAAAGGCGTTCGATAGTCACCTGGAGTTTTATGTACCAAGTCCTGGATGCGATGGGCTTCACTGGTTTCTTTGTCGATGTAGTGCGCCTTTTGTACGCTAACCCCATTGGGGCTTTGTTGGTTAACGGGCAAATGACAGCGGACTTCGAGATTCAGAAGGGGACTCGTCAGGGTTGCCCGTTGTCCCCTCTTCTTTTTGTTTTGACGTTGGAACCCCTTTTGGTTCGGATACGCGCCGCGGAGCAGTTTCATGGTATTTTGGTGGGGAAGGAAGAGTTCCGGGTGGCAGCCTTTGCCGATGATCTTTTGGTGCATCTGGCGGAACCCCATGAGGGGTTGCCTGAGTTGTTACAGTTGATGCAGGATTATGGGCGGCCCTCAGGGTTCCGTCTCAACCTTGATAAGTCAGAGGCCATGAAGATCGGGGAGGCGGGGAGCTGTGGCTGGGAGGGCGTCTTCCCACTTCGGTGGGCGGATGGCTATTTCAAATACCTGGGTATATATCTGCCGGCCGACCCGAGGGAACTATACCAACTGAATATTTCCAGGTTACTCCAGGCGGTGACGACTTGTGTAGATAAGTGGTGTGATTTACCACTGTCTCTAGGGGGGCGTGTCGCCTTGTGTAAGATGGCCATATTCCCCAAGGTGTTGTACATGCTCCAGACCCTTCCGCTCTTTGTTAAGCGGCTAGATCTTACGCGGCTAGAGCGCCAGTTGAGTAGGCTTTTGTGGAGGGGGGCGTCGGGCGAGGATACGTCTTGAGGTGCTGAGGCAGCCCCGGGAGTTGGGGGGGCTGGGTCTCCCGGATATATGTAAATATAATGTTGCATGTTTGTTGCGGTTCGTCCGCGATTGGTTGTGGGACCTGAATGACTTTTCCCCCTTGGAGATGCACCGGGCTGTGGCGCGACCTTTTCACTTGCGGTATCTTTTACATGCTCAGCTGCCTAAGGGGGTGGGGGCTTTTTTCCAGCAAGTTTTGTTGGCTCCCCTGCGGATAGCGTGGCGGCACTTTTGTTTGAGCCGTGGAATTTCGGCAGTTATCTCCCCCTATCTCCCTCTTTGCGGTAATGCAGCCTTTTCTCCGGGGTTGGGAGGGTCATGCTTCGTGCGCTGGGAACGGATGGGGCTTGTGAATTTGGAAGAGGTGTTGACCACGGAGGGCGGGGTGGAGGACTTTGTCGTTCTTCGCAACCGGTATCCGTTGGGAGCTCGCGATGTCTTCCCCTACTTGCAACTTCGCAGTTATGTTCGTTCGCTCCCTCAAGGAAATTTGCGAGGGGAGATTTGTTCTGATCTTGAGCTGGCGTTACTGGGGGGTGAGTCTGGGACGCGTGTGGCCTGGCTTCATAAAATGCTGTGGGAAACGGCCGTGCCGCTGGACCTTGATGTGTTGGCACAGAATTGGACGACTGATCTCGACACTGAGATTACGACTGAGGGGCTTCTCCGAGGCTTGGCTGCTGTCTCCTCTCTCGGTGTGCAGGTGGTCCACAGGGATGCTCAATTTAGGATTACCCGACGCCTGCATTTTGCGCCCGTTCGGGCCTGGCTGGCAGGGGTGGGAGACTCCCACTGCTGCCCCCGGTGTGCGGCTCCTCGGGCGTCGTTGGGCCACATGTTTTGGAGCTGCCCGCGGGTTCAGGCCTTTTGGTGGCGAGTAATGGTCTATCTGACGATGTGCCTGGGGCGGACCGTTCCTCTCACAGCTGGCAATTTAGTGCTTGATATTTGGGAAGGATCGTGGGAATCGGAGCTCGGCCCCACGGGGCTGCGTTGGCTGCGCCTGGTGTTGGTAACGGCTCGCATGATGGTGTTGCAGCCATGGCTAGCTGGCCGAGGACCGACCTACGGCCTTTGGAGAATACACTTACACAGGGTCCTAATTATGGAGAAGCTGCGTGCTAGTGGGGTGGAAGGGCGATGGCGGTCATTCTTGGAGTGCTGGTGCCCTCACCTGCAATCTTTACAGCCGAAAGAGCGGGGTAGAATTTTGAGTTTGTTTTAGGTGTTGCATTGTAGTGGATGCTTGGACTGGGGGGGGGGAGAGGGGGGAGTAGGGGGGGCTTGGGGGGGGGGGATGGGCGGGGGAATGGGTGGTTAGGGATAGCGGAGATTACAAGGGGGGGGGTGTCTCCCGGGTGCCTTTCACTGTAGGCGGGCCGGGGAGCAGAACACACCCCCAGCCTGTTGGTTTGCTGTCTCTTTGCATCTGTAGGGCTCGGTATGGCCCCTGGGCATTGCCCTAAGCTGGATAATGGGATTTATGCATGTGTATGAGTGTGGGTTTGTGTTTGTTTGTTTAGGGGGGTGGGGGGAAAACAGCTGGCTAGCGGCATTGAGTTGGAGCTCGTACTACTACTTGAGGCCCTTGGTATTACGTGAGGCTCTCGGTGTCCCTATGCATCCCTGGTATCTGCTGTTCCGCTTTGTGATGCTTTGACCTTTACTGTTTACTTTCTGAAGTGTGCTTTATGTAATTTTTGATGGGTGCTTCTTGTTGTTATGACCATGTTCTGCACTCTCTGATGGTTTTCTGATGTTTTCGGTAACTGATGGGCTACGGTGTACACTGATTGTTGTTCTTACTGTTTGTAATGATGTGGGCTGACGGTACTGCCAGCTGTCTGAGGTACGCAAAACAATAATAAAAATGTTTGAAACATAAAAAAAAAAAAAATATATATTTTTCTTTTTCCACACTTGGTGTATTTCTTTTTGTAAGGCCTACCGGCCTTTACAAATTCTCCCTCATGGAGAAACCATCTTCTGGTTTTAAAAAATGCACCAAGTGCTCTGGTACTATTTCAGTCACAGACACCCATGAGTGGTGTCTTAAATGTTTGGGCCCTGACCATTCGGTTCCGGATTGTCCATCCTGCTCTCTGATGTCCAAACGGGGCTTACAGAACCGAGCAGCTAAATTTCATGTGCTGTTTTCTGCAGATAATCCAGCATCAGCATCATCCAGGTCTTCATCTCCGGATGGATCTCAGGTAACCAAACATTCCTCGGGCAAATCTTCAAGGGGCAAATCTCCCTCAAAGCAGAGAGAGGCCCTTGGGTTCGACCCTGAAGACCCTGCCCCAGCCAAACAACCCCGGCGGGAAGCTCCGGCTTCCAAAGCTCCTCCTATGGGGTTACAGGTTGACATCGATGGCACGGCCTCGACCGATCACCTGTTAGACTGCTCTGGGGTACCGGCTCAAACCGGTACCGACATCCAGGCAGTTGTGGCGTCAATGGGTACTACGGTACAATCCATGCAGCAGGCCATAATGGCTTTTATTAATTATGCGACGCCCTCGGTACCGCAACCGTCGGTTCCGACCCCGGTTCCGGTACCACAACCGATACCGGTACCCAGAGCATCTACTTCCAGTAGAAGGCCGGTACCGGTTTTTGCTTCCCACGATATTCTCGGTACCGACCCGGCTCCCGGTACGCCCGAGGTCGATACCGGTCGGTACCCGTATCAATCTCTGGAAGCAAGTAGGCGATACTTCGAGTCTTCTGAGGATGCCGATACCTCAGATGATTCTGATGAAGCATCCCTTATTCTTCCTGAGGAGCCTTCTTCCCCAAAGAGAAGAATGTCTCGTCCAGAGGACTTGTCCTTTCAGGACTTCATCTTGGAAGTTGCCAAAGGACTTTCCATTACAGTATCCTCTGAAAAGGAACCTAGAGCTCAAAAATTAGACATTTTAGGATACTCTAAGGTTCCCAAAGAGGCAGTCACCTTACCCATTCATAATATTCTCCAAGAACATATGATGGATTTATGGGAGGCTCCTCTTACACTATCTCCACATTCTCGTCGGTTGGATACCATGTATCGGGTCCCTCCTTCTCCTGGTTTTCAAAAAACCCAGCTTCCTCACCATTCTATTGTAGTGAAATCTGCTATGAAAAAGATTAAGAGTACCAAAAGGCACTCTTCTACCCCTCCAGGAAGAGAATGTAGAACTTTGGATGCTTTTGGCAGGAAAATCTTTCAAGCTAGTATGCTTATTGCCAGAATCAACTCCTATAGCCTCTATATGGGTATGTTTCTAAAGGAGCTTGCTCTTAAAGTACAAGATTTTCTCCCCTTTATTCCAGAGGATAGAAAAGAGGAGTTCCTGCTTCTGTTAAAGCATATCCAAGATGTCTCAAAGTTCTCCAATAGGGCTGCCTTTGACTCTTTTGAGGGTGCTAGTAGAGCATCTGGCATAGCCATAGCTGCTCATCGGATTGCTTGGCTCCAAGCCTCTGACCTGGAATCCTGGGTGCAAGATGGCCTAGGCAATTTACCTTGTACAGGTGAAAATCTCTTTGGCAAAGAGTGGCAAGTCAAAGGCATTCAAATGGATGCAGAGAATGCTGCTTTGGATAGACTCTCTAAGTCTACTTCACTCCCTGCCAAAAAGAAGTCTTTTAAGAAGTCTTTCTACAAAAAGCCTAGATTTGGTTCCAATGCTGGCCAGTCATCTGCTCAAGCTCGCTTTGTTCCTAAGCGATAGCAGACTAAACAGGCCAGAACAAAGCCTGCAGGAGCTGCTACGCTTCAACAGTCCCATCCCCCTCAGGGTTTTTGACTGACTTCTATAGAACATACCCTTTCTGGCTCTGCAGCAACCAGAGCCTCTCACCATTCCAGGAAGGCTGACTCATTTTGCTCCCAGATGGGAACAGATTACATCAGAGCAGTGGACCCTCTCTATCATCAGAGAGGGATACAAACTGCATTTTTCCAGCCTTCCTATCTATCCCAGGGTGAGACATTTCGTCTCTCCCCCATCTCTCCTATACCTGTTGGATCAGGAGGTGAATACCCTGCTTGCCCAAGGGGCCATAGAACAGGTTCCCCTCCTCCAACAGGGCTCAGGGTTCTACTCCCCCTATTTTCTGATACCAAAGAAAACAGGAGGACACAGACCCATCCTAAATCTGAGAGAATTAAACAAATTCCTGTGCAAGGAAAAATTCAAAATGCTCTCTCTGGGTATTCTCCTTCCTTACCTTCAGAGTCAGGACTGGCTTTGTTCTCTAGACCTAAAGGATGCGTACACACATATACTCATCCATCCATCCCACAGAAAATTCCTTCAATTTCTGTTCCAGGGAAAACATTTCCAGTACAGAGTACTCCCCTTCGGTCTAGCCTCTGCTCCAAGAGTGTTCACAAAATGCATGTCAGTAGTGGCTGCATTTCTACGCTCTCAGGGAATCTTTGTCTTCCCATACCTAGACGACTGGCTCATCCGAGCTCCATCTCAGTCTCAGGCTCAGACTTCCCTGGACCACACCATCTGCATTCTGCAGTATCTGGGACTTGTCATCAATCTGCTAAAGTCTCAACTCACCCCTACTCAATCCCTAGAATTCATAGGGGCCTGGTTAGATACCACCACAGCAAAGGCCTATCTTCCCCAGGCACGTTGCCACCGGCTAGTGCACCTGGCCTCTCAGATTCAGTCCAGAACTCACTTGACTGCCCGAGAGATGTTACAATTGCTAGGCCACATGGCCTCCACAGTTCATGTGGTGCCTTATGCTCGCCTGCATATGAGAGCAGCTCAATGGACTCTGTCCACTCAGTGGACCCAAGCATCAGGAGCTCTCTCCGACCAAATAGAAACCTCCAAACGTCTCTATGGGTCTCTCCAGTGGTGGATGTCCATTCAAAACCTGTTGCTGGGGTCCCCCTTCCAACCGCTACCACCCCAGGCAACCCTCACTACAGATGCCTCCCAGACAGGCTTGGGAGCTCATCTTCAAGACCTCTCCACTCAAGGCCTTTGGTCTCCGCAGGAGACTGCCCTTCATATCAACCTTCTGGAGCTTCGAGCAATTTTTCTTGCTCTCAAGGTCTTTCATACCCTCCTTTACAACATGACAGTGCTTGTTCATACCGACAATCAAGTAGGCATGTTCTACGTAAACAAACAAGGAGGGACTGGCTCTCTGTCGCTTTGCAACGAAGCTCTCAGACTGTGGGCCTTCGCCAGAGAGCATCAAATCCATCTCCTGGCAGTATATCTCCCAGGAATTCAAAACTCTTGGGCAGACAGACTCAGCCGAGTTCTGCTTCCACACGAGTGGTCCCTGCACATGGATCAGGTACTCAGAATCTTTCAGAAATGGGGAACCCCGGACATAGACCTCTTTGCAAGTCCGTGGAATGCCAAACTTCCCCGGTTCTGTTCCAGAACTCCATGTCAGGGGGTTCAGGCCAGGGATGCCTTCCTCCTTCATTGGGGTCAGGGCCTCCTATATGCCTTTCCACCCATTCCTTTGATTCCCAAGACTCTGTTCAAACTGCAGAGGGATCACGGATCTATGATCCTCATAGCTCCACGCTGGCCACGCCAAGTGTGGTTCCCTCTACTTCTGCATCTCTCCCAGGGTCCCTCCCTAGACCTGGGAGCTGCTCCAGACCTTCTGTCTCAGGAGGAGGGGACTTTGTGGCACCCAAACCCCAAGTCCCTCCACCTCAGAGCATGGTTACTGAAGGCCTAGACCTTCAAGACTTAAATGTCTCTCAACAAGTGCAAGATATCCTCCATGCTTCCAGAAAACCTTCCACAAGGCGTTCTTATGCTTTTAAATGGAAAAGATTTTCCATTTGGTGTGCTCAAAAGGATCTTGATCCTTTTGCTCTTCCTATCAATTCTCTATTGGAATATCTCCTGCATCTCTCCAATGCAGGCCTTAAAATGAATTCAGTAAGGGTCCATTTGAGTGCTATTGCAGCATCCCTCAAGCCTTTCAATGGACAATCTATTTCCTCTCATCCTCTTATTGCAAGATTCATGAGAGGCCTAACTTTAACTAAACCTCCCATTAGGCCTCCTCCGGTGGCATGGGACTTAAACTTGGTTCTTGGTCAGCTTATGAAGCAACCTTTTGAACCCTTAGCCACTACCTCCTTGAAATTTCTTTCCTGGAAGGTTATTTTCCTCATTGCAGTCACTTCAGCTCGTCGCATCAGTGAGCTGCAAGCCTTAGTGGCGAATCCACCCTATACAAGGTTCCATCATGATAAGGTAGTCCTTCGGACAAATCCACACTTTATGCCTAAAGTGGTTTCACCTTTTCATCTTAATCAAGAGGGTATACCTACCTGTCTTCTTTCCAGCTCCTCATGCATCCAGTGCAGAGCGGAACCTTCATACTCTAGATTGTAAAAGAGCTCTTGCCTTTTACCTCCATAGGACTCAGCCACATCGAAAGTCTTCCCAACTTTTTGTTGCTTTCGATCCTTCTCATTTGGGACTTCCAGTCTCAAAACGAACACTTTCCAGTTGGATTGCTCAGTGTATTCCGTTTGCTTACCAGAGTAAAAACATTTCTCTGGAGGGCCATGTCACAGCTCACAATGTGAGAGCCATGGCCACCTCTATGGCTCATCTTCACTCTGTATCCATAGATCAGATCTGTCGAGCAGCCACCTGGGCCTCGGTTCATACCTTCACAGCCCATTACTGCTTGGATAAGGACTCCCGCCGGGATGCCTTATTTGGTCAGGCTGTCCTCAAGCACCTGTTCCATTCTTAAACAACTCCTGCCCACCTTCCCTTAATGGATGCCTGAGATCCATCGGAAGATGAAATACCTACGGAGGGGATCTCCCAGGCATCTCAGCTAGGAAGTCCCCATATGTGAGGACTCATTCCTGCTTGTTCCTGGAGATAGCACAGTTACTTACCTGTAACAGGTGATCTCGGGGAACAGCAGGAATAGTCCTCACAAGCCACCCACCTCCCCTAGGAGTTGTATCTCTTTCTCTTCCTTTCCTCTCTCTATTGTCTCAGCTTTAAACTTGAACTGAGGAGAGTTGGTCAGGAAGGCGGGAAGGCAGCGCGCATGCGCTGTGGGAAGCCCCAAAAGCTTTCCTTTTGGGAAGCTGGGGAGCTTTCCCGCGCAGGCTCCGTCGGTACCGACGTACCCATATGTGAGGACTATTCCTGCTGTTCCCAGAGATCACCTGTTACAGGTAAGTAACTGTGCTTTGTTTTCAAACTACTTGAACATGCGGTTCACCGCCGTTGCCTCGACTTTTTCTCCTCTCATGCCTTTCTGGATCCTCTACAATGTGGCTTTCGTCCTTTACATTCTACCAAAATGGCTCTTAACAAAATCTCCAGTGACTTGTTCCTGGCAAAATCTAAGGGTCTTTACGTGATCTTCATCCTTCTTGACCTTTCTGCTGCTTTTGATACTGTTGACCACAACCTTCTCATTGATACCTTGTCCTCACTTAGTTTTAAGGGCTCTTTGCTGTCCTGGCTTTCTTCTTATCTCTCCCATTGTTTTTTTCAGTGTTTGTTCTGGTGGATCCTTCTTTACTGCTATCCTGTTCTCAGTTGTACCCCAGGGTTGGTCTTGGGTTCACTCATTTTCTCTCTCTATAGCCAGTCCCTTGGCACACTCATCTCTTCCCATGGCTTTCAGTACCATCTTTACAATGATGACTCCCAGATCTATCTCTCTACACTTGAAATCTCTCTTGCAATCCAGGCCCGGATCTCTGCCTGCCTTTGACTTTGTTGCTTGGATGTCCCACTGCTGCTTAAAATTGAACATGGTCAAAACTGAGCTGCTTATTTTCGCCCCTAAACTCTCATCTCCAGGAACAAGCAGGAATTTAGTCTTCACCTATGGGTATCGTCGGTACCGACGGATCCTGTGCGGTAACGCTCCCCACCGTCCAATTAGAAAGCTTTTGGGAGCATCCCACAGCGCCTGCGTGCTGCCTTCCCGCCTTTCACAGCTGCCTCTCTCCAGTTCTTCGTTTTCCGCAGAGCCAGCAGGTTCTCGTTCCTGTCACCACAGAAAGGTTTTCCTATCCTTTAATATTGTGTGCAATTCTGGTCGCCGTATCTTAAAAAGGACATAGCGTTATTAGAAAAAGTACATAGAAGAGCCACCAAATTGGTGAAGGGGATGGAAGGCTACTCCTATGAAGAGAGGCTAAAAAGGTTAGGGCTCTTTAACCTGGAAAAGAGACGGCTGAGGGGAGATATGATAGAGGTCTATAAATTAATGAATGGAGTGGAACGGATAAACGTGGATCAATTGTTTACGCTATCAGAATATAGAAAGACTAGGGGACATGTAATGAAGCTACAGGGTAAACTATTTAAGACAAATAAGAGAAAATATTTTTTCACTCAACGTGTAATCAAACTCTGGAATCTGTTACCGGAGGATGTAGTAAGGGCTGTTAGTATAGCTGGGTTTAAAAAAGGTTTGGACAAGTTCCTGGAGGAAAGGTCCATAAACCACTATTAAAAAGGGACCCAGGATATCAATGCTTGACCCAGTACAAGCATTATGGAACCTGTGTCTTTTGGGGATATTGCTAGGTACGTAGGACCTAGATTGGCCACTGTTGGAAACAGGATACTGGGCTTGATGGACCTCGGTCTGACCCAGTATGGGATGTCTTATGTTCTTATGTTCTTATACTCCTCCTTTTTTGTGGTTGCGTCTGCCTTCCCTCGACGCTATACCGGTACTGCCGGTTCTTTCTTTCTTTCTTTAAAAAAAAAAAAAATCTTTTTTTCCAAACCTTTTTTCTTCAGGTGCACGCACCATTTTGGGCCTTAGGCCCAAAATTTTCCCATACTATGGAAAAACCCGCCTCGGGTTTCAAGAAGTGCACCAAGTGTGGCGGTACCATCTCCGTCACCGACACCCATGAGTGGTGTCTTAAATGTTTAGATCCTCACCACTCCATTTCGGAGTATATGGCCTGTGCCATGATGTCCAAGAGGGGTCGACAAAACTGGGCTGCTAAGCTCAGCACCCTTTTTTCCTCCGATGCAGCCTCTGTGGTATCGACGTCTTCCAGGGCTTCGTCTTCCTCCCATGGATCTCAGGTAACTAAACATAAGTCCAGCCAGTCCTCAAAGGGTAGATCTCCTTCTAAGCATCGAGATGCCTCTGGTGTTGCCCTTGAGGGTTCTGTACTGGCAAAATTGCCCCGGCGGGAGGCTTCGGCTTCCAAAGGATTATCGGGGCTCCAGGATGTTCTCGAGGCCTCAACCTCGGCAGAACTACTGGTGCCATGCTCTGGGGTACCGGCTGTTTTCTCCGGTACCAATACACAGGCATCGGCAGCGTCGATAGACCAGAGGTTCCTGGCTATTGAATGCAGTCTGGCGGCTCTCCTTGCAGCATCCACACCCTCGGAACCACGTCAGACAGTTCAACCTGTACCGGCGCCGTCATCGGTACCGGTATCGTTAGCATCGGCATCGACATCGGTGTCTGCATTGCCGGCACTTAGTCAAGCCATGCCTTCCGGTACCGATACACCGGTACCGATCCCCCTCAGTACCGACTTCAGTCGGTATGGGTATCGTGGTCTACAAGAGCATCCGGACAGAAGGTACTTTGAATTCTCGGAGGATTCTGAGGATTCTGACAGTTCTGTTGGTACCGGAGTACTTCTCCCCAAGGAGCCTTCCTCTCCCAAACGTAGGATGTCTCCTCCAGAAGATATCTCCTTTCAGGATTTTATCAGGGAGGTGGCGTGAGGTCTCTCCATTACTGTGGCTCCTGAAACAGAGCCCAGGGCAAAGGAGTTGGAGATTCTACAATATCCCAAGGCTCCTAAGGAGGCAGCTACCTTGCCTATCCATGAGATCTTACATGATCTCATGTTAAGAATGTGGGAAACCCCCCTTACCACCTCTCCTCACTCTCGTAGACTGGATACCATGTATCGAGTACCTCCGTGTCCTGGCTTCCAGAAGACTCAGCTTCCTCACCACTCTGTTGTAGTGGAGTCAGCTATGAGAAGGATCAGGAGTGCAACGAGGCATGCCTCTAATCCTCCAGGACATGAGTGTTGAACTTTGGATGCCTTTGGACATCGTACTTTCCAGGCTTCCATGCTTTCTGCCAGGATCAGTTCTATATTTTATATATGGGAATGTTCCTTAAGGAAGTCACAGGAGATTGAGGTTTTGAGCCCTCTTCTTCCTGAAGAAAAAAGGCAGTATTTTCTCACACTGGTTAAACATGCCCAGAATGTTTCTAAATTTGTCAATCTTGCAGCTTTTGACTGTTTTGAGTGCATAAGCAGAATCTCTGCCATTGCCATAGGTGCACGTAGAATTGCTTGGCTCCAGGCATCCGATTTGGAGCTCTGGGTGCAGGACAAACTGGGCAATATTCCTTGTACAGGTGAGAATCTATTCGGCAAAAATTGGCAAGAAAAGGCCAATGAGTTGGATGCTGATAACTCCACTTTGGATAGACTATCCAAAGCCACAGCTGATCCTGCAAGGAAGAAATCTTTCAAGAAATCATTCTTCTCCAAAAAGAAGAGGTTTTATCCCTCTTATCAGCATGGACGTTCTGCAGGTCAGTCTGTCCAGAAGACTCAGCAACCACCTAAACAAAGGAAAGCAAAGACTGCTAAGCCTCAACTGTCTCAGCAGTCTCAGCCTCCGCAAGGCCTTTGACTTCCATCTAGAGAACTTAGCCTTCCTGGCCCTCAACGGACCAGAACCTTCCACCATTCCAGGAAGGTTGTGTCACTTTGCCCCCAGATGGGGCAGATAACAGCAGAACATTGGACTCTCTCCATTATAAAAGTGGGGTACAAGCTTCACTTTCTCTACATGCCCCCTCCCACAATGGTAAGACAGTTCAATTCTCAGACCTCTCCCACCAACCTGTCAGAACAAGAGGTCGCTATGCTTCTTGCTCAAGGGGCAATAGAAGAGGTACCCATTCCTCAACAGGGTACAAGGTTTTACTCCCCCTATTTCCTTATCCCAAAGAAAACAGGGGGACACAGACTTATTTTAGATCTCAGAGAATTGAACAAATTCCTGTTCAAAGAGAAATTCAAGATGATTTCTCTGGGAACCCTGCTGCCATACCTTCAGAGTCAGGATTGGCTTTGTTCTCTAGATCTCAAGGATGCGTACACTCATGTTCTCATCCATCCAACTCACAGAAAGTTCTTTCGGTTCCTTTTTCAAGGAAAGCACTACCAATACAGGGTGCTTCCTTTTGGCCTGGCCTCAGCGCCAAGAGTGTTTACGAAATGCATGGCTGTGGTAGTAGCATTTCTTCGCACTCTGGGAATATTCGTCTTCCCCTACTTAGGCGACTGGCTCATTCGAACCCCATCAGAGTCAGAGGCCAGGATTTCTCTATCTTGCACAATGCGTATCCTTCAGTATTTGGGTCTGGTCATAAACATCCCAAAATCCAGCCTAACTCCCACTCAGTCTCTAGAGTTCATAGGAGCTTTGTTGGATACCAGGAAAGCAAGGGCCTATCTCCCCCAGACCCGTTGCCTTCGCATGGTGCAGTTAGCTTCTCAAGCAGTGCTAAAGCCTCATCTCACTGCTCGAGAAATGTTACAACTACTAGGCCACATGGCATCTACTGTGCATGTGGTCCCTTATGCTTGCTTCCATATGAGAGCAGCCCAGTGGACTTTATCCACTCAATGGACCCAAGCATCAGGGTGCCTGTCAGACAAAATAGCAAACAGAAATCGCCTTTTCCAGATCATACTGCTAGACCAGTCCAGAAAAGCGGGTTATGCACCCCTGCCAGCAGATAGGGAGACAGAGAAAAAAACTCCAGAGCTGTGATTGGTCAGGCTCTGGGTGACATAGGCATACCCCTAGGGGTCCTATTCAGTATTTTCTCTGTCTCAGCAGATGAGGGTATTCTTCAAGCTTGTTCTACAATTTCCTTTTTTCACTTTATCTTGAGGCTCCTGGATGCACCCAGAGTACACAAGAGGGTGTTACTCTGGGTTTCCCAGCAACTTGATTCCCCAGATAAGCTTGTGGAGCTCCTGAGCCTGGCTTCAGTAGAGCTTCCGATATTCTTAAAGCAGCGCTGAGTCTTTGCCACGAGGTCTTAGACTTTAGCAGGAGGATCAGGTATCAGTTTCAGAGAGAAACTGTAAGTAAGCTGTTTTGTTACTTGCCTCAGCTGCCCTGGGTTTATTTCAACTGCTCTGCATCGGGACCATAAGAACATAAGATATGCCATACTGGGTCAGACCAAGGTCCATCAAGCCCCAGTATTCTGTTTCCAACAGTGGCCAATCTAGGTCCTATGTACCTAGCAGTTTCCCCAAGAGACACAGGTTCCACAGTGCTTGTATTGGTTCAAGCATTGATATCCTAGGTCCCTTCTTAATAATGGTTTATGGACCTTTCCTCCAGGAACTTGTCCAAACCTTTTTTAAACCCAGCTACACTAACAGCCTTTACTACATCCTCTGGTAACAAATTCCAGAGTTTGATTACACGTTGAGTGAAAAAATATTTTCTTTTATTAGTCTTAAATAGTTTACCCTGTAGCTTCATTGCATGTCCCCTAGTCTTTCTATATTCTGATATGGTAAACAATCGATCTACGTTTACCCGTTCCATTCCGTTCATTAATTTATAGACTTCTATCATATCTCCCCTCAGCCGTCTCTTTTCCACGTTAGAGCCCTAACCTTTTTAGCCTTTCTTCATAGGAGTATCCTTCCATTCCCTTTACCATTTTGGTGGCTCTTCTCTGAACCTTTTCTAAAATCGCTATATCCTTTTTAAGATACGGTGACCAGAATTGCACACAATATTCAAGGTGCGGTCTCACCATGGAACGATATAGAGGCATTATAATATCTTTTGTTTTATTTTCCATTCCTTTCCTTATGATACCTAGCATTCTATTTGCTCTCTTGGCCGCCGCTGCTGCACACTGGGCCGAGGGTTTTAACATGGTATCCACAATGATGCCTAAATCTTTTTCCTGGGTGGTGGTTCCTAATGTGGAACCTTGCATCGTGTAACCATAGTTTGGGTTGTTCTTCCCTAGGTGTATAACCTTGCACTTGTCCACATTAAATTTCATCTGCCATTTTGATGCCGAGTCTTCCAGTTGTCTCTGACCTGATTCCTTCACTTCCGGTTTCGTCGGGGTCTGTTAAACTGGGTTTTGAAGTTCTTTTAGCTGCTGACAGCACTTCCCTCCATACTCCAATCGAAATTGCTGTGTTTTCTGCAGTTTTTAGTGAAGGAGAAGCCATTTACTGTCCCTTAGTTGTGCCAGCGGCCATTTTGAAAAATGCAGCGTTGCTTTTTCTTCATTAGTTTTGGTGGGAGCAGCTGCTTACTGAGTTTGTTTCTCTCCTTAGCATTCCATACACAACAGGTTTTCATTGTCCCTTTCTGAGGGTTTATTTTCTCTGTTTTATTTTGATTCTCTTTTACAGTTTAAAAAAAAAAAAAGAGAAGTTAGTTTCAGTCATGCCTTCTTCTCTTTTCAGATGCATAGTCTATAATAGAAAGCAGAAAGAATTAACTAATTGCCTGTGCTCTGCCTGTTTGTCAGACCCTGGTGAATCGTCGGCTTCTGTACTCCCCACACTGCCTGCAGTTGAGGTCAGCTCCCATCTTCCCTCCCTAGATGCTCTACACGGTGTCTCACCTTCTGAGAGTTCTCAGCCAGCCCCCACTTTGTTTCCTCAGCCGTTGGGGACTTCCAAAGATTTGACAGATATGCAGTTTCTGGCACTGTTCCATCAGGCTTGGACTCTTTGGCGTACGGAGTCTGCAGAGCTTCCCACGGCATCTGCTCCAACTCCTGATAAGCATATTTCTGGCAGCCGTAAGCGATCTCATAAGACCACATTTCTCAAACAAGTACCACCTTCGGGAGAAGGAGCATGGTTAGCAGAGGCTACCGATTTGCTTGAGGACTGCAAATCTTCAGAAGACAGTTTGCCTGCTTCAGAGCGTGAAGACGGAGAATATTCTCTCTCGGATTCTTCCTTGACCGCACCTGAGGACTCTCAGGACATCCGGCTCTTTCACAAAGAGGAGTTGCCTGCTCTTATAGCGCAGGTGGTGGAGGCGCTGTACCTCTCTGACCCTCCCGTCTCTCAAACCTTGCAACTTCAATCTCAGCCGGATCCTATATTTACAGGGAATACGCAAGCCTTCCAGAGCCTTTCCCTTTCCAGCTGAATTGCAACAGATGGTATCTCAGGAATGGGACTCCCCGGATGCCTCCTTACGCACTGCTTGCCGTATTGGGCAATTATATCAATGGACTCCCTCGGATCTCGACCGCTGGCTGGCCTACCCGAAGGTGGATGCTTTGGTGACCGGGGTAACAAAGCATATCACCATCCCGGTGGAAGGCGGAGCGGCGCTCTGGAATCAGCAGGACCGTAAGGTCGAGGGTCTTCTTAAGACAGCCTTCTCGTCTTCGGCTCTGTCGCTTCAGGTGACTGTTTGTGGAGGCCTGGCGGCTCGAGCTCCCCTTCGATTGATTCAGCAGCTTCCTGACACTTATCTGGAATTTGATCGTCTGGAATCGGTGGTCGCGTTCTTAGCGGATGCGTTTTATGACCTCCTGCGTCTTTCAGCTCGCTCGCTAGCAGCGGTGATGGTGGCTAGACGCTGTCTCTGGCTGCGTCAGTGGGCAGCGGATGTGGCCTCTAAAACGCGGTTGTCGAAGCTTCCATTTAAGGGCAGACTCCTGTTTGGGGAAGATCTGGATAAGTTGGTGAAAGATCTAGGAGAGGTTAATCCTCAACGCCTATTGTCACCCTCTCGGTGGGCAGCCCAACGCCTAGGGCGCTGAGAGTTGGTCTGCCTTTGTATTCCTGACTCAGAGAGTATGACCCTGCATTGGTCCTGCAAGGCCCTCTGGTAATGGTAGTCCCTTTTACCCTTTGAGAACAGAAGAGTTATAGTCGAGTGTTTCAGGCAATGACAAGAATTTATTTTTCCCCTTCCCGACGGATTTCTGTGCAGGTAAATAACTTAGGACAAACTGCCATACAATTGGCTTGAGGGATATGTACAAGAACTCAGGTAAATTAGCCTTATCAGCTTCAGGCTCGCAACGTGCAGTGCTCGGTACAAACAAACAATAACAGCTTCCTTCAGCAAAAGAAAATGTTCCCCATTCTTTCTCTTGCTTTACCAGCTTTCTCAAACTAGTGTTCAGCACAGAGACTCCACGTGGTCAGCAAAACATAACGTGCAGTCCATCTGGTTATCCACTATTTCACTGCTATCAGAGTCAATCTGCATTTCTTCAGCGTCAGCCATAGCAGGGTGTGTCAGTGAGCTGCTATCCTGAACTTTAAAACAGATGTCTTCACTATTCTCACATTGCTTCTCTCGGTAGCACTCTTAAGGCTAGGGCTGTGAATTACCGTATATACTGAAGTTTCTTTTTAGAGAGTCTGCTACATTCTGGCAACTGCAGGGAAATACTTTATAACTAGGTTCAAATCTATGTAAGTTGTGAAGCCCACCTTTCGGCTTTGGAGGGAAAGGAATTCTCAGCTCTGCAAAGTCAGACTGATTCCCAAACACAGCTTGTGTTTGTCTCTCCGCCTCGTAGCTTCAGCCTTAGAGGTACAAGTATTGTCATGCCAGCAGGTTTCTCTTTCTGGAGCATGTGAGTTTTCCCAAGCCTGCCTTCCAGGAAATATCTTATCCTTCTTGCCTTTACCAGACGTCACCTGTCCTGTGCTGCTGCTTTCTGGCATTAGGACTATGGCTCCCTTGGTTCTCACCTCTTGACGTCTTCCTTCTTTCTGCTCCCCTCCTCTGGTCCAGGCTAATGACCACTTTTTATCATCCTGTTTCTCCGAGCTAAACTGTGCCCCTCCCTTAAACAGGTGTATCTCATTATCTCCTGAACTAGGAACTACGTGACAGCGTGGGAGTGTCTTTCCAGCTCGTGACTCTTTGTTTACGTTTTCTCTGAAAACACTGAGCCATGTGCTCAGACTGCTTGTCAGTTTCTGCAACGGAATCCTCTTCTCTCACCAACTCCGTAGGCTCAGAAGGGTCTTCTTCATGACACTACCTGAAGATAGATCTAAAGCTTCTCTTCGTGGATCTCATACACAATCCTTTCGGCGCTTCGCCTCCTTCCGTGACTCTAGGAGGAATTGGTCGTTCAGGCCGAATTCCTCCTCTGCTCCTGCCCCTCGCTTCACCCAGCGGGCACAGTCCTTTCGGGGAGCCCGTAAGGGATCTGAGTCCTATTCGGGTATAGGTAGATTCTATGGCGCCTCCCGCCCATCCCGCTGACTGGATGCTTCGCCCACTCGAGACGCTTCCACCAGTAGGGGGTCATTTAGCCCTGTTTGCTTGTCAGTGGGCCTTAATAACTACGGATCAGTGGGTCCTCGACATTGTTTCTCTGGGATACGCCCTCGAATGTTGGCGCCCCATTCGAGACGCGCTTTTGGTTTCTCCCGGACGTTCCCCCGGGAAAAGGCTAGCCATCCAATCCACCGTTCAAAGACTCCAGCGTTTAGATGCCATTCGTCCAGTTCCACCGTTGGAAAGAGTAGGCCGTTACTCTATCTATTTCGTGGTGCCATAAAAGGACGGCTCCTTTCGTCCTATCTTGGACCTCAAAGGCGTCAATCGCAGTCTGCGGGTACCACACTTTCGAATGGAGACTCTGCGATCCATTATTCAAGCGGTACGCAAGGGGGAATTTCTAGCTTCTCTCGATCTCGCGGA
This sequence comes from Ichthyophis bannanicus, assembly GCA_033557465.1. Taxonomy (NCBI): domain Eukaryota; kingdom Metazoa; phylum Chordata; class Amphibia; order Gymnophiona; family Ichthyophiidae; genus Ichthyophis; species Ichthyophis bannanicus. The sequence goes on from CM066038.1 coordinate 263,249,378, forward strand.
AGCATACTTTCACATTCCCATTCGAGAGGGGCATCAGCGATTCCTTCGATTCGCGGTACTCAGTCAACATTTCCAATTTCGTTCGATGCCCTTCGGTCTAGCTTCGGCACCTCGAACCTTCTCCAAGGTAATGGTGGTAGTAGCTGCGTCCTTACGCATCTGCGGCATCAGAGTTCATCATTATCTTGACAATTGGTTCATTCGCGCAGACTCTCTCCCCGAGGCTTGCAGCACAGTCTCAGTGGTTGTTGCCTTTCTCGAGAACCTCGGCTGGGTAATCAACCGCGTCAAGAGTTGTTTTCAGCCGTCCCAGGAGATCAAAATTTTGGGGGCTCGATTCAAAACAGCCTTAGGTCGGGTCTTTTTGTCAATGCCTCGATTCCTCAAGTTAACTTCTCAAGTTCGCAGTCTCCTAGCACAGGTCTCGCCTCGAGCATGGGATTACCTTCAAGTCCTGGGATCCATGGTGGCTACCATAGATCTCGTGCCTTGGGCCAGAGCGCACATTTATTTATTTATTTATTTAACATCTTTTATATACCGCGCTATTTGTTGTCAGTGCGGTTTACATATAACAAAGGTTGCACATTCGGAGGACAATTGTGTGCTGTCTACAGAAAGCTCTCCTGACACAATGGTTGTCAGTTTCGGAAGACTACCAGATTCGCCTTCCGCTTCACTCCAGTGTCAGACTAAACCTACGGTGGTGGCTTTCCTCCAGCAATCTCCTGAAGGGGGTTCCCTTAGAGACTCCGTGTTGGATCGTTGTAACAACGGATGCCTGTCTGTCCGGTTGGGGCGTGCACTGTCGATCTCACACTGCGCAGGGCGCTTGGACAACACGTGAATCCCGCTGGACGATCAGTCGACTAGAGGCATGAGCAGTACATCTGGCTCTACTGAGATTTCACACTGTTCTGCACGGGAAAGTGGTTCGAATACTATCCGACAATACGACCACAGTTTCCTACATCAACCGTCAAGGAGGGACCAAGTGCACTGGAGTGTCGAACGAAATGGCTCTTCTTCTTCCTTGGGCAGAGAGGAATCTCCAAGCCCTCTCAGCCCAACACATTGCAGAAACCAGCAATGTGAAGGTGGACTTTCTGAGTCGCAATACCCTCGAACCCGGCGAGTGGGAACTGGCCCCGCTAGCCTTCCAGAGGGTTGTTCAAAAATGGGGGTCGCTGGCGATAGATCTCATGGCGTCGGCAGCGAATGCCAAAGTTCCGAGTTTCTTCAGCCGTTGCAGAGAACGCGGGACTCTCGGCATCGATGCGTTGACTCAGACTTGGCCGGAAAACCAGCTTCTTTGTTTTTCCACCCTGGTCCATGATCGGCAGGATCCTGCAGCGAATTCAGTTGCACAGGGGGCCGGTAGTCCTCGTCGTCCCGGATTGGCCAAGAAGACCATGGTATGCTGATCTCATAAGGCTGTCACGGGGGTTGCCATTACGGCTGGCAGCTCCCTCTGGACTCCTCAGACAGGGACCGATCTTCATGGAAAATCCAGCTCCCTACTCGCTTACGGCTTGGCTCTTGAACGCCGCCATTTGACCCGTAAGGGGTATTCGCCAAAGGTGGTAGCTACCCTCCTTAGCGCGTGACGGTCTTCAACATCCGCTGCTTATGCGAGAGTGTGGTGCGTCTTCGAGGCTTGGTGTTCACGTCATCACTTGTCCCCGTGGCGTACCTCAATTCCTGATATTCTTTCCTTTTTACAGGACGGTCTTGATAAAGGTTTGTCACTCGGTTCGCTTCAAGTGCAAATTTCTGCCTTAACATGTTATCGGGGTCCGGTGCACGGTAGATCCCTTGCTTCCCACATTGATGTATCTCGGTTTCTGAAAGGGGTCCAGCTGCTTCGTCCTCCGGCCCGTCCGGTAGTTCCTCCTTGGCATCTAACACTAGTTCTCAGGGCGCTCAGAAATCCGCCCTTTGAGCCTTTGAAGGAAGTGTCTCTTCTAGATTTGACACTCAAAACGGTGTTTTTGGTAGCAATCATGTTGGCTCGAAGAATCTCGGAGCTTCAAGCTCTGTCGTGCAGGGATCTGCATCTTTCTTTCTCTCCTGAGGGGTTAACTCTTCGCACAGTTCCTTCCTTCCTGCCCAAAGTGGTTACTCCTTTTCATGTCAATCAGCCCCGGCTATTGCCTGCCTTCTCTAAAGAACAGTGTGCGAGTAGGCGCAAAAATCTTTGCTTCCTCGACCTCAAGCGAGTTCTCCTTCGCTATTTGAAAGTTACCAATTCCTTTCGCAAGACTGACCATCTTTTGTTCTCCTTTCGGGGCCGCACACAGGTTTGGCTGCTTCCAAACCTCCTATCGCTAGGTGGCTGCGTCGTGCCATTGAATCGGCTTACATTCTCCAAGGCCAGCCGGTTCCAGAAGGGCTTTGAGCTCATTCCACTCGAGCCCAATCCACATCATGGGCCGAGAGGTCCCACGTCCTTCCTCTCGATATTTGTCAAGCGGCCACCTGGTCGTCCTCGTCCTCTTTTGTTCAGCACTATTGGTTGGATATACAGGCCCGAGAGGACAGTCGTTTTGGAGTCGGGGTGCTGTCGGCGGCTCTAACTGCCCACCCTGAGGGTAATTAGCTTGGGTACTTCACGCTTGTCTGGACTGGTCTAGCAGTATGATCTGGAAGGAAAAATTTCACTTACCGTTAATTTCCTTTCCTAGAATACTGCTAGACCAGTCCAGAACCCATCCAGCTTGTCAGAGGCACTGGTACTTGTGCAGAACAGCTGATAGTCTTACGCTCCGTGAGCACTTCCGGAGTTTGTTTCCTGGGAATGTGTCAAAGCAGTCATTTCAGACTTCTTCCCTTGGGAATGATATTTAATCATCCTCTTCCGTTTTTCATTCGGGTTGAGGGGTTGCGTTGGTTCCTTTTTTTTTTAAGGGTTCATAGTTGCATTTTTTTCCCTGAGATGTTGCCTTTTTGGCTTGTTACATAGTTACTGAATAGGACCCCTAGGGGTATGCCTATGTCACCCAGAGCCTGACCAATCACAGCTCTGGAGTTTTTTTCTCTGTCTCCCTATCTGCTAGCAGGGGTGCATAACCCGCTTGTCTGGACTGGTCTAACAGTATTCCAAGAAAGGAAATTAACGGTAAGTGAAATTTCTCCATTTTGTCCCTCCAATGGTGGCAGTCCACTCAAAACCTGTTGGTGGGGTCCCCATTTCAACAACCTTTACCCCAGGCAACTCTCACAACAGATGCTTTGCCAGTGGGTTGGGGAGCTCATCTACAAGACCTCTCCACCCAAGGCACCTGGACTCCACAGGAGACTCATCTACATATCAATCTCCTAGAGCTCAGAGCAATCTTCCTTGCTCTTCGGGTGTTCCACACTCTGCTCAGCTACAAGACAGTCCTCATTCACACGGACAATGAAGTAGCCATGTTCTATGTGAACAAGCAGGGAGGAACAGGCTCTCTGTCGCTTTGCAACGAAGCTTTGCGACTATAGGAAAAGACTAAAAACTCACATGTTCAGAATACACTTTGACTCAATGGAAAACACTCCTCCACTCATTGAAAATGGATAAATGTTTCTCTAAAGGAACAATAATAAATTAAAACAAAAAAATTATCCAACAAAATTATCTTGGAGTAACACTCTACCACATCCTGCATTCTTTGCATATAATCAGACCTAAAATAAGTTATTTTAACTTTCAATTAAGACTATCACTATCAATAAGACATCTAAAGAACCACTCTTTTTTCAAACCTTACCCTATATATAATAGGATATTAAACATGTAATACTAATTTAAATCAATGGAGAATCAAACCTTCGCTTATAGTTATTTAATCTGTACATAGTTGATATATCACAAGTAGAATTGTTAATGTATAACCAAAGTTTATGTTTATGTTTATCTTGTTTAAAAGGTTTATTGTAATGTATACTACAGTTTCCTATGTTCCATGTAAAAAACAGAATGTTTACCCTGTTTAAAATTGTTATATTGTAAACCGCACCTGATCTTTTCTGGAAGGTAGCGGTATATAAGCTCTTGTTAAATAAAATTAAATAAATTATAGGCCCTCGCCAGAGAGCATCAGATTCATCTCCTGGCAGTATATCTTCCAGGTATCCAAAACTCTTGGGCAGACAGACTCAGTCGAGTTCTGCTTCCACACGAATGGTCTCTACATGCAGACCAGGCGGCCAAGATTTTTCAAATTTGGGGAACCCCGGACATAGACCTCTTTGCCAGTCTGTTGAATGCCAAACTTCCCCGGTTCTGTTCCAGAATTCCAGCTGAGGGCTCTCAGGCCAGGGATGCTTTCCTCCTTCATTGGGGTCAAGACTTCCTTTATACCTTTCCACCCATTCCCCTGATTCCCAAAACCCTGTTCAAGCTTCAGAGAGACAGAGGCCGTATGATTCTCATAGCTCCACATTTGCCACGGCAAGTGTGGTACCCTCTGCTTCTACATCTCTCTCAAGCTTCCTCTCTGGAGTTAGGGTCTGCTCCAGATCTCCTGTCTCAGGAGGACGGAATGTTATGGCATTGCAATCCCCAGTCTCTGCATCTCAGGGCTTGGTAGCTGAAGGCCTAGATCTCCATGATCTTAACCTTTCTCAGCAAGTAAAGGATATCCTTTATGCTTCTAGAAAACCTTCCACAAGACGCTCTTATGCTTTCAACTGGAAAAGGTTTACCATATGGTGCTCGCAGAAGGGTCTTAGCTCCCTTGCAATACCTCTGGAATCATTACTGGAGTGTCTCCTTCATTTATCCAATGCAGGACTTAAAACTAACTCAGTAAGAGTCCATTTAAGTGCTATTGCAGCTTCTTTCAAGCCTTTAAATGGACAACCTATTTCCTTCCATCCTCTTATAACAAGATTTATCAGAGGCCTTCTTCTAATTAAGCCTCCCATTAGGCCACTGCCGGTAGCATGGGACTTAAACCTGGTTCTTGGCCAGCTTATGAAGCCACCTTTCGAACCCTTGGCTTCTACCTTGTTGAAATTCCTTTCTTGGAAAGTTATCTTTTTCATTGCAATCATGTCAGCACGTCGCATTAGTGAGTTGCAGGCACTAGTGGCTGATCCTCCTTATACAAGGTTCCATCATGACAAGATAGTCCTTAGTACTCATCCACACTTTATGCCAAAAGTGATCTCGCCTTTTCATTTGAACCAAGTGGTCTACCTGCCTGTGTTTTTTCCAAGGCCTTATGCATCATATGCAGAAAGGAATCTTCATACTTTGGACTGTTAAAGAGCTTTAGCTTTTTACTTACAGAGAACACTTCAACATAGAAAGTCCTCTCAGCTCTTTGTTGCTTTTGATCCTTCTCATCTGGGACTTCCAGTCTCCAAGAGAACACTGTCCAACTGGATTGCACAGTGTATTTCCTTTGCCTATCAAAGTAAGAATCTTCCTTTGGAAGGCCATGTCACAGCTCACAATGTGAGAGCCATGGCAGCTTCGATGGCTCATCTGCACTCTGTGTCTGACGACATCTGGGATGCCTTGTTTGGTCAGGCTGTTCTCCAAACCTGTTCCATACCTAATCAACTCCTACCCACCATTCCTGATAGTATGCCAGAGATCCATGGGCGGAAGTGGAGCCCTTTCACAGGGACACACAATTTCTGGGGTCTCTCCCTGGCATCTAAAGCTAGGGAGTCCCCATATGTGAAGACTACGTTCTTGCTTGTTCCTGGAGATAGCCTAATTACTCACCTGTAACAGGTGATCTCCGGGAACAGCAGGAATTTAGTCTTCACAACCTCCCCACCTCCCCTAGGAGTTGTATCTCTCTATCTCTTTCTCCTTCCCTCTCTCTCTTTCTTTGTCTCAGCTTTAAACTCAACTGGAGAGAGGCAGTTGGGAAAGGCGGGAAGGCAGCACGCAGGCGCTGTGGGATGCTCCGAAAAGCTTTCTAATTGGACGCTGGGGAGCGTTCCGCACAGGCTCCGTCGGTACAGACGATGCCCATATGTGAAGACTAAATTCCTGTTGTTCCCGGAGATCACCTGTTACAGGTGAGTAACTACGCGCTCTTTGCTTTTTCCTTTCTCAGTCTCTGTGGATAATTCTCTACTCCTCCTTGTCTCCTCAATTTGCAGCCTTGTGTTCGTCTTTGATGACTCCTCTCTCTCCTCCTCTACACACATCCAACTAATAGTTAAAACCTGCCCTTTCTTTCTCTACAACATTAACACAATTTGCCCATTCTTTTCTGAACACACTACTAAGACACTTATCCACTCTTTAGTCACCTTCCGTCTAGACTATTGTAAGCTGCTCCTTGCTGCTCTCCCTCTGAGTTATATTTCTCCCCTTCAATCTGTTAAACACTCTATGTGACTAATCATCCGCCAGCCTCGTCATGCTCATACCCCTCTTCTCATGTTTCTTCATTGGCTTCCTATCCATTTCTGCATCCAGGTGAAACTTCTCCTGCTGACCTATAAGTGCATTCACTCTGCAGCTCCTCACTACCTTTCCTCTCTTCTCTCCCTTCTGCTGACCTATAAGTGCATTCACTCTGCAGCTCCTCACTACCTTTCCTCTCTTCACCCCTCCTTGGGAACTCAGCTCTTCTGGCATATCACTTCTATCTGTGCCCGTCTCTTCTATTGCTAACTCCAAATTTTGCTTCTTTCACCTTGCTGCTCCTTATCCCTGGAACAAACTACCTGAGTCTGTACGTCAGGCACCTTCTCTGACCCTTTTCAAATCCAGGCTGATAACTCACCTCTTCACTGCCACTTTCAGATCTTGACTCACCTGATGTCCTTTGTGTTTCCTTACCATTCCTCCTAGCTGTATCCCATATCTACAGCTATTGTATTGTCTGTCTTGGCTAGATTTTAAGCTCCAATGAGCAGAGACTGTCTTTTTATATGTGCCTGTACAGCACTGCATGTGCCTTGTAGCGCTACACAAATGTTTAGTAGTAGTAGTAGTATGATCTCTCACCAACTGGAAGAAAATCGTACATATAACACTCAATGCAAAAGACTGGATAGTTCTCATCTCACTGCTTGTCTATTGTCTGCATCTTATTTTTAAGGTTTTGTTTAGATATTTAGGTTGTTTACTTAAAGTTGTTAGGGATACTTGTACCAATACAACTATACCTAATAAGTGTTAGAGGCTTTGTTCACCTCAAGATTAATTTCAGGGCCTTAATTAATCTATTCGTGATTGAGATAACCAGCTAAACCTGAAAGTGAATTTGACCACCTCTTTCCCTTTACTAAGTTTAATAGGCTATAATTGTAAGGTTATGGTTGGGGTTGGTGGTAATGAAAAAAACACTTAGTAAAAGCTGGCTTGCTACACAGTCTCATGACTGACTTTATAAAACTCAGAACTTTAAAATAGACAGGGATTTTATCAGTTTAAGCCTAAAAAATTCCCTTTAACCCCAAGCATCTGAGAAATCCCCAGCAGGTAAATACTTACCAGGGCAGAATCCTTCACAGCAACAGCAGCTTCTCTCAGTAGTCATTCAGGCTATGGAGTTTTCATCTGCTTTGACATTTATACCCCAGACTGTACCACCACCTCTTTAATCAGATGGCAGTACCCCACCCCTTCTTACCTGCATGTAAATTGTTTGAAGGTAGTGACTCGACATCCTAAGTGGTGTGACAGGAGCTTACTCCATAGAAAACGCTTACTGGGAGTCTTTCTTTGACTACCAGCATAAATATTAAGGTAGATGGAGCAAAGAGACTTCCTAGTGTTGCCAGCCTCTCTTGGTCTAAGTGGTGTGCCTCAGTCTGTGGTGGCACATTGCAGAATATGTCTTTGAAGGGTATATAGCTGGCAATCATACAAATGGAAGGATCCCTAAAAGGGACTCTTTCTTCCAAGAAAACAGTTGATATGTTTATGGATGAAAATGTTTAAAATGTTTGATATGCAAGCAAAGGTTTTAAGTTTGAAAAGCAGATAGTTTATTTTCTAAGTGGGATCTAGCAATATGAAGAAAGTTTGCTTATATATAATAAAATGGAATTATTGGAAGAACGTAACTAGGGTCATGAATTGGATACTTCTGAATTTCCAGGTTTTTCATCTGCTTTCTCCCATCACGCTTTTGAAGAAATATATGTGGACATGCTTGGGTATTCCTTTGTAGATAATTTAACTTGCTAATTTGTATTTGCTTAGAGGAGCTCTTCAGAAAGCAGGCGAAGAGGATGCTTGGTGTTATATATATATATTTATTTATTTATTTACATTCTCTTATATACCGCGCTATTCTGCATCAATGCGGTTTACATTGAACAATCTGAAATTACATTGAACAGGGCATTATAACTTGGAGATAACTATTTTTACAGGGAATATGGGCTATGGAGGGTTAAGTGGCTTGCCCAAGACCACAAGGAGCACCTGTGGGACTAGAAACCCCAGTCCTTCCGGCCCAAGGTTGCTGTCCTCTAGTGGGATTTGAACCACCAACCTTCCGGCCTGAAGTACCTTGCCCCAACCACTAGGCCACTCCTCCACACTCATATTACTTCTGTTGATAATTTAGAGTTTTCTGGGCTTTTAGAATCTTTTCAGTATAATATTTCCACATGTGCTATCTTATTGGTACCTTTTCATTCTGAAGTAGAAAAATTGTGTTATTGAAATTGTATTTCCTAAAGACACATTTTCTTTTCTGTGGTCAGAAGATTTGTTTTCTCAGCTGTGTCTAAGGCTACAGTTAAAATCTAAAGTATTGGTTTTGGGTTGGTACCTTCTTTTTAAGATTTCCATGTAAATGTTTGGTGTCCTATTCTGACCACCATACATTTTTTGTAGGCAGTCTCAGTGATCATCTGATTTTCTTTCTTTTTCTTGTAATTAGATGGAGTATTGTTTAAGAGGGTCTAATATTTGTTAGAATTGCCCCTTACTCTGTTTTTCTTGATGAGAAATGCATTAATTTTCTTTAAACTCTCCCTTTAAAGTGGTGTTGAGCAAGCATATTATTACCAGGTTCTTTTGCCTTGTGCTTTGAGATAGTAAGTTTGACTTGCTTTTTCTTTTAACTTGTGGAATGTAAATTGTGAATATAAATTTTAAATAAAAAAATTATAGATCATCTATCCAATGTTGGGTCGAAACAAGCTAAAATCCACTTTCACGATAGCTGAGAATTCCTCAGCCAGATCTATTTGGTTGGCAAGAACCTGCAAGAATTCAGTGTTTGCATTTGATGAATTGTTCACCAAAATATACGTGGAATCTATCTCGGCCACTGCAGTGACCCAGTACCCATCATGTTCAGAGCAATAAGAAAAGATGTTTGTTTGACTTTCTGACAGCAAGTGTGTCAACCCCATTCCTTTTTTGTTTACCAGGGGAAAAGCTGACCTCCATCGGCCAATTAGACTTTAGTTCCACAGAAGATAAATGGGGGTGAGGAAGGGGAAGTGCTCTTGTGCTCCAATAGGATGAATATGTGAGAGGAAGACTCAGCATACATACCCTGGTTTAATGTGGTTATTTGAATCCCCCAAATAATTTTTGGATAGTTAACTGGTGAAAAATATATCTTTGCTCAAGGTGCAGAAGACTGGTGTAACTTTTTCTGACCATAGCTGGGGTAAAATGTCTCAAAGCAGATCCTCCATCACTAAGTACAGGGAGTAAGGTCTGGATAAGGAGCGGTCTGATCCTGGTAAGCTCAAAAATATGCTTGTGGCAAACAATGCTGCAGTGCTGGATATTAAAACAGAACTCTTGTGCATTTCTAAAATGTTGACCTTTGCCAACAGACAAGATGACTTGAGAGCTGAATGAGGAGTGACTAGAAGATAAAGTAAGATGCCTATGGCACTGCAGGTGCAACTGGAGAACATCAGTAATCGTAGTCTGTGCAGTAAAGAGTGGAGAGGAGAATCCAGTCACTTCTATAGAGTAGATGATTTGGAAATTGCTGAAACATAGGTATGGATGTCCTTTTGTGGTGGAATGGGCACATCAAGTGTCCACTCATTTACATTAAGGTCTTTTTTGCTCCTTAACCCTTTGTATTCAAGGTGCTATGGCTCCCTAAGGTGCCAGACATTTTATTAAAGACATGATAAGCACAGCAGTTGATATGGGAAGACAGGCAGATTAGCCTAAGGCTGGATTTTACTAAGGAAACAACTGAAAAGAAGAGAAATTTTCTAGCATTGTGGCAGCTGTTGCATGTGGTTAGTCGGTTATGGTTTATTTGCTCCTATTTTGATTTAGTGCCACAGGGACCTTTTTGGAGCCATGTGAGTTGTATACATTTTTGTCTGAGATGGCATCTGCTGCATCTACTATGGCTTTGGGCTGTCTTGCAAAAGACGTTTGCCATCTGATGTCTTCCAGAATGTTTGGTTTGGAACCAGTGATGCATCAGGAAGGGATGGTGAACTCAAGTCACTTTACTGTGGAACCACTGTTGAATTGTTCTGATTGTGCTTTACTATTATTTTGTTGATGGTGATGTTTATTCTGGAGGAGGAGCGGAGGGCAAGGACCACAGCCCACACAGGCATGATTCGCAAAAAAACTTTATTGATGACCCAACTAAAATGTTTCGGCCAGAAGCCTTCCTCAGGGGTCTAAAATTTGGACATAAACAATACATTAAAAAATAAAAGCATAAAAAATACATAAATATACATAAGAAATATAAATACATAAAAATATTAAATACATTACCAAAAAGAGCCAATAAAAGACAAATAGAGAAGTGGAACGAACCACTTCTCAATCTATATAAATAAATAAATATAAACAATATAGCAATACATAAAACTATATGATGTTTATAAAATACATAATATAACAAAGAAAGGTGGTATAACATTAAAAGGAATGAGTGAAAGTGCATACAAATGTAAAATACATTACCAGAAAGGAGACAATAGGGAGGTATAAAAAAGTCACTCTTCCCAATCTATAAAAGGTAAAGGCAATTTACAAATAAATATGTTGGCAATACATAACATGAAAATAGAATACTAAAAGGAAGAAAACATGACCACAAATAGATGGGGATATGAAGTGAATATGCAAAGTATATAAAACCATGTAGGAAAGAAAAGCTGCACCATGCATACAATATATTATAACTGAAATCACAAACAGTAAAAGTATAATTTATAAACAGGCTGTGAGTGATAAAAACATATGTGATGGCTAATACAAAGGAGAAAAACTACAGACGTCACAACGAATTATAAAAACATTAGATTGATTATGTGCAAAACAATAGGAAGGGGGGAGGGAAAAGGGGGGAGAGGGAAAAAAAGGGGGGGAAGAAGGGGAGGGGAAGGGAAAGGAAAAAAGCATAAAAAAGAGGGGCTACTTGAAATATAAAAGGGGGAAAACTACTGGAGATGTGAATAAAAATAAAAATAAAAATAAAAACAGACGCGTATAGATAGTAACCCTGGAAAAAGGATCAAAACCCGATAAGGATGCCAATTCAACCATCATAAACCGTAAAAATAGATTGTAAGCGAAAAGCGCATAAATATAAGAACAAGAGATATGTAAAAATAGCATGTAAACCAACAGGTAGAAGAGAGCAATATGTGGCATAAACAAATAACATTATAGCTCCAGTCACAAATCGCAAAGAAATCAATGCAAAATAGACTACAGGGAGTGAGGGCACATAAAAGCAGATGGTTTACAACAAAAGCCTGCACCAAAAATAAAAGACGTGCAAGGCATATATATAAAAACGAAACCTGTAAAAAGAACAGAAGCTACAAGTTTAAAAACAGAAAACTGCACTTACCAACAACACTGTTGAGGCGGGAAAACGCCGCGCAAGTGCAGAAAGAAAGAAATAAAAGCACGAGGAATACCCTTCCACATATTATGTCATCAGGAGTGACATCTATCACCGAAGCACTCCAGGGAGGCCAAAGAGTGAGGCAAAGGGCTGAATATGTAAAAAACTATGACTGCTGGGAGTAAAGAACAAAACGAAAGACTACAGGCCAAATAACTGAGAGGGGGTAACAGAGAAACAACAAATGAAACAAAACCACACACAAATTGTCAAAATATGAAAATACAAACTGATGCGCTAGAGGAGAGCTAAAATGTATAATCAATAAATAAATAATCATCTGAAAAAGAGAAGATAATGTTAAAAACCACAGAAATAAGAAATAATGTTAAAATTAGAAGTATGCCAAAAAAGGTGTTTAAGTGCAGCAGGTTGATGAATGAAAGATAGGAGGGCGTCTGAACTTTAGTCGGCAAGCAAAAATTGTGGTGAAAGACACAAATAGTTGAAAAACAGCACTAAAAAAGAAAAACAAAACAAAAACATGGTCAAAAACGGACTAAACACGAGATAATAAATGAATGAATGAATGTACAAACCTGTAAACTGTAAAAAGGGGGGAAAATTTTTTTTAGATCGCGGGTGAACAAAGGAAAAAAGGGGAAAAAAAGGGGTGGCGGGGGGAGGGAAAGGAGGGGAGGGGGAAGGAACTGATAGAATGAAAAAACAAAAAAGCATTTCATACATATAAAAAATAATTATTTTATTTTATTTATTTACATTTTCTTATATACCGCGCTATTCTGCATCAGTGCGGTTTACATTGAACAAACTGAAATTACATTGAACAGGCATTATAACTTGGAGATAACTGTTTTACAGGGAACATGGGCTATGGAGGGTTAAGTGGCTTGCCCGAGACCACAAGGAGCACCTGTGGGACTAGAAACCACAGTCCTTCTGGCCCGAGGTTGCTGTCCTCTAGTGGGATTTGAACCCCCGACCTTCTGGCCTGAAGTACCTTGCCCCAACCACTAGGCTACTCCTCCACTCCAAACTTAATAATGATATAATAAAAAATTATATCATGTATGTTGAAAGGTTAAACAGTAAATAATAAATGGAAACCAACAGTATTGTATAAATATACTATAAAGTATATAAAGATAAATGGTTTACAGGAAAACAGAAAATTCTATTTCTTTGTTCAGTCCACAAGGGAAGACAGTATTAAGTTGAAAAATAAACCTTTGTTCCTCTTGAAGTAACACACTACCTATATCTCCACCTCGAGGAGAGGGAATAACCTTTTTAATGATGAAAAACTTAAGGTCTTCAGGGCTATGGTGGAACTGGTTCCAGTGTTCAGCAAGGGGTGCTGTAACTATCTTCCTTTTAATGCAACTCTTATGTTCTTGTATGCGGGTTTTAATTGTTCGAATGGTCTTACCAACATAAAGGAGAGAACAAGGACAAATAATAACATATATAGCATGTGTTGACAAACAATTAGTCCTAGCACGTAATTTATATTGTACGTGAGTTTGTGGGTGCGTAAATTTCTCATCCATTACAATAGCATGTTTGCAAACTGAGCAATTATTACATCTATAATGTCCATTCTTAGAAGGTGCAGAAGAAAGGATGGGAGGCATATATGAGGACACTAAAGTGTCTGCCAAATTACGCTCTCTATTGTATGCGTTAAATTCTTATTACCAAAACAGGATTGCGTCTGAAGGATATGCCAATGTGTCCTGAGAATCTTTTGGATTTTAGAAGAAAGGTGTGAGAAACGGAGGATACACACAAATTTATCATCTGATGTCTTATTTTTAGGTAACCGAAGGTCTTTTCTAGAAGAAGAGCATGCACGGTGAAAACCTTTTTTGATGCAATCAGTAGGGTAGCCCCTAGCAAAAAAACATTCTGCCATGTCTTTGGACCTATTCCTGAATTCTTCGTAGTCAGTACACAGCCTATGGAGGTGTAGAAACTGTGAAATAGGTAAATTCTTTTTTAATTGGGCTACTGTGGAAGCTATCAAACCTAAGTAATTTATTACAATCAGTAGGTTTACGATAAATAGTAGTACTAGAACCAGTGGGAGATTTCCTGATAAGTATGTCAAGAAAGGGCAATTCTGTGAGACTAGATTGCATCTTAAACTTTAGGTTCACATCTAAACCATTCAGCCATGCATGAAATTGTTGTAATTCTCTGCTGGTGCCTTTCCAATGCAGGAGGATGTCATCTATATACCTTTTCCAGGAGACTATAAAGGCTGAAAAAGGAGAACTTTTCAAATGAATTTCTTCTAATTCAGCTACATATAAGTTGGCTATATCTGGTGCCATGGCGGCACCCATTGCTGTACCTTTAATTTGTTGGAAAAATTGTCTATTAAAGAGGAAATAATTGCGATTAAGGGCAATCTGTGCTAAGCTTACCAGAAAATTAGTAGGTATGCTGACAGGTATGGGTCGTAAATTCAGATATTTGGTAGTAACTGAAAGGGCTCCCTCTTGAGGAATTTTTGTGTAAAGAGATTCAATATCAAATGAGACAAGAGTGACACCAGAGAGGTCGCCATTAAACCCATCTAAAAAGGAAATGACGTCTGCTGAATCTCTAATATAAGATGATGTACAAGGGACATATGGTCGCAAAAAAGTGTCAATAAATTTAGAAAGAGGTTCCAAAATGGAACCAATGCCAGATACAATGGGCCTGCCTGGAGGGGGAGGATAGTGACTTGTGGATTTTTGGAGTGGTATATATAGTAGGAATGACTGGATGTGTGACCGTAAGAAGTGAATGTTCTCGCTGTGTCAAAAACCCGACATTAAGACCATAAAGCAGGAGAGAATCAATTTCTTGTTTAATGGTGGTGGTAGGATTATATGATAAAATCTGATGATAATTTTTATCATTAAGCTGACTAGTCAATTCCTGTATATAATAGGATCAGTCTAAAATAACAATACCACCGCCCTTATCTGCCGGTTTTATGATGATGTCAGGCCGTTTTTTGAGATTATTTAGTGCCAACCTTTCTTCATGAGAAAGATTAAAAAATCTGCATTTCGATTTGCTTTCCAAAAATTTTACATAGCGTAAAACACAATCCATAAAGGATTGTATGGCTGGATCAACAGGGCCAGGTGGATACCATTGTGACTTGTTCCGTACTACTGAAGGATCAGTAGAATTATTGGGTTTATCTGAAAAAAACTTCTTAATTTGCAATTTTCGAAATAGTTTATGAAGATCTATACGAGTTTGGAATGCATCATATCTAACTGTAGGGACAAATGAGAGACCCTTCTGTAAAACATCAATCTCTGATTTTGTAATAGTGACTGAAGAGAGGTTCAACACATGAAGATCGTGTGGTGAAGAATCATGTATGCGTCTTGGGTTATCATTGCAAGTTAAAGTAGATCGTAAGGGCGATTTTGAAAGGACCGATTATGGGTTGCCTTTGCCCCTCCCTCTCCCTCTGAACTCTGACCGGGACTGAAAGAATTGTTTGTTGCCGTTGGGTTTGTGCCGTGCAGCTTCCTTTTCCCAAAGGTCCTTGAATAAAAAATCCGAGAGGTACCAGGAGAAACAGGAAGGGGAGTGGAGGCGGGGGAGGCAAAAAGATCTTTGGAATCGCTTCTTAAGCGTTTCTTTCTTCTTTCTACAGGTGAATTGGTTCTCTTGGATGTAGAATCACCATCGTATCTACTTGCAGAATATTCTAATTTCCTAAAATCACCAGTATTATAGTTGTTGTTTATTTATTTATTTATTTATTTTATTCACATTTATATACCGCATCTTCCAAGAGTTCAGTTGCGGTTTACAGTTAACAATAATTAACAAATCAAGTTTGTTTTACATGGAACATTGCAATAAAACAGAACTTATTTACAAGGAACATCATATAAAGTATAGAACAGACAATGTGGTATAATACCGAACAGTGTGGAAACTATATACAAGTTATATATGAATATATATACATGGATTACATGGGGGAGGTCAGAGGATCATCATTGGAGAGTGCTATCTGTATAGGTTAAAAGGTTTATTGCATAGAGCAACCGAATTGTCTATTTAACCTTTGTCTAGTGTAGATATTGAGTTATTTATGTTATAATGTTTGGTGAACAGATAGGTTTTCAGTTTCTTGCGTAGTTCTGTGATCTCTGTTAGCTTTCGTAGCTCCTCTGGAAGGGAATTCCAGATAGTAGGGGCTATGTGCGAAAATGCTCTATTGTTTGTTGATTTGTGGGCTTTTGTGAAATCTTTCGGGATTTTTAATCTGCATAGTTGTCCTTTTCTGTGTGTAGGCTTAGCTGGTTCTTTGTGTATTAAGTTACATAACATGGATGGGGCCAAATCATATAAGGCTTTGAATGTTGTTATTATTGTTTTGTAGATTATTCTACTTTGAATTGGTAACCAATGAAGGGAGGCTAGTATTGGTGATATGTGTTGAAGGGAATTGATTTTCAATGTGATTCTAGCTGCAGCATTTTGTGCGAATTGCAATCGTTTTATACTTTGTTTTGTTAAGCCTATTAGGATTAGATTGGCAAAGTCAAAGTGTGGGGTTATTGTAGCTTGTATTATGTTGATAAAGTCCTGTGTGAAAACTAGTGGACGGAGTTGTTTAAGAGTTTTAAGTTTGAAATAGATTTTCTTTATGGTATTGCTGATGTGAGTTTCCATCGTAAGGTGTGTATCTAGTATGACACCTGGATATCTTATTTCCTTTTTTATTTTGATTTCTTGGTTTTGGAGTCTTATGTGTGATGGAGGGATATAGGTTCTGTTCTTGGTTACAATTAGGACTTCGGTTTTAGCGTGATTGATGTGGAGGTTTTGTGTTTTTAGCCAAGTTGTGACTTCATTATAGCAGTCCGATAAGAGTTGAAGTGGTAGGTTGGGAATTGTGAATGGAATATAGAGCATAATATCATCTGCGTAGAGATGATATTGTACTCCAAAGCTTTTGAATATGTTGCAGACTGGTTTTATGTAAATATTGAAAAGTAGAGCTGACAGCGCTGAGCCTTGAGGTAATCCAATTTCTTGCTTGTAGGTGGTGGAGTTTTGATTTCCAATTCTTACATTTTGTGTTCTATCAGTTAGATAGGATGAGAACCATTTGTGTACTGTAGAGTTTAATCCTATTTGTTTTAAGTTATTGAGCATTATTGTGTGGTGTACGCTATCGAACGCAGCTGATATGTCGATGAACAGTAGGATAAATGCCTGTTTAGGATTGTCAATCTCTCTTAGGAGTGCATCTATTAAAACTGTGAGGAGTGTTTCCACTCCATGGCAGGGCCGAAAGCCATATTGTTGCTCATCAAGAGGATAGGATGAGTCAAGAAAATCTTGTGTTTGTAATTGAACTACTTTTTCAATTATTTTGGCCAAAAAAGGTATGCTTGATATGGGTCTATATGACTTTGGGGATGTTTTATCCAGTTTGCTGTTTTTGAGGATTGGCCGGATTTGTGCGTGTTTAAGAGATGGTGGGAGGTAGCCTTGGGTAAGTGAGAGGTTTACTATTGAGAGAATGTAGGGCAATAAGATTGGTAGTGTGTTTTTTATCCAAGTTACTGGACATGGATCTAGATAAGACGTTGTGGTGTTGAGGCCAGAGATGATGTTTTTTAGTGTCTCTTTAGTTATGGGATGGAACTCTAACCATTCGTTTGTATGTTGGTGTGACAAGAAGATAGTGTTTATAGGTATTGATGGCAATTTTGCTTTGTTTTGATAATGTTGGGCTAAAGTTTGAACTGAGATGTCTGTGATTTCGCTGTCAGAAGTTTGGGGGTTGGTTAGATTTCTGACAATGGAGAATAACTCTCTTGGTCTGTTATATGATTTTGAGAGTATTTTGGCATAATATTCTTTTTTTGTGCTATCCAAGGTTTCTTTGTATTTAGTGAGTAGATTATTGTATATTTCTTTGTGTATCGTCAATTTGGATTTACGCCAGTTATGTTCTAGTTTTCTAAGGTTCCTTTTCATCTGATTTAGTGTAGTATTGAACCATGGTTTGGCATTGGTGTTAGAGTGGTTACTCTTTTTGTGTATTTGATTAGTTTTGGCGGCATTGTAGATGGTGTCATGCCAGTTTTTGACAGTGTCATCTAAATTCGTCTCTGTTGTAACGAGGTGGGGGATTGTTAAGTCAATAAATTCATCATTGTTAAACTTTTTAAATCTTGTGGTTGGGACATTTCTGATGTAATTGTTAGTATTAGTGGATGGATATGTAAGGTTTAGTTTAATAATGTGGTGATCTGACCAGGGTATTTGAGTGCATTCAACTGAATTTGGGTTGATTAGTTTGAAGAGTGAGTTAGGGAGAAGGACAAGATCAAGAATTCCACCTTTGATGTGTGTAGATGTGTTTATTATTTGATGATATTCTATGTCAGAGATAGTATCAAAGAATAGTTTAGATTCCGATGTTGGTAGCGAGGGAAGGTTGAAATCTCCTAGCATCATTATGGGGTGTTGTTCAGTTGAGGAGCTGAGGAGTTCAATGAGAGAGTCAATGCAGTCTGGTTTTTGGTTTGGGGGCCTATATACCAAGCAAAGTTTCATGAAGACAATATTTATTAATAGTGTGTCTATGTTGTCAGAAATATTGGATTGGATTGCTTTGGCGCATAGTACCTTTTTTGTCATCATTAAAACACCTCCGCCTTTTCTGTTAGTTCTATGTTTATAGAAGGTGTCATAGTCTTCTGTATTAAGTTGGTTTATGTAGACTGAATCGGTATCTGAGAGCCAGGTTTCTGTAACGCATAATATGTCTGGTTTTAAGTCGGATATTAAATCATTAAATATAGGTAGTTTGTTTTTCATCGACCTTGCGTTGATAAGAATACATGAGAGGGAAGGTGTATTATTTATGTGTGTTCCCTTGAGTGTTTGTAGTGTGTTTATTTGTTTTATGTGAATCAGTCTATGTAAATTTGATCTGGGATGGTTATTTTGATAAATGTGTCCAATTTGGTAGTTGTTTCGCATGTGTGTATGAATAATAGGAATTGTTTTGTGGTTTAAGCTGTTTAGGCTTAGGGTTAAGTCAATGGCTAGTATTGCTAAGACTAAGCCAATATAGAATATTTTCATTTTTTTGATGTTTGTGCGTGGCATTTTTAAAGGGTTGGTGTTGGTGGAGCTAAGGAGTAATATACTAGGGTAAGTAGATGTGAGCAAGGTATTCCAATGGGGAGTTGGAGTATGCAAAAGTTGTAAGTAGAGCTGCTAGAAACAGTATCAATCCTGATTGGTATAAGCTACTGACAACAGTATATTATTGTGAGTGTAACTGATAGTAAACCTGGTAGATGATAATATGCTACTGGTAACAGTAATCGATTGATTGAGGGTTACTGGCTGGCTAGTTTCTGACAATGTTTATGATTAATAAGGTATTACTGGCAACAGTAATGAGATATTATACTACTGGGAACAGTAATGACAATAGTAATAACAGCTGACAACAATAATGAGATAATATACCACTAACAACAGTAATAAATTGTTTGAGAGTTTCTAGCTGGTTAGCTGCTGGTAATTGTTTCAATTGATAGAATACTCTTGATAACAGTAATGTGTACTACTGACAATAGAGCTATAAGAAATGACTGTTTGTGAGCTAGTTACAGATAACTGACAACAGTACTGACTGTAGATATATTACTGACAACGGTAATAATGTGGAATAATGTTAACTATTTGCAGGTTGTCTACTGACAACAGTGCTGGTTAGATACACTACTGACAACAGTACTAAAAATGATAAGATGCTAATTATTTATTATTTATTTCCTTGGGTTACTGTAATTATCGAATTTCATCGATCTACCATTATTATAATTATTATTGTTGTGACACTTTGATAGACTCATTGGAGATTAAAACAAAAAATTGGAAGAATATCGCAGAGAAATTAAGAAAGGAAAATTGGAGAAACATAAATGTGACGAACTTGATTACAAGAATGATAATGTATATTTGTGGTTGAAGCCACTTGCTCCTTATAATGGTCAACGACAAGTTAGTTTTAAAGAGGATAATCACAACAATAATAATAATAATGGTAGATCGATGAAATTGCCTCCCCCGCCTCCACTCCCCTTCCTGCTTCTCATGGTACCTCTTGGGATTTTTTGTTCGAGGGCCTTTGGGAAAAGGAAGCTGCACGGCACAAACCCAACGGCAACAAACAATTCTTTCAGTCCCGGCTAACCTACTGATTGCATCAAAAAAGGTTTTCACCGTGCATGCTCTTCTTCTAGAAAAGACCTTCTGTTACCTAAAAATAAGACATCAAATGATAAATTTGTGTGTATCCTCCGTTTCTCACACCTTTCTTCTAAAATCCAAAAGATTCTCAGGACACATTGGCATATCCTTCAGACGCGATCCTGTTTTGATAATAAGAAATTAACTATTGCAAACAATAGAGAGCGTAATTTGGCAGCCACATTAATGTCCTCATATATGCGTCCCATCCTTTCTTCTGTACCTTCTAAGAATGGACATTATGAATGTAATAATTGCTCAGTTTGCAAACATGCTATTGTAATGGATGAGAAATTTACTCACCCACACACTCGCGTACAATATAAATTACGTGCTAGGACTAATTGTTTGTCAACACATGTTATATATGTTATTATTTGTCCTTGTTCTCTCCTTTATGTTGGTAAGACCATTCGAGCAATTAAAACCCGCATACAAGAACATAAGAATTGCATTAAAAGGAAGATAGTTACAGCACCCCTTGTTGAACACTGGAACCAGTTCCACCATAGCCCTGAAGACCGTAAGTTTTTCATCATTAAAAAGGTTAATCTCCAGGAACAAGCAGGAATGAGTCTTCACATATGGGTATCGTCAGTACCGACGGAGCCTGCGTGGGAACGCTCCCCAGCGTCCAGTAAGAAAGCTTTTGGGAGCATCCCACAGTGCCTGCGCGCTGCCTTCCTGCCTTTCCCAACCGCCTCTCTCCAGTTCTTCTTTTCCGCGGAGCCAGCAGGTCGTGTTCCTGTCACCGCAGAAGAATTCTTTATTTTTTTCTTTATTTTTCTGTGTCTCGTCTGCCGCCTTCGACGTCAGACCGGTACCGCCGGTCTTTTCTTTTCTTTCTTACAAAAAAAAAAAAAAAGAACCTTTTCTTTCTTCAACTGTGCATTTGCGGTTTGGGCCTTAGCTCTGAACATTTTTCTCCTCATGGAGAAGCCCGCTTCCGGGTTTAAAAAGTGCACGAAGTGTGGCGGTACTATTTCTGTCACCGACACCCATGATTGGTGTCTAAAATGTTTGGGTCCTGACCATTCCATCACAGATTGTGTGTCCTGTACCATGATGTCTAAAAGAGGTCGGCAGAACCGAGCAAGCTCAGTACCCTGTTTCCCTCTGATGCAGCCTCGGTGGCATCAACGTCTTCCAGGGCCGCCTCTTCCTCCCATGGATCTCAGGTAACCAAACATAAATCTAGCCGGTCCTCGAAGGGCAAATCTCCCTCTAAGCATCGAGATGCCTCCGGGCTTGTCCTCGAGGAATCCGCACTGGCAAAATTACCCCGGCGGGAAGCTCCGGCTTCCAAAGCATTATCTATGGGGTCACAGGTTGACATCGATGGCTCGGCCTCGACTGATCGCCTGTTGCCGTGTTCTGGGGTACCGGTGGCCTCCACCGGTACCGACATCCAGACTCTGGTGGTGTCGATGGATCAAAAGATTCTGTCCATGCAGTGCACCCTAACGGCGTTTATACAGGCTTCGACGCCTTCGGTACCGCAACAATCTCCGTTGCCTGTACCTACTCCGGCACCGGCATCGTTTCCGGTGCCAGTACCGATTGCATCGACATCGGCTTCGGTGTCGACTGCAACGGTACCCTGTCCGATGATGCCCATCGGTACCGAACCGGTACCGCTTACTCCCAATGTCGATCCCACTCGGTACGCGTATCGGGCTTTACAGGAGCATCCAGACAGGCGATACTTCGATTCCTCCGAAGACTCTGATGAGTCGGAGGCTTCTGTCGAGGCAGCGGTACTTCTTCCTCAGGAGTCTGATTCTCCAAAACGAAGAATGTCTCCTCCAGAAGACTTGTCTTTTCAAGACTTCATTAGGGAAGTGGCTAGGGGCCTCTCCATTACAGTGGCCCCTGAGTCAGAGCCTAGAGCCAAGCAATTAGATATTTTGCAATACCCTAAGGCTCCTAAAGAAGCAGCCACCTTACCTATTCATGAGATTCTCTATGATCTCATGTTGAGCATGTGGGAGACTCCTCTTACTACCTCTCCTCATTCTCGTAGGTTAGACATCATGTACCGTTTCCCTCCTTGTCCTGGCTTTCATAAGTCTCAGCTTCCTCACCACTCTATTGTGGTAGAGTCTGCCATGAGGAAAATAAAGAGTGCAAAGAGACACTCCTCTAATCCGCTAGGACGTGAATGCAGAACCCTGGATGCTTTTGGCAGAAGGGTTTTCCAAGCTAATATGCTTGCTGCCAGAATCAACTCCTATAGTCTCTATATGGGGATGTTTCTAAAGGAAGTCACAGATCATCTGCAGACTTTAGCCCCTTTTATTTCAGAAGATAAAAGGCAGGAATTTCTCACTTGGCTTAAACATGCCCAAGATGTTTCCAAATTTTCCAACCGTGCAGCCTTTGACTCTTGAGTGTGTACGCAGAGCCTCGGCTATTGCCATAGGTGCACGCAGAATTGCTTGGTTACAAGCATCTGATTTGGAACTCTGGGTCCAAGATGAACTGGGAAATCTTCCTTGTACAGGTGAAAACCTATTTGGCAGGGATTGGAAAGCAAAGGCCACTCAGATGGATGCTGAGAACTCTGCTTTGGATCGACTTTCAAAGTCTACGTCTGCTCCTGCTAAGAAAAGATTGTTCAAAAAGACACCTTTTTCTAAAAAGGGAAGATACTATCCTGCTTATGGTCAGCAGGCCTCTTCTGCAGGTTGTTTTGCTGCAAAGCGTCAGCAACCACCTAAACAGTCCAAGTCAAAGGCTGCCAGGCCTCCCATGGCCCAGCAGCCTCAGCCTCCTCAGGGCCTTTGACTTGCAACTAGAGAACTTAACCTTTCTGGCTCTGGAAGAACCAGAGCCCCTCACCATTCCAGGAAGGTTAGCTTACTTTGCTCCCAGATGGGAGCAAATCACAGCAGAGCAATGGACCCTCTCCATTATAAAGGAAGGGTACAAGCTTCATTTCTTAAACCTTCCTCCCCACACCATGGTGAAACAGTTCAATTCTCCAACATCTCTCCTCAACCTTCTGGGTCAGGAGATTGCTACCCTTCTTGCCCAAGGGGCAATAGAAGAAGTACCCCTTCTTCAACAGGCTCAGGGTTCTACTCCCCTTATTTTCTTATTCCAAAGAAAACAGGGGCTACAGACCCATTTTAGATCTCAGAGAATTGAACAAGTTTCTATTCAAAGAGAAATTCAAGATGATTTCTCTCGGTACTCTCAAGGATGCGTACACCCATGTCCTCATCCATCCAACACACAGAAGGTTCCTTCGGTTCCTTTTTCAAGGAAAGCACTACCAATACAGGGTGCTTCCTTTCGGTCTGGCCTCTGCACCAAGGGTGTTCACAAAATGCATGGCAGTAGTAGCTGCATTTCTGCGCACTCTAGGAATATTCGTTTTCCCATATCTGGACGACTGGCTCATTCGAGCTCCATCCCAGTCAGAGGCCCAGATTTGTCTAACCTGCACAATGCGTATCCTTCAGTATTTGGGACTGGTAATAAACATCCCAAAATTCCATCTCACCCCTACTCAGTCCCTGGAGTTTATAGGGGCCTTGCTGGATACCACAACTGCAAGGGCCTATCTTCCTCAGGCCCGTTGCCTACGCTTGGTGCAGTTAGCCTCCCAGATACAGTTTAAGTCCCATTTAACTGCTCGAGAGATGTTACAACTATTAGGCCACATGGCATCCACCGTGCATGTGGTTCCATATGCTCGCCTTCACATGAGGGCAGCTCAATGGACTTTGTCCACCCAGTGGACTCAGGCATCAGGTTGCCTGTCAGACAAAATAGCAAACTCCAGTCACCTATTTTGGTCTCTCCAGTGGTGGAAGTCCCCTCCAAATCTGTTGCTGGGGTCCCCTTTTCAGCAGTCGCTACCCCAAGCAACTCTGACAGCAGATGCTTCTCCAATGGGTTGGGGAGCTCATTTGCAAGATCTCTCCACCCAGGGCATCTGGTCTCCACAGGAGACTTCTCTGCATATCAATCTCTTGGAACTCAGAGCAATATTCTTAGCTCTCAGAGTGTTCCATTCCCTGCTCAGCTACAGGACAGTCCTCATCCATACGGACAACCAAGTAGCCATGTTCTATGTAAACAAGCAGGGAGGGACTGGCTCTCTGTCGCTTTGCAACGAAGCTTTGCGACTGTGGGCCTTCGCCAGAGAGCATCACATCCATCTTCTGGCAGTATATCTTCCAGGCATTCAAAACTCTTGGGTGGACAGACTCAGTCGAGTTCTGCTCCCACACGAGTGGTCCCTCCACATGGACCAGGTAGCCAGGATTTTTCGAATTTGGGGAACCCCGGACATAGACCTCTTTGCAAGTCCGTGGAATGCCAAACTTCCCCGGTTCTATTCCAGAATTCCGTGTCGGGGAGTTCAGGCCAAGGATGCCTTCCTCCTTCACTGGGGTCAAGACTTCCTTTATGCCTTTCCACCAATTCCCCTAATTCCCAAAACACTATTCAAGCTTCAGAGAGATCGAGGGACCATGATCCTCATAGCTCCACATTGGCCACGCCAAGTGTGGTACCCTCTACTTCTGCATCTCTCTCAAGCTCCTTCCCTGGACTTGGGCTCTGCACCAGACCTTCTGTCCCAGAAGGGGGAACATTGTGGCACCCAAACCCCCAGTCGCTCCATCTCAGGGCTTGGTTGCTGAGGGCCTAGACCTTCAAGATTTTCATGCCTCTAGAAAGCCTTCTACTAGGCGTTCCTATGCTTTCAAATGGAAAAGATTTACCATTTGGTGTTCAGAGAAGGGTCTAAACCCTCTTGCAATACCTCTGAATTCTCTACTTGCATCTATCCCATGCAGGCCTGAAAACGAATTCAGTAAGAGTCTATTTGAGTGCTATTGCAGCGTCCCTCAAGCCTCTTAATGGACAACCTATTTCCTCTCACCCTCTTATAGCAAGATTCATGAGAGGCCTTCTTTTAAGTAAACTTCCCATTAGACCACCTCCAGTGGCATGGGACTTAAACCTGGTTCTTGGCCAGCTTATGAAGCCACCCTTTGAACCTTTAGCCACCACCTCCTTGAAATTTCTTTCTTGGAAAGTTGTTTTTCTCATTTCAGTCACCTCAGCACGCCGCATCATTGAGTTGCAAACTTTAGTGGCTAATCCACCTTATACAAGGTTCCATCATAATAAGGTAGTCCTCGGGACCAATCCACACTTTATGCCTAAAGTGGTCTCGCCTTTTCATCTGAACCAGGAGGTA
The DNA here is from genome assembly GCA_033557465.1 of Ichthyophis bannanicus. NCBI lineage: Eukaryota > Metazoa > Chordata > Amphibia > Gymnophiona > Ichthyophiidae > Ichthyophis > Ichthyophis bannanicus. The sequence continues at coordinate 263,274,701 of CM066038.1, forward strand.
TATTTACCTGTCATCTTTTCCAGGACCTCATGCATCAAATGCAGAGAGGAATCTTCATACCTTGGATTGTAAGAGAGCTCTCGCTTTCTACTTACAAAGAACACAGCAACATAGAAAGTCTTCTCAACTCTTCGTTGCTTTTGATCCTTCTCATTTAGGACTTCCAGTCTCTAAGAGAACACTGTTCAACTGGATTGCTCAGTGTATTTCTTTCGCCTACCAGAGTAGGAACATTTCTCTGGAGGGCCATGTCACAGCTCACAATGTGAGAGCCATGGCAGCCTCAATGGCTCATCTAGACTCTGTGTCCATCGACCAAATTTGTCGAGCGGCCACCTGGGCCTCGGTTCATACCTTCACAGCCCATTACTGTTTGGACAAGGACTCCTGCCGGGATGCCTCGTTTGGTCAGGCTTTCCTCAAACACCTGTTCCATTCCTAATCAACTCCTATCCACCTACCCTGGTCGGATGCCAGAGATCCATGGGTGGAAGTGGAGCCCTCTGCAAGGGCACACAACCATGGGGTCTCTGCCTGGCATCTGCAGCTAGGGAGTCCCCATATGTGAAGACTCATTCCTGCTTGTTCCTGGAGATAGCACAGTTAGTTACCTGTTACAGGTGATCTCTGGGAACAGCAGGAATAAGTCTTCACAACCCACCCACCTCCCCTAGGAGTTGTATCTCTTCATCTATCTTTCCTTTCCTCTCTCTCTCTTTGTCTCAGCTTTAAAACTCGAACCGGAGAGAGGCGGTTGGGAAAGGCGGGAAGGCAGCACGCATGCGCTGTGGGATGCTCCCAAAAGCTTTCTTACTGGATGCTGGGGAGCGTTCCCGTGCAGGTTCCGTCGGTACCGACGATACCCATATGTGAAGACTTATTCCTGCTGTTCCCAGAGATCACCTGTTACAGGTAAGTAACTGTGCTTTCCCTGTCCTCGAGGTGGAGATATAGGTCGTGTGTTACTTCAAGAGGAACAAAGGTTTATTTTTCAACTTAATACTGTCTTCCCTTGTGGATTGAACAAAGAAATAGAATTTTCTGTTTTCCTGTAAACCATTTATCTTTATATACTTTACGGTATATTTATACAATACTGTTGGTTTCCGTTTATTATTTACTGTTTAACCTTTCAACATACATAATATAATTTTTTATTATTTTTTATATGTATGAAATGCTTTTTTGTTTTTTCATCCTATCAGTTCCTTCCCCCTCTCCTCCCCCCTTTTTTTCTCTTTTTAACTTTGTTCACCCGCGATCTAAAAATCCCCCCCCCCCCCCCCCGTTTTTACAGTTTACAGGTTTACCTGTTTACCCGTTTCCAACCAAGCTCCCCTAGCTCCCTTCCCAAGTCTCTATCCCACGCTACCTGATGAGGAAAGCGCCTCTCCATTCCTCCTCCCAATCCCTTGTATAATTGGGTTATCAACCCCCTGGAGCCCTCCCAGCCCTGCCAAAGTGCTACCCTATCATCTGGGGCCCCTTCCCAGGACTCCCTAACTTCCCTCTGGGTCAGGAAATGTTTTACTTGTAAGTATGGGAAAACATCCCCCCCCTCGCAGTTGAAACTGCACCCTTAGGTCCGGAAAAGGGATCAGGTCCCCCTCTTTTATGAACCTCTCAAACGTATCCAGCCCTGCTCTCTCCCATCTTCGGAACGTTCCCTCCCTCCCCGGTTCAAACTGTCTCAGGCCCCTCATTGGGGCCAAAAGCGAAAAACGCGCCCCTGGGGCAAACTTCCTATTGGCCTTGCGCCACTGCATAACTAAGTGCCAAAGAAACGGGTTATCCTGCCATCTCCCCTCAGGAAGTCTACCAAAGATCCAAGTCAAAGACTTCAGCTGGACCTCCCCCCTACAATCCCTCCAGGCGAATTCCTGCCTCAGTTGTGCAGCTGCATAGTATCTGGCAACATCTGGCGCCCCTAATCCCCCTCCTTCCCTGCTCGCGTACATTACCCTTCTACTCACCCGCTGACGACTCCCTCCCCACACAAAAACGAACATCTGATTCTGTAATAAACGTAATTCCCTACGTGGAATTCCAACCGGCAGTGTTTGAAACAAGTTCAACAACCGTGGCAAAAGGTTCATTTTCAAGAATGCTACTCAACCCATCCAGGAGATCTCCACTCCCCGCCACCTAGACAATATCCTCCCTCAACCTTCTAAACGTCTGGGGGTAGTTCGCCCCATACAGTCCCAAGGGGTGAGCGATGACCTGCACTCCCAGGTATTTTATAGATCTACTCGCCCATCGAAACGTAAACGAGCCCTTCAAGCCATCAATAACCTGTGCTTTCAACGATACTGACATGGCTTCAGTCTTGTCCCAATTGACCTTGAATCCCGAGAGAGCCCCATAATCCCCAATCTCCTTCATCAGCACCGGAAGCGAAACAGTAGGCTGCGTCAGGGCAAAGAGCACATCATCCGCAAACAGTACCATCTTATGTTGCTTCTGCCCCACCTCTATGCCCCTAATGTCCTGCGCCGACCTAATCCTGGCGTCTAGTTGTTCCTTAACTAACGCGAAGAGCAGCGGCGATAATGGACACCCCTGACAAGTACCTCTACTCAATGGGAAAAAATCAGAATACCCTCCATTAACATTCACTGCGGCTACTGGGGAAGCATATAATGCTCCTATCCATGCACGGAACCTAGGGCCCAAACCTATATGCTTTAACACCGCTTGTAGAAAATCAAAATTGACCCTATCAAAGGCCTTCTCCGCGTCAATAGATAGAAACATAGCCTGCTGCTTCTCTTGCCTCGCCAGCCACTCCAACTGGATCACCCTCCTTATCCCATATGCTGGCTGCCTACCCATTATAAATCTGGATTGATCCGGATGCACCAGCCCAGGCATATGCGGGCCTAGTCTCAAAGCCAACACCTTTGCCAGTATCTTGACGTCTATGTTCAGCAAAGATATAGGTCGGTATGACCTGCACACTGCTGGGTCTCTTCCCAGCTTGGGGATGACCACTATGGCTGCTTGGCTCATAGAGGAAGGCAATGACTCTCCCCTCTACACCGCATTAAACATTCTCGTTAGGACCGGAGCCACCAGTTCGGACAATTTCTTATAGAACAACCCCAAGAAACCATCTAAGCCCAGTGCCTTACCTGGGACCAAAGATTTAATGGCACCCATCACCTCCTCTATGGTTATGTCCTCCTCCAACTCTACCCCCTCCAGATCCCCGAGCTTCGCACTCCCTCTGCCCCCATTCTGCAGGTACTGCTCGATGGCCTCCCCGTCACCCTGAACTTCGGCTGCGTACAGCTGCTGATAATATTCCCGGAACCTCTCCTGGATCTCCCCGCTTTTGTACAGCAGTCTATCTTGGGGCCCTTTAATTTTAGCAACTATTGCCCGCTGCCTCTGGGTCCTTAGTTTATTGCTCAAGAGCCAGCCTGCCTTGTTATCAAACTCATAGTATCGCTGACCTACCCTTTCCAGTTGCCTAGAGATCCATTCCATCTGGAGGGCATTAAGCTGATTTCGAATTTCCTCAACACTTCCCCTCAATTTAGTCCCCCCCTTCTGCTTATGAGCCTGCTCCAACTCCTCCATTTGCCTAGTGAGGAGACATTCCTCCTCCCTTTTCCTCTTCCTTTGGGCTCCCATCTGAATCAGATGACCCTGGACTACCGTCTTCAGACCATCCCATAGACTCCCCATCTTTACTTCCCCATTATCATTGAATGCCATATATTCGGTGATCACCTGCTTTAACTTCTGCTCCTCCCCCCCCCCCCCCCCCCCCCCCGCTGTAGATAGTCATTCAATCTCCAAAAGGTTCTCCTACCCCCTTTGCTTGATGGACCAAACCGGACCCCCACAGGCGCATGATCGGACCATGTAACTGGCCCAATGGATGCCCTGTCCAAGGCCTCTAGCCAATACCTGTCCCCCAACAGGTAGTCTATACGACTATAGGAGTCGTGTACCGCCGAGTAAAACGTAAAGTCCTTTACCCGGGGATTTGCCAACCTCCATAAATCCTCAAGCCCCAATTCCTTCATCCATTTCCGGAATTCCCTAAGCCCCTCTTCATCTCTCCCCCTCCGCCCTTGCCTTCCCTCCAGTTCTATATTGCAGTCCCCCCCCCCCCACCAACACCCTCCCTTGGATTTTCCCTACCAGCCAAGAACCCATCTCTTCCCAAAACCCCCTTTGTCCAGTGTTCGGACCATAAACAGAAATCAGGGTAACCTGCTCTCCCCCAACTCTCCCCCCACCACCACCGCTCTCCCATCAGTTTTCCTATAGACCTGGCCTACCTCGAGGGGAACCCCCTGCCCCACAAGAACAGCAATCCCTGCTTTCTTCTTCCCTCCCTCTTCCGCTGCAAAGAACCCCTGGTAGGTACCTGATCTCAGCAAATATTCATCGTCCCTTCGCAGGTGTGTCTCCTGCAAGAAAGCCACTTGCCATTTCTGGCTCCGCAGCTGCTTCCACATCAGCTTTCTCTTTTGTGGCGAGTTCAGGCCCCTCACATTCAAGCTCCCTACAATCAACCCCAACACCATTCTAACTTTATACTGCCCCTCCTGTTCCCATTACTCAACATAAATGCCTTCCCTCCCCCCACCCCCCGAAATACGGAACTCCTCTCTGACCTCCATCAAGGATGTGAACCCCCCCCTTGGGACGCTACCTCTCCTCTTGCTCTGCTACTTCTCCCCCCCACTTAGTCCCCCTTTCCCCTTTGCACCCCTCCACCCTTTTTCTTTTAGTAAAGGTGTTAGTTGTTAGTTACTTGTAAAATGCACTACAGTTACCCTGTATGTATATGCTCTGTTCCATGTAAACCACGTTGATGTTAATAGTGCGGTATATAAGAAATGTTAAATAAATAAATAAATAAAATAGTTGAGCGAGAGTAATCTCCCCCCCCCCCCCCAGGAACACTTCGTACCTGCTCCTTAGTCCTTACTTTTCTTCCTCCCCCCCTGGCATCACAGAGCAGGAAAATCATCACAAATAACAGTATTCAATCACACAGTCCCGCCAAGCAATCCATCAGCTTGCTCCTCTTGGTCCATCGCTCCAGCCTTCCTCCTCAATCTCTGGCCCTTCACTAAGACTCTCTCCCAGCCAGGGCGGCGCACTTTGCTGCCCTTCTGACTCATGGTCTTGTCCTGCTCCAGCAGTCGGGGGGGCTCCCTCCTGTCGCAGAGTTCTCCAAGCCTCCTCCTCCGATCGCACCCTGAAGCCCCTTCCATTGATGTCCTTTAGCAGCGCAAATGGGAACAACCATCGGTACCTCATTTTCTCAGTCTGCAAGTATTGTGTAACCGGCTTCATTTCCCTGCGCCTCTGCAGCGTGCTGGAAGATAGATCATGATACACCTCCACCTTGTGGCTCTCCCAAAGAAAGCTCCTCCGGGCTGCGGCCACTCTCATTACTGTCTCCTTTATCGCATATGAGGTCAGACAAGCCACTATATCTCGTGGTTGTCTTCCTCGAGCAGGGCCCAGCGCTCGGTGAGCTCTTTCAACCGCCACTTTCAATCCTCCCTCTGAGGCCTCCTCACTCTGCAGCAGCAATCGGCAGACCCTTTGAACCATTGCTGTTGGTGTCCGCAAAGGCCTCTGTCTCTGGTAGCCCCTTCACACTCAGATTATTCCGCCGAGAGCGGTTTTCAAGGTCCTCTAGCTTATCTTTCAAAGCTGATTGTTCAGTTTGCTACTGCTGCATTTGGGCTTCTACCTCCGCGGCCCTCTCCACTTGGCGGTCCGTCTGCTCCTCCAGCAGTTCTACTCTATTCCCAAGCTCCTTAACATCCTCCTTGATGCCTGCCAGGGTTTTCTTCAACTCTCCCCGCATGGCACAGATCTCTCTCCTTAGGGACCGCATCCAGCCCCAGATATCACCACGGGTGCAGGCATCATCAGCTCTCTCCAATTCCTCCTCAGAGTCCTCTCCGGAGGCCATGTGCTCTGATTCCTCTCGGGCCCGCCGCTCCGAATTTTCCACGTAGGGGGACTTAAACGTAGCCAGTTTCTTCCGAACTGACATCCTCTCTGGCTCCCCACTCCTCTGGCACCGATTAAACTTGCTGGGATGGGGTCGGTCTGCACTTTTCCACCTTTATTTTAGCGTCCCGATGGGAGCTTCAACACTAAGCTGCCATCTCCCAGGTGACGTCACTTCCTTCGGGCATACTTCCAATTTTAATGTTATTTCTTATTTCTGTGGCTTTTAACATTATCTTCTCTTTTTCAGATGATTATTTATTTATTGATTATACATTTTAGCTCTCCTCTAGCGCATCAGTTTGTATTTTCATATTTTGACAATTTCTGTGTGTTTTTGTTTCATTTGTTGTTTCTCTGTTACCCCCTCTCGGTTATTTGGCCTGTAGTCTTTCGTTTTGTTCTTTACTCCCAGCAGTCATAGTTTTTTACATATTCAGCCCTTTGCCTCACTCTTTGGCCTCCCTGGAGTGCTTCGGTGATAGATGTCACTCCAGATAACGTAATATGTGGGAGGGTATTCCCCGTGCTTTTATTTCTTTCTTTCTGCATTTGCGCGGCGCTATCTCCAGGAACAAGCAGGAATGAGTCCTCACATATGGGTACGTCGGACCCGACGGAGCCTGCGCGGGAAAGCTCCCCAGCTTCCCAGAAAGGAATCTTTTGAGGCCTCCCACAGCGCATGCGCGCTGCCTTCCCGCCTTCCTGACCAACTCTCTTCAGTTCTTCTTTTTCCGCGGAGCCAGCAGGTCGTGTTCCTGTCACCGCTGAAGAAATTGTTATTTTAATTTGTTTCTTTGACTGCGTGTCTGCCTTCCCCGATTCTGGACCAGTACCGCCAGTCTTTTTTAGTTTATTTCTTTAAAAAAAAAAAAAATTACTTTTTTCTCACTTGGTGTATTTTTTCTGTGAGGCCTCTAGGCCTTCTCAGGTTCTCCCTCATGGAAAAACCAGCTTCTGGTTTTAAAAAATGCACCAAGTGTACCAGTACTATTTCAGTCACAGATACCCATGAGTGGTGTCTTAAATGTTTGGGGCCTGACCATTTCGTTCCGGATTGTCCATCCTGCTCTCTGATGTCCAAACGGGGCTTATAGAACAGAGCAGCAAAATTTCATATGCTGTTTTCTACTGATACTCCAGCATCAACATCCTCCAGGTCTTCTTCTCCTGATGGATCTCAGGTAACCAAACATTCTTCAGGCAAGTCCTCAAAAGGCAAATCTCCCTCTAAGCAGCGAGAGGCCCTTGCATTTGACCCTGAGGACCCTGCCCCAGCCAAACAACCCCGACGGGAAGCTCCGGCTTCCAAAGATCCTCCTATGGGGTTACAGGTAGACATCGATGGCACGGCCTCGACCGATCTCCTGTTGGACTGCTCTGGAGTACCGGCTAACACCGGTACCGACATCCAGGCAGTTGTGGCGACTATGGGTACTACGGTACAATCCATGCAGCAGGCCTTACTGGCTTTCATTAATGCTGCAACGCCATCGGTACCGCGACAATCGGTTCCGACTCCGATTCCGGTACCGCAACCGATACCGGTACCTAGAGCATCTACTTCCAGTAGCATGCCGGTACCGGTCCCCGGTTCCGGAGATTTCCTCGATACCGCTCCGATTCTCGGTACGCCCGATGTCGATACCGGTCGGTACGCGTATCGATCTCTGGAAGCAAATAGGCGATACTTTGAATCCTCTGAAGATTCTGATACATCAGATGATTCTGCTGATGCCTCTTTTACTCTTCCTGAGGAGCCCTCTTCTCCAAAAAGGAGAATGTCTCCTCCAGAGGATTTGTCCTTTCAAGACTTCATTATTGAAGTAGCTAAAGGACTTTCCATATCTGTAACCTCTGAAAAGTAACCTAGAGCAAAAAAATTGGATATTTTAGGATACTCTAAGGTTCCCAAAGAGGCAGCCACCTTACCCATACATGAAATTCTTCAAGAACACATGATGGACTTGTGGGAGGCTCATCTCACCCTATCTCCACATTCTCGACGTTTGGACACCATGTATCGGGTTCCTCTTTCTCCTGGTTTTCAAAAAACTCAGCTTCCTCACCACTCTATTGTGGTGAAGTCTGCTAAGAAAAAGATAAAGAGTACCAAAAGGCACTCTTCTACCCCTCCAGGTAGAGAATGTAGGACTCTGGATGCTTTTGGGAGAAAGATCTTCCAAGCTAGCATGCTTATTGCCAGAATCAATTCATACAGCCTCTATATGGGCATGTTTTTGAAAGAGATTGCATTAAAGATACGTCAGTTTCTCCCCTTTATCCCAGAGGATAAACAGGAGGAGTTCCTTCTTTTGCTAAAGCAAACTCAAGATGTTTCAAAGTTCTCCAACAGAGCAGCCTTTGACTCTTTTGAGGGGGCAAGCAGAGCCTCTGGCATTGCCATAGCTGCTCGCAGACTGGCTTGGCTCCAGGCCTCTGATTTGGAACCCTGGGTACAAGAAGGCCTGGGCAATCTGCCCTGTACAGGTGAAAATCTGGCAAGGAGTGGCAAATCAAAGCCACTCAAATGGATGCAGAGAATGCTGCTTTAGATAGACTTTCTAAGTCTACCTCTACCCCTGCCAAGAAAAAACCTTTTAAGAAACCTTTCTATAAAAAGACCAGATTTTCCACGAATACTGGCCAGCAATCTTCCCAAGTTCGCTTTGCTCCTAAGCGTCAGCAAACTAAACAGGCCAGAACGAAGTCTAAAGGGGCTGCTACAATCCAGCAGTCCCAACCCCCTCAGGGTTTTTGACTTGATTCTAGAGAACCTAACCTTTCTGGCTCTGCAACAACCAGAACCTCTCACCATTCCAGGAAGGTTGACTCATTTTGCTCCCAGATGGGAACAAATCACATCAGAACCGTGGACCCTCTCTATTATCAAAGAGGGCTACAAACTACATTTCTCCTGCCTTCCTCCCCATTCCATGGTGAGACAATTCAATTCTCCCCCTTCTCTCCTGTACCTGTTAGGCCAGGAGGTGTGACCACTCTTCTCGCCCAAAAGGGAATAGAAGAGGTTCCTCTTCCTCAACAAGGGTCAGGTTTTTACTCCCCTTATTTTCTCATTCCCAAGAAAACAGGGGGGTACAGACCCATTCTGGATCTCAGAGAATTGAACAAATTCCTATACAAGGAGAAATTCAAGATGCTTTCTCTGGGCACTCTCCTTCCATACCTACAGAGTCAGGACTGGCTTTGTTCTCTAGATCTCAAGGATGCATACACACATATACTCATCCATCCATCCCACAGAAAATTCCTACGGTTTCTGTTCCAGGGAAAACATTTCCAATACAGAGTACTTCCCTTCGGTCTAGCCTCTGCTCCAAGGGTATTTACCAAATGCATGGCAATAGTAGCTGCATTTCTACGCACTCTGGGAATCTTTGTCTTCCCATACCTGGACGACTGGCTCATCCGAGCTACATCTCAGTCCGAGGCTCAGACTTCCCTGGACCACACCAGACGCATACTGCAGTATCTGGGACTTGTCATCAATCTGCCAAAGTCTCAACTCACCCCTACTCAGTCCCTTGAATTCATAGGGGCCTGGCTAGATACCACCACTGCAAGGGCCTATCTCCCTCAGGCCCGTTGCCACCGTCTAGTGCACTTGGCCTCTCAAATTCAGTCCAGAAGCCACTTGACTGCCAGGGAGATGCTACAACTGCTAGGCCACATGGCATCCACAGTTCATGTGGTGCCTTATGCACGCCTACATATGAGAGCAGCTCAATTGACTTTGTCCACCCAGTGGACCCATGCATCAGGAGCTCTCTCAGACCAAATAGCAACCTCAAAACGTCTTTTTTGGTCTCTCCAATGGTGGATATCTACTCAAAATCTGTTGTTGGGGGCCCCCTTCCAACCCTTGTTACCCCAAGCAACTCTCACTACAGATGCCTCCCAAACAGGTTGGGGAGCTCATCTCCAAGACCTCTCCACTCAGGGCACTTGGTCTCCACAGGAGACTACCCTTCATATCAACCTTTTGGAGCTGCGAGCAATATTCCTTGCTCTCAAGGTCTTTCATACCCTCCTCATCAACATGACAGTCCTTGTTCATACCGACAATCAAGTAGCCATGTTCTACATAAACAAACAAGGAGGGACTGGCTCTCTGTCGCTTTGCAACAAAGCTCTAGAATTGTGGGCCTTCGCCAGAGAGCATCAGATCCATCTCCTGGCAGTGTTACCTCCCAGGAATCCAAAACTCTTGGGCAGACAGACTCAGTCGAGTTCTGCTTCCACACGAATGGTCCCTGCACATGGATCAGGTACTCAGAATCTTTCAGAAATGGGGAACCCCGGACATAGACCTCTTCGGAAGTCCGTGCAATGCCAAACTTCCCCGGTTCTGTTCCAGGATTCCGTGTCAGGGAGCTCAGGCCAAGAATGCCTTCCTCCTTCATTGGGGTCAGGCCTTCCTGTATGCCTTTCCACCCATTCCTTTGATTCCCAAGACTCTATTCAAACTTCAGAGGGATCAAGGGTCTATGATCCTCATAGCTCCTCGCTGGCCACGCCAAGTGTGGTACCCTCTACTTCTGCATCTCTCCCAGGCACCCTCCCTGGATCTAGGAGCTGCTCCAGACCTTCTGTCTCAAGAGGAGGGGACTTTGTGGCACCCAAACCCCAAGTCCCTTCACCTCAGAGCTTGGTTACTGAAGGCTTAGACCTTCAAGACTTAAATCTTTCTCAACAGGTGAAGGATGTCCTCCATGCATCGAGGAAACCTTCCACCAGGCGTTCTTATGCTTTTAAATGGAAAATATTTTCAATTTGGTGTGCTGACAAAGGTCTTAACCCTCTAGCACTACCTTTGAATTCTTTACTCGAATATCTCCTGCATCTTTCCAATGCAGGACTTAAAACCAATTCTGTAAGGGTCCATTTGAGTGCTATTGCAGCATCTCTTCAGCCTATCAATGGACAATCTGTTTCCTCTCATCCTCTTATTGCGAGATTCATGAGAGGCCTAACCTTAACTTCAAGTTCAAGTTCTATTATCCTTTGTTACAATTACCCCTGTTTTCCAAGTTTTTCTTCCTGTTCCATGTAAAAACAGATATATGTATCTTATCTTATCTGATGTTTTGTAGTTCTATGTAAACCGCGCTGATAATAAATAGTGCGGTATATAAAAATGTTAAATAAATAAATAATAAATAAATAAATAACCTCCCATTCGACCTCCTCCGGTGGCATGGGACTTAAATGTGGTCCTTGGTCAGCTTATGAAGCCACCCTTTGAACCCTTAGCCACTACCTCCTTGAAATTTCTTTCCTGGAAAGTCATTTTCCTTATTGCAATCACTTCTGCTCGCCGCATCAGTGAACTGCAGGCTTTAGTACTAATCCACCTTATACAAGGTTCCATCATGATAAGGTAGTCCTTAGGACAAATCCCCGCTTTATGCCTAAAGTGGTCTCGCCTTTTCATCTTAATCAAGAGGTATATCTACCTGTCTTTTTTCCAGGTCCTCATGCATCAAGTGCAGAGAGGAATCTTCATACCCTGGATTGTAAGAGAGCTCTTGCCTTCTACTTACAAAGGACACAGCAACATAGAAAGTCTTCTCAACTTTTTGTTGCTTTTGATCCTTCTCATTTAGGACTTCCAGTCTCAAAAAGAACACTGTCCAATTGGATTGCTCAGTGTATTTCTTTTGCTTACCAGAGTAAGAACCTTTCTCTGGAGGGCCATGTCACAGCTCACAATGTGAGAGCCATGGCCACCTCTATGGCTCATCTTCATTCTGTATCCATCGATCAGATCTGTCGAGCAGCCACTTGGGCCTCGGTTCATACCTTCACAGCCCATTACTGCTTGGACAAGGACTCCCGCCGGGATGCCTTGTTTGGTCAGGCTGTCCTCAGACACCTGTTCCATTCTTAAACAACTCCTGCCCACCTTCCCTGAATGGATGCCTGAGATCCATAGGGACATGAGGAATTCTTGCAGGGGGATCTCCCCGGCATCTTAGCTAGGGAGTCACCATATGTGAGGACTCATTCCTGCTTTTTCCTGGAGATAGCACAGTTACTTACCTGTAACAGGTGATCTCTGGGAACAGCAGGAATAGTCCTCACAACCCACCCACCTCCCCTAGGATTTGTATCTCTCTCTCTCTTTCTTTTCCTCTCTCTATTGTCTCAGCTTTAAACTCGAACTGAAGAGAGTTGGTCAGGAAGGCGGGAAGGCAGCGCGCATGCGCTGTGGGAGGCCCCAAAAGCTTCCTTTCTGGGAAGCTGGGGAGCTTTCCCGCGCAGGCTCCGTCGGTTCCGACGGACCCATATGTGAGGACTAATCCTGCTGTTCCCAGAGATCACCTGTTACAGGTAAGTAACTGTGCTTTCCCGCCTCAACAGTGTTGTTGGTAAGTGCAGTTTTCTGTTTTTAAACTTGTAGCTTCTGCTCTTTTTTCAGGTTTCGTTTTTATATATATGCCTTGCACGTCTTTTATTTTTGGTGCAGGCTTTTGTTGTAAACCATCTGCTTTTATGTGTCCTCACTCCCTGTAGTCTATTTTGCATTGATTTCTTTGCGATTTGTGACTGGAGCTATAATGTTATTTGTTTATGCTACATATTGCTCTCTTCTACCTGTTGTTTTACATGCTATTTTTACATATCTCTTGTTCTTATGTTTGTGCGCTTTTCGCTTACAATCTATTTTTACGGTTTATGATGGTTGAATTGGCATCCTTATCGGGTTTTGATCCTTTTTCCAGGGTTACTATCTATACGTGTCTGTTTTTATTTTTATTTTTATTTTTATTCACATCTCCAGTAGTTTTCCCCCTTTTATATTTCAAGTAGCCCCTCTTTTTTATGCTTTTTTCCTTTCCCTTCCCCTCCCCTTCTTCCCCCCCCCTTCTTCCCCCCCTTTTTTCCCCCTCCCCCCCCTTTTTCCCCCTCCCCCCCCCCTTTTCCCTTTTCCCTTTTCCCTTTCCCCTCCCTCCTCCCCCTCCTCCTATTGTTTTGCACATAATCTAATATGTTTTTATAATTCGTTGTGACGTCTGTAGTTTTTCTCTTTTGTATTTCTGGCATAGATCCTAGCCATCACATATGTTTTTATCACTCACAACCTGTTTATAAATTATACTTTTACTGTTTGTGATTTCAGTTATAATATATTGTATGTATAGTGCAGCTTTTCTTTCCTACATGGTTTTATATACTTTGCATATTCACTTTATATCCACATTTTCTGTGGTCATGTTTTCTTCCTTTTAGTATTCTATTTTCATGTTATGTATTGTCAACATATTTATTTGTAAATTGCCTTTACCTTTTATAGATTGGGAAGAGTGACTTTATTATACCTCCCTATTGTCTCCTTTCTGGTAATATATTTTATATTTGTATGCACTTTCACTCATTCCTTTTAATGTTATGCCACCTTTCTTTGTTATATTATGTATTTTATATACATCATATATTTTTATGTATTGCTATATTGTTTATATTTTATTTATATAGATTGAGAATTGTTTCATTCCACCTCTCTATTTGTCTTTTATTGGCTCTTTTTGGTAATGTATTTTATATTTTTATGTATTTATATTTCTTATGTATATTTATGTATTTTTTATGCTTTTATTTTTTAACGTATTGTTTATGTCCAAATTTTAGACCCCTGAGGAAGGCTTTTGGCCAAAACTTTTTAGTTGGGTCATCAATAAAGGTTTTTGTGAATCATCCCTTTGTGGGCTGTGGTCCTTGCCCTCCGCTCCTCCTCCACTGTTATTTTGTGGAAGGCACCCTTCTCTTTCCCTGACGGTGATGTTTATGACTTGGGGTGTACGTCTGTAGACCTATGTGGGTATGGGCATGTTTGTATTATGTCTTAAGAAAATACATATGTGTAAAGGGAGTATAGGGGGGTGGGGAAAGTGAGTATTTGACATGACTAGCATCTGTGTGATTTGTTGGGTGTATTTATATAGTGCAGATAATGTCTAATGGGAGAGAAGCTAATACATGGTTTGGATAGAGTATTATTTTATTTTTGAACTGGCTGGTTTGTTACAGGGCTCTCAAAACCAATAGCTTTGGTGGGATATGTGTTAGGGAGGACAGGTGTTTGGTTAAGTTATTTGTATGAGTCTGCTGGATAAGTATAGAGAGATATAGGAAGAATGTGTTCTAGCTTGGATTATGGGTATGTGCGAGGTGCTGGGAGACTCCCTCCTTCCCCTAAGGTTTAGGAGCAATGATTATAAAGGACGTTACACAGCTACTCTAGCAGGATAGCATGGAGTGGTTTTGCTGCCCCTTATATAGTCTTTATTGCCTTTTCAGTGTCAAAATGAATGTGGCATGGGTTCAGGGGGGTGGAGCATGTGTGAGACCTCATTTGGAGATAGTGTGGTACTATAGAGGTTTTGTTTGAAGTATTAGTTGTATATGTACATAAGAACATAAGATATGCCATACTGGGTCAGACTAAGGTCCATCAAGCCCAGTATCTTGTTTCCAACAGTGGCCAATCTAGTTCACAAGTACCTAGCAGTTTCCCCAAACTGCTAGGTATGGTAGAAACAGCTGCTATTGTGTTATTGAATGTTAAAGGTGTGGGCTAGGTGACAAGAGGAGCTCCTTATCGTCCCTCCAGTCCAGTCCCACACCTCTGGATAGTGTACCTCTTCCAGCAGTTTGGAGATTGATGACACTAGTGTACTTATGCAGCTGGTACCACCTACCAACCCCAGTATGCTCAGTCTCCAAGCAGCTGGAGGAGGTAGTGTGCCAGGGTGTTGGCTCACTGAAGGAACAACTAAGGTTTAGAGTGTTTTGATGTTATTTTCCCTGTAAGGTGCAAGTTTTTGTCATTGGATTTAGTAGTTTAAAAAAAAAAGAAAAGAAAAACCAATTAGATGCAAGAGCTAAGGCGGTTCAGAGAGCCAGCATGGCAAGGAGGAGGATATTTGTTGCCCCCCTTCATCCCTCCCCTTTTTTGGGAGATTGGGAGTTTTATTCTGTGAATGCCTCTTGCAGCATGAGTCTCCAAGTGGTTCCCGAACCCCTGAACAGGTAAGGAGCCACCTCCGCATATGTGGGCCCTGGCTGACTGGCAGCCTCGGATTTGTCTAGTCCTCAGCGCCGAAGCCAGGAGGTGCAGGCTTGAGCGCGAGGGGGAAGTGAGCCGCATAGTGTTCCGGGGAGAGCCCAAATCCCTGGAGGTAAGAGCGGCGAAGGAGAGGCAGTAGAAACTCTGACACCGCTGGGATGAGCTGTAGAGGAGAGCAGCCTGCAGACGTGTGTGGGGCTGAGCAGTGGTGTGGGAGTTTTTCGGCATGCTTTCAGTTCAGGCCCGACTGCTTTTTACCTCCCGCGAGGTCTTTGGCGTGGGGTAGGTCTGCTGCACGATTTTCCCGGGGGGGGGGGGGGGGCTGAGGAGAAGGCTGGTGTACAGCATTTCCCTTCCCTTTGGGGATAATTTTGGTTTTATTTTTAGTTTCTTTTTTAGTGTTCTTGGTAGTCTTTTGTTTTCATTTGTGCTTTAGTTCTCTGGTCCCGGGGTCTATGGGACGGTAATGGAACAAGGATCCATCAACTGGCGGGCCATAATTTGGGGGTCCTCCTGGGTAATAGGTGAGACCCCAGAGAGTGGAGCCTGCAGCACCTCCCACCAGGCCTTTCAGACTGCAGTGCCTAGTGTGCAGGACCAGGTGGGGAGTGGTCTCAGAGACGGGCGTTTTCCTCGGATGCACACAGGAGGCTAGATCATTGGAACAGGGCCTGCGGGATGAGGTGAGACAGGAGGGTGCCTTACTGGCACAGGGAGTTTTCCGGGAACAAGCAGGAAGTCGGTCCTCACATATGGGTGACGTCGGCAAGGGTGCCATCTTGCTCAGTCAGATGACATAGCTAAAAGACAGCAAAAATAAAAGATGGTAAAGGAGCAATTCCAAGGGGAGGAGGGAGGGTTGTGAGGACTGATTTCCTGCTGTCCCCGGAGAACACCTGTTACAGGTGAGTAACTAAGCTTTCTCTGGGAACAAGCAGGAAATCAGTCCTCACATATTAGACTCCCCAGATATAGGCTACCGAAAACCCATAGCAAAAACTGCTCCCGTGAGGGGAGCTGCAAGCCGCAGCAATTTTAGTCTATGCGCACAGAGCACAGTAGAACCCCTGTTTCCGATGAAACCGAGCACTCCGGTAGCCTGAACACAGAAGGGTTGGAGGGTAAGAGATGCCTAGACCCCGAAAAGGTTACAGAGCACAGCCTGGCCGAAGACATTGTCCCGTTGGGATTCTCTCTCCAGGCAGTAGTGAGCTACGAAAGTATGTACTGAAGACCAGGTGGTGGCCCGGCATATGTCCACCATTGGGACAGAGCGCAAGTTTGCCACCGAAGCTGCCATGGCCGAGACATGATGCGCTGTGACGCGGCCTTCCAGTTGGAGTCTTGCCTACTCACAAGCAAAGGCGATACAGTCCGCCACCCAAGTGGACAGCGTATGCTTGGTCAACGCCTCCCCCAGCCTACTGGGGTCATAGGAGATGAAAAGCTAAGAAACTTTACGGTGGCCTTGGGTGCATTGGATGTAGAAGGATAAGGCCCTCTTACAGTCCAATGAGTGAAAGACTGTCTCCGCCCGACTGGAGTGAGGTCTTGGGAAAAAGGTAGGAAGCACCACTTCCTGATTAAGGTGGAAGGGCGACACTACCTTCGACAGGAACTTGGGGTGCATGCGAAGCACCACCCTGTTCTTGTAGAACCTGGTGTAGGGTGCCTCTGCCACAAGGGCCTAGAGCTCACTAACCCTGCGAGCGGAGGTAACCGCAACCAGGAAAACCACCTTCCAAGAGAGGTAGTGAAGGTGGCAGGTAGTCAGAGGCTCGAAGGGCGGACAAGTGAGCTGCCCCAATACCACCTTGAGGTCCCATTTGGTCACTGGAAGATGAACCGGGGGTTTTGACAGGAGCAAGCCCTGAAGGAAGCCGGTCACCAAAGATTAAACCGAGAGGGGCTTACCTTCCACCGAGTGGTGGTGCGCCGCCAGGGCACAAAGGTGCACTCGGACGCAGTTAGACAGGAGCCCGGATTGGGAGAGGTGGAGAAGGTACTGCAACACCAAAGCCACCGGACAGGAGAAGGGATCAGCCCCATGATCGGCGCACCATGATCGGCGCACCAAACAGAGAACCTGCACCATTTGAGGACATACGCCTTCCTAGTAGAGGCCTTGCAACAGGCCAGCAAAACATTTTCAACCTCAACCGGAAGGTTGAGTGGGGCGAGAGTCACCATCTGAGCTGCCATGCTGTCAACAAGAGGGACCCCAGGTTGGGGTATAGAAGAGAGCTCCTCTCCTGAGATAGGAGTCCTGGGGCAGTGCCTAAGGGGATGGGGGCCTCCACTCCCAGCTGCAGCAGTAGTGGGAACCACAGCTGCCTAGGCCACCTGGGAGCTATTAGGATAAGTGAGGCCTTGTCGCTGAGGGTCCTGAACAAGGTCTTGGCAATCAGCAGCGTCGGAGGGAAGGCGTGCATTGAGGCCTTCCGACCACGAGACTAGAAATGTATCTGCTGCCACCCTGGAGGGGTGGGCCTGCCGGGAACAGAAGTGGGGAAACTGAAAGTTGTCTGAAATGGCAAACAGGTCTATCACGGGCTCCCCCCCCGAGTCGGAAAAGCCAACTGGCTACCCTGGGGTCCAGCTGCCACTCATGCAGCTGGAGAACCTTCCTGAGTCTGTCAGCCAGCAGGTGTCCTAGCCTGTCAGGTACACCACCCTCAGGAGGATACCCTGTTGGATCGCATGTGAACAGACCCAGGGCCTCCTGGCAAAGGACACAGGTCCCTGTGTCCCCTTGTTTCTTCACGTAGAACATTGCCACCTGGTTGTCTGTCTGGACTAGGACTGGCTGGTGGCATAGGTGGTGACAGAAAACTGTCAGAGCGAGGTGTATCTCTCGGAGCTCCAGGAGGTTGATCTATTGGACGCTCTCGTCTGGTCGTCTGGCAACCAGGTGCCCTGGGTGAAGAGGGTTCCACAGTGGGCTCCCCAGCCAAGCAGGGAGGCATCCATGGTGAGGACGCTCAAGTGGCTGGAAGGGCATGCCCGGTTTTAGGTGTTGGGGCGACTGCCACCAGACCAGGGAATCCACCAACTGGCGGGTCACTGCAACCCTGTCCCGGGGACGGCCTGTGGCCTGAGACCACTGGTCCCATAGACACCACTGCGCTGCCCTCATATGGAGGCGAGCGTCTGGGGTAACGTGGACTGTGGAGGCCATGTGCCCGAGGAGACACAAAAGGTGACGAGCAGGTATTGAGAGATGGTGGTCTACGTCTCAAACCAGAGATCCGAGATAATCTGCCCAGTCCTTGGGCAGGAAGGCCTTGGCCTGGATGTTGAGCATTGCCTGGATGAACTCCAGACATTGTGCCGGGAGGAGGCGAGACTTGGGGTAATTTATGATGAAGCCCAAGTGTTGCAGAACCTGGATTTTTTTTTTTTTTTTTTTTATTGAACAAGTTTTCTCTATCGCCTTTATCCAAGGCGGTTTACATCAAACATAACAATTAGAGAGGAATTGTTTTACATTAAACATGGATTGTAACTTGGAGATAAATACGAGATCCATTATATGAGGGGAGCATACTAGTTACATGTAGAGATGGTCTATGTTTTATGGGGAGGGATGGTTGGTTCAGCTTAGGTGTCCAATGTGTTTTTTTTAGCTCCTAGATTGTCATCAGGTCCGTAGTATTCTCTGAATAGGTGTGTTTTTGGTTGTTAGTTCAGTGATGGATTTTGCTGATCTTTTGTTATCTGGTAGTGAGTTCCACATTGATGCAGCATATAAGGAGAATACTCTGTTGCTGGTCTGCTTTGTGGTTTTAGTCATGAGCGGATGGATGTTTAGAAGGTTCTGTTTGGAGGTTCTTCTTGGTCTTGTTGAGTAGGTTGTTGTGATCAGTTCTGAGAGGCAGGGAGCTGAGAGGTTATAAATTATCTTGAAAGGTGGTAGTGATGGTTTTGTATTTTGCTCGTTGTGATATTGGTAGCCAGTGTAGGTTTTTTAGCATTGGTGTTATATGATTTATGGATAAGCTGGCAGTGAGGACTCTGGCGGCAGTGTTTTGGACTAGTTGAATTGGGTGTAAAGCGTTTTTTGGGAGGCGTTGGTAAATGATGTTGCCATAGTCTAGGTGTGGTGTGACTATGACTTATAGTACTGATCTGAAGTCTGTCTCTTGTAGAAGATGTCGAAGGGGTTTGATGAGCTTTAGCTTCCAGTATGCTGTTTTGGATGCATTTTTGATGTGAGAGGTCATGTTGAGGTTGCTGTCAGTGGTTATACCTAAGTATTTGATCTCTTGTTTTATTGGTATTTCTGCATCCTGTTATTTTTTTTGGAGGCTTGATGTTTTTTTATCTCTAAATATGAGTAGTGCTTCGGTTTTGCTTTGGTTTACTGTGAGATTTATACTGGCTAGGAAGTTTGTCACAGCATTGAAGACATCTGATATGGTTGAGAAGTCTGGGTTCTTGGTGTTAAATGGCAGATAGAACATGTCATCTGCCTAGAGGTGATAGTGTACGTTCCATTTCCGTAGTAGGTTGCAGATTGGCTGGATGTATAGGTTGAATAATAGTCCGGAGAGGGCTGAGCCCTGAGGGATGCCTTGTACTGACTTTTGAAGGGTCTTGAGTTGGAGGTGCGTGCCTTTACTTGCATGGTTCTGTCCGATAGATATGACTTGAACCATCTTAGCGTGTTGTCTGTTAGACCAATGTCACTTAGCCTATGTAACATGATGAGGTGAGATACTGAGTCAAAAGCGGCACTTATGTCGAGGAACATCAGCACAAATCCCTGATGGGGTTTATCCAGTCCGATGATTCTGTTGACTAGGTTTGTTAGGAGGGTGTTGATGCCATGTTGTTGGCGGAAGCCATGTTGGTGCTGGTCTAGGGGTGCATGGGTATCCACATGGTCTTTAAGTTGGTATTGTATGTTTTTTTTCAATTATTTTGGCGCGGAATGGGATACTCACAATTAGGCGATAGGAGCTTGAGAGGGTCTTGTCTCGTGAAGTGTTTTTTATGATAGGACGTATAGAGACCTGTTTGAGCGCTGGAGGAAGGTATCGTTGGGTGAGGAAGGCGTGAACTATCCATAGAATGGTTTGAGCAAATTAGTTGCATAGATTTTTTAGCCATGTAACTGGGCATGGGTCAAGGGGTGAGATTGTGGTGTTGATGTTGATGATGATTATTATTTCTCTGGATGGTGCGTGCAGTGGCCTGCTGCACCTCGGAGGCTGTGCTTCACCTGTCCAGGTAGGGAAACACGAAGACCCCTTGGAGCCTGAGGAAAGGCGGCCACGACTGCCAGGCTTTTTGTGAAGACCCTCGGGGCAGAGGCTAGGCCAAAGGGAAGCACCCGGTATTGAAAGTGTTTGCCTCCTACCACAAACTGTAGGTACTGCCTGTGATTAGGGTGGATAAGGATGTGGGTATAAGCATCCTTGAGGTCTAAGAAGCATAGCCAATCTCCCTGCTTGAGGTATGGCAGCAATGTTCCAAGGGAGAGCATCTTGAACTTCTCCCTCATCAGGAATTTGTTGAGGTTGCGCAGGTCGAGGATGGGCCTTATGCCCCCTGTCCTCTTTGGGACGAGGAAGTATCTGGAGTAGAACCCTCTGCCCTTGAGGTAGTGGGGCACCGGTTCCACTGCTTTGTCCTCAAGAAGACCTGCCAACTCCTTCAGGAGAAGGTCCCAGTGAGGGGCCCTCCCGGAAAATAAGGGAGAGGTGTCTGAATCAGGTGGCGGTAACCCTCATCGACTACTCTCAGAGCCCAGGAATCGGTGGTGATGGACACCCACCTCTGGGCATAGAGGGCCAGACGTCCCCCTTTGGAGTAGAGGGGCTATGCTGAAGGAGTCAAAATCTTCCCCCTAGCTGGGCCTTAGCTGCCTGGGGTTTTGGAGCCTTCTGCTTGCACGGGCCATGCCCATGTCCCTTGGCCTGCTGACTCTGTTGGGGAACCGGGGGGGGGGGGGGGCTGATAGGGTGGGTAGTTTCGGTAAGCAGCTCCCTTCCTTGGGTAAAAGGGCTTTTTACCTGAGCCCTTATGTCTGGGAAGGGCAGTGGTCTTCTTGGAGATCCTGGTCTTCGTCATGAACTCGGTCTCCAACTCGGCAGCCTTGTCGGTTATGAGTTTGCCGAAGAAGTTCTCTCCTTGGCATGGGATTTATTATTTAATTTATTTTATTTATTTGACACTTATTTCTATACCGCTCTTTCCCAAGTATCAAGTACGGTTTACAATGAACAGTAAATTATAAGGTATGTGAAATTACATACCTAGTCGTTTTACATAGAACAGATGGAACTATTTACACGTAACAATATAACATTTGAACAATAAAAGTTATAACGTATTTACATTGTGGGTACTTACAAATTACATGATAGAACAAAATTGAGGTGCGTTTAAATTTTGTGTGTTATGTAGTATTGTAGTTTGTTTGCTAACCTGTGTCTCTTTGTGTATTCTGAATAGGTAGTGTATTGTAGTGTTGAGAGAATAAGTGGGTTTTTAGGTATTTTTTAAATTCCTTTATGTCTGATAGTTGGCGGATGTTGTCAGGCAGAGTATTCCATAGAATAGGTGCAGAATGAGAGAAGGCCCTCTTGTTGGTTTGTTTTCTTGCTTTTGTGTAGTCTTTTGGAACTGCTATAGTGTTTGTGTTTCTGCTCCTTTATGATCGTTTATCTAATTCTATGTTAATGAGTGTATTGAGTACGGATGGAGCTAAGTTATTTATTAGTTTTAACTGTGGTTAAAATAATTTTATATTTTATTCTGCAGTGAATGGGTAGCCAGTGGAGTTCAGCCAGGATCGGTGTGATATGTTCTGTTGAGTTTATATTCATTATTATCCTTGCTGCTATGTTCTGAGTTAGTTGTATCTTTTTCATATTTTGCTTTGTGATGCCATTAAGGATTATATTTGCAAAATCAAAGTGTGGGGTTATGATGGATTGAATTATAGTTATGAAGTCTTGTAAGTGAATCAATGGTCTTTATTGTCTCAATGTTTTGAGTTTGTAGTGTATGTTTTTGGTCAGATATTTTATATGTGAATCCATGTTAAGTTTATTGTCGAGTATCACACCTAGGTATTTTATTTCTTTTTTTATGTTGATCTCGTGGTTGTCTAGTGTAATGGTGCTTGGGGGTATATATGTTTGATTTTTGGTGATATATAGTACATCAGTTTTTGAAAAATTGATGTGTAGATTCTGATCGTTAAGCCATATAGTCAGCTCTTTAAAACATTCTGTTATTTGTTGTATTGGAGGGTGCGGGATTTTAAATGGAAGGTAGAACATTATATCATCGGCGTAAATATGGTAATATACGCCATGACGTTTAAAGATGCTACAGACTGGTTGTATATAAATGTTGAATAATAGTGCTGATAGCGCGGATCCCTGTGGGAGGCCTTGTGTTTGATTGAAAGTAGTAGATGTTTGGTTGAGGATTCTCACTGTTTGTGTTCTGTTTGATAGGTAGGATTTGAACCAGTTATATACAGTAGATGTTATTCCAATTTGTTGCAGTCTGTTTAGCATTGTTAAGTGATTAACACTGTCAAATGCTGCCGAGATGTCGAGGAATACTAGGATGAATGCTTGTTTGGTGTCATCAACTCCCCTTAATAAAGTATCGTATAGGACTGTTAGTAGTGTTTCTACCCCATGGAATGGTCGGAAGCCATATTGGTGTTCGTCAAGGAGGTTCAATGTATCTATGAATTCCTGTAGTTGAATTTGGATTATTTTTTCTATAAGTTTTGCCATGAAAGGAATACTCGATATTGGTCTGTATGATTTTGGGGATAATTTGTCTAATGTGTTATTTTTAAGTATTGGTCGTATTTGAACATGCTTGAGAGATGGGGGTAAGTATCCTTTTTCTAGTGATAGGTTGACCATAGGGAGGATGAAAGCAGAGAGTATTGAGAATGTCTTTTTTATCCAGTCCACTGGGCATGGATCTAGATGTGATGTGGTTGTGTTGATGTTAGATATAGTAGTTTTGAGAGTGGTCCTTGAAATTAGGGTGAAGTTGGACCAGTTATCCAGTGTAGTGTGTGTCATTTCAGTGTGTGTTATTGGTGGGGTCATTTGAAGTTTTGTCTTATTAATATAATATTGTGCTAATTCTTGTGGAGAAATATCTATGGAAGTTTCATCTGAGTTGTATGTTTTGTTTGTTAGGTTCTTTATGATGCTGAACAATTCCCTTGGTCGGTTAATGGAGTTATTGAGTAAGTTAGAGTAATAGTCTCTCTTAGTACTGTCTGTTGTTTTCTTATATAAATGTAGGGTATTTATGTATTTCTCATAATTTGGTTGTGTTTTGGTTTGTCTCCATTTCCTTTCTTTGGATCTTAATTGTATTTTTAGTTTTTTGAGTGTTGCATTAAACCATGGTGCATGCCTTTTTTCAGTTTTTTTGTCATTGGTATTATGTGTTGGTGGGGCTGGTTTTCTTTCTGCAGCCATGGAGATAGTTTTGTTCCAGGTTATGATAGATTCCTCAAGATTTGTGGGTGTTAGTGTGAGGTGTGGGATTATTTGATCTAGGAATTCTTCTTCCCTTAACTTTGTAAATCTCTTAGTATGTGGGGGTTGTGGTCTTTTAGTTTGGTAATTGTCAGGGATGGTAATATTGAATTTCAAGAGGCAGTGGTCAGACCAGGGAACTGGTATGTTTGAGAGTGATTCAGTGTTATATAAGTTGTGGATTGAGTTTGGTAGGAAGACCATGTCAAGTATGTTTCCTTTATTATGTGTTTGTTCTGTTATTATTTGGTGGAAGTCCAAAATGTTTATTGCATCTAAGAAGTGAGTTGATTGGGTGTTGAGTGTTGAGGGGAGGTTAAAATCACCCATTAGTATTACTGGGTTTGTATCTGTGGATGAGGCTAGAAGTTCAATTAGATTGTCAGTATTATCTATATTGTATTCTGGTGGCCTATATATTAGGCATATCCTTATGTTTTTAATTTTTATAGTTAGCATGTCAACATTATCAAAGTTGTTAGATGAGATTAGTTTTGCATTGAGGTTTTTCTTTACTATTATAAGCACGCCTCCTCCTTTTTTAAGTTTTCTATGAGTATGGAAGATCTCATATTCAGGTGTCATTAATTGGTTCATGAAGACAGTCTGTATCCTTGAGCCATGTTTCTGTTATACAGATAATATCTGATTTATTGTCATTGATGATGTCTGTAAAGATTGGCAGTTTGTTTTTCATAGATCTTGCATTAATGAGTTGGCAGGTGAGGGTTGTGTATTTCTGTGTATTGAGTGGTTGTGACTGTGTTGGGTCATATTCTGGTGCAGTTGTTATATAGATAAGTCTAGATTGTTTGGGTCTGAGATTGGGTCCAATTTTGAATGGAGATATTAGGTTGTCATAACGTGATGTGCCTTGTATTATAGGGATTGGTCTATTATAATTGTTTTTTATACATTTTGTTAGATCTATTAGTGTGAGGATAGTGAGACTAATCAGTATAATCCTGATGTGAGAGGAGGATTGGAAAGACATTGTTTGATTATTAGGTAGGCATTATTAGGGATGTCGACCAGTTTGTCCTGAACCCACTGCTCGAGGTCAGACGACTGAAGTCAAGCCTGGCAACATGCACCGATGCGCTACCCTGGATGCCAACTCGAACCCAGCTGAGAACCCGGCAAGTTCCTTCGCCAAGTCTCTCAAGTACATGCCCATGTACAGCTGGTAGGCCTAGACCCGGCAGATGAGCATCGAGCCCTCGTAGCACTTCCTGCCGAGGGCATCCAAGGTGCAGGCCTCCCTGCCAGGGGGCACTGAAGAGTGCGTCTTCTAGCTTTTTAGCCAATGCATGGCTGACTCTACCACCATGGAATTGTGCGGCAGCTGTGACTTCTGGAAGCTTGGTCTCCGGCAGACCCGATACATCGATTCGAGCCATTTGCTCACCACCGGCACTGATTTCGGTGTCTCCCACATGCGGAGCATGAGCCGTTCCAGGATGGGAGGAATGGGCATCGTGAGAGATTCCTGAGGAGGAGCCTCGCATTGGATGATCTCCAGGTCGTCCGCCCAAGGGTCCTCCTCCAACAGTCCTCCTCCAACTCAGTCGGGAATGTCAGGGCCTTGGACATGTCCTTGACAAAGTCCAAGAAGCCCATGTCCTCCGGCGGGGACTGCCTCCGAGGTTCTGAGACTGGGGAATCGGAAGGGACGTTACGGTGGTGATGGGTATCAGGAAGACTCCTCATCCTCCGTCTCCCATTCGGAGTACTCTGATGATGACTCGTAGGTGGGCTGCTGTGTGGGCTTCGAGGCCACTGAAGCCCTGCCATCGGCACCTGTTAGATTGTCCAGGGGATGACCGAACTCCTGTCGAATGGGGTGCTGAGTGTGACCTCGGCCGAGGATCGACTTGAGGTCTCAAGACCTCGAGGATTGGCTCGGCCTCCGGGGACATCTTGGACGTCGAAAGCCCGGGGGTTGGGGTGGATAAGTCGGTTGTTCCAGACAACAGTGCCCACTGTTGGCTCATGAAGGCAGACAAACTGCGCTCCAAGGCCACCATTCTGGACTCCAGGCCAGAAGATTCCGCAGCCTTCGGCGCGGGCCCTGAGGAACCCAGACCCGATGCCGGCTTCCCCGAAGGGGAATCCTCAATGAGGATAGTGTCTGTAGACCAAGGCCGGTCTGCGACCGGATCCTTCCAGGGAACCTTGGCAGATCTCTCCTTTTCCGACACCTTGGACGAGTGCCTCGGGCTGCGAGACCGGGCCTGAAAGGTTCCCGGCCGGTCAGAACCATCCAAGGATGCCACCTTCGAGGGTGTCTTCTACTTCCTGTGTTCCCTCAAGGGGGACCTCCTCTCAGAGGACCCACGACGACGCTCGGTTTCGGAAAGCAGACGAGGTCCTGGCCTTTGGAGGCATCAGGGAGTCAGGGAAGAACTTATTGTGCTGCTGCTGGCAGCTCTTCAGGGCCTTGCCGGACATCCGTTTACAGAGACCGCAGGCCACCGGGTCGTTTTCCGGCCCGAGGCAACGGAGGCAGGAATTGTGTGTGTTGGTTAAGGACATTATTTTAGAGCACTGATCACACTTTTTAAAACCACTGGTAGCCATTGGGGAAAAAAATACCCTGTGAGGTCAAAGACTCTGGGCTGTCAGAGGGGAAAAAAGGGTACGAAGATGCCAGAAAAAATGAAGACTATAAAAATGAACCGAACTCGACGCCGAGGCACCGAGGTGTAGGCGGGAAGGGTACCGGTGCAAGATCGGAGTCTAGTTTGAAACTCAGATATAAAAAAAATCAACTTTTTCTGGGGAAGTCAGACAGCGTCTGAAGGGCTCCTCGGAAAAAAGGAGACTGAGCAAGATTGGCACCCTTGGGTGGGAAGGGGACCGCGCATGTGTGGTGGCATCTCCCAAAGGCTTTCTTTGAAAGCTGGGGGGATGCTTCCGTGAGGGCTCCGTCGGTGCCGACGTCACCCATATGTGGAGACTGATTCCTGCTGTCCCCGGAGAACGCCTGTTACAGGTGAGTAACTACACTTTACGCAAGTTGGTGGCTCTGCATTGCATTCGGCTGAGCCATTTTTCGGTCCCTCTGTTATGTCTGGACCTTCCACCCCTTAAACCCAGGGAGCTTTAGGGCTCCTGGGGGATTTTACACTGGAGTTTGTCTTACTGTTGCACAAAGTTTTTTGCCTATGTCAACAAGATTCGGCAAGTGTCTCCTCAGCGCTGGAATTTGGGGGTTAAGAGGGCGTCTGACATAAAGGAGGACAAATCGGGGACAGTGATGACTAAGTGGCTAGAGGCTCAGATGAGTGGCAGCAATCGCCATTGTCTGAGGGGCTGGATGGGGAGGATCTCGACACCTGAATATGCCCATTAACCTCCTGCTGGAGGATCCTCTACTCCAAGTGGTTCGAAAATCACATAAAGTCTTCCTGGTGCATAGAGTAGTGTAGCAGATGATCCAGGATGAGTGGGATCTGCCGGAGGCCGGCCTTAAAGAGGTGTGAACCAATTCATCCCTGTACCCACTGCCTGAGCAAGAGTGCGAGCTCCTTTGCTCACCCAAAGCGGATGCCGCGGTGTTGGCGGTTACCAAGAAGACTACAATACTGTTTGAAGGCAGTGCGGCCCTTTAGGATATCTAGGATAGAAAGTTGGACACCTTACGGAAGCAGGCATTTGATATTAATGTCCTTTCGCTACTGGCATCCATCTGCGGGGCTTGGGTGGCGAGGGCCTGCCTCCGCTGGTCCCAAAAGGTGCAATATATAGGGGACCCTGTGCCAGATCTCTCTGGTGAGGCAGCCAAATTGTAGTTCGGGGCAGCCTATTTGACTGATACCCATTATGATTTTATTAGGGTCTCTCGAAAAGCATTTCCTCGGTGGTAGCATCACACCACTACCTGTGGCTCTGGAACTCGGCAGCGGATGGCTCTTTAAAGCCTGTCTCAGCAAGCTTCCCTTCCCTTGGGGAGGAGTTGGAGAAGTTGGTTAAGGACTTGGGAGAGTCCAAAGGAGGCCGGCTGCCCGAGAATAAGCAGAAGGAAGCCGGCTGCCCGAGGATAAGCAGAAGGAAGCCCTTCACCCTACATCAGCTTGAAGTCAGTTGAGGGACTTCAAGCGTTTTCGTACCTCCCACTTCAGCCCAGCCCAGAAAGGCAGCTTCCCCTTCAGAGGTCAAGGGTTTCAAGGTTTCCGAGGTTCAGGCAGGGGTTTTGGGTCCACCTCCACCTCATGACACAAGAAAAGCACAGTGAAGCGAGGGGGGCCCAGGTGGGGGTGCAACCCATGGGAAGTTGGCTGCGGGATTTCTACCCTGCCTTGGTCCGGATTACATCCGACCAGTGGGTTTTGGAAGTTTTCCGGGAGGGCTATGCCCTCAAATGGGGCACATCCATTGAACCAATTTTTCATTCAGTCTACCTGCAAAGCTTGGGGTAAGGCGGCATCAGTAGAAGAGACCTTGATTCGTCTCCTGCAGCTAAGAGCTCTGGAGCAGGTTCCTCAAGACCATTACGGCTGTGGTCGATCTCCCATTTATTTTGTGGTGCCCCAAAAGGAAGGTTCCTTGCGCCCGATTCTCGACCTCAAGGGCGTGAACCACTTTCTCTGGGTGCCACATTTCCACATGGAAACGCTGAGATCAGTGATAGTGGCGGTAAGGAGTGGGAGAGTTCCTGACGTCTCTTGATCTCACGGAAGCATATCTACACATCCCCATCCTTCGAGAACATCAGCAGTTTCTCCGTGTCGCAGTGCCAAGGTTCCATTTCCAGTTTCAAGCGTTACCCTTCGGTCTCGCGACTGCCCCCCGTACCTTCACCCAGGTTATGGTGGTTGTTGCAGCAGTGCTCCACAAGGAAGGGGTTCTCATCCGCCTCTAACTAGATGATTAACTGATCTGGGCAAAGTCCAGGAACGACAGCGAAAGAGCCACAGCGCGGATGGTGGCGTTTGGGTTGTCAACCGGGCCAAGAGTCAGTTGCGACCGGCCCAGGAGCTAGAGTATTTGGGGGCACGCTTCGATACCTGCGTGGGCAAAGTTTTTCCTGCCGAATCAACAATTGTAGGAGCTCTAAAGTCGTTAAGGCAGTTCCTGAGGATGGCGAGACCATCGGCCTGGCATTATCTGCAGGTGCTGGGGACCATGGCAGCCACTAGAGTTAGTCTTGTAGGCATAGGCGCACATGCAACCGCTGTAGAGGACTCTACTATGCCGCTGGTTCCATCAGAATCAACCCCTGTCCCAAGTACTCCCTTGCCCTTGGGGCACCAGGAGAGCCCACAGGTGGTGGCTGCGTCCAGTGAACCTGGAAAGGGGCATTTCACTTGAGTCCCCTGTGTGGATCCCACTCATGACCAATGTCAGTCTGTCAAGTTGGAGAGCCCATTGCAAGGGACGATTTGTTCAGGGACTGTGGAGCTTGGAGGGGAGGCCCTGTGATCGATCAACAGGCTAGAGATGCGAGCAGTGACCTTGGCGTTGGAAAACTTCAAGCCCTGGTTGCGGGGAAAGGCGTTCAGAGACCTTTCGGACAATGTGATCACAGTGGCTTACATCAAC
Organism: Ichthyophis bannanicus; assembly: GCA_033557465.1. NCBI lineage: Eukaryota > Metazoa > Chordata > Amphibia > Gymnophiona > Ichthyophiidae > Ichthyophis > Ichthyophis bannanicus. Next base: position 263,303,861 of record CM066038.1, read on the forward strand.
TGGTAAGGAGACATGGGCAGTGTAGCCCTAGAGGAAGAGGCCGAAAGGCTGTTCGGATGGGCAGAGACTTATCTCCAAGCATTCTTGGCGGCACACGTGGTGGCCGTTGACAATGTAATTGCAGATTACCTCAGCCGAGTGCGCGTGGACCCCGGAGAGTGGCATCTCAACTGATGGCAATTTTCAAGTTAGCCAAGGCTAGCCATTTTTTCTGCGGAAGAAGGGAAAGGATGTCCAAGGTCCTGAATGCCCTAATACAGCAGTGTCCGGAAGAGGGTCTGCTCTGTGTTTCTCCTGTGGGTGCTCTTTGACCAAGTAGTTCAAAGGATAGAGGCACTTCTGGGTTTTGTAATTCTTGTGGCACCGGACTGGCTGAGGCGCACATGGTATGCAAACCTGGTTCAGATACTTGTGGATCGACCATGGCGGCCTCCCATTCAGAAAGACCTCTTGTCACATGGGCCTCCTCTCATGCCCCAGATGGATCGATTCTCGCTTTACAATAAAGAAGTTTTATCTCATCCGACGTCTCCTGCTCTTTGTGTTTCTCTGGATTACCTGCAGGAGGACCTGCTCCCCTCTGTGTTTGCTCGATTCTCGCTTATGACATGGCCCTTGAAAGGGCAAGGTTGAATAGGAAAGGATAGTCAGGATCGGTGATAGCGACCTTGCTACAGGCTTGAAGGAGATCCATGAACCTCGTGTACATCTGGGTATGGCGTATCTTTGAATCATAGCATTCAGAGAGGCTGGTGCGTCTTTCCACGTCCTCCATCCCGGACATCTTGATGTTCTTACAAGCTGGTTTCGATAAGGGTCTAGCCGCCAGTTCCTTGAGGGTGCAACTGGTGGCGATTTCCTGTTATCGTGGAAAAGTCTATAGAGTGCCGTTGGGTACGCACCCAGATGTACTGAGGTTTCTAAGGGCAGTGAACCACCTCCAGCTGCCAAGGAGGACGGTGGTACCACCTTGGGGACCTCATTCTAGTGCTGACGGCTCTGGCTGGGGAGCCGTTGAGTCGAGCTTTCATGAAGTATTTGACTTTCAAGACAGTTTTCCTGGTGGCGATTTGCTCAGCATGCAGTATTTCGGAGCTTCAGTTGTGCCAGGAGCCATTCCTGTCTTTTTCCAAGGAGACAGTGGTCATGCACCCTGTACCTTTATTTTTGCCCAAGGTGTTGTCGGCCTTTCATGTGATCCAGGCGGTTTCCTTACTAGCTTTGGCAAAGTGGATTTGGGTCCGGGCATTCCACAGCTGCACCGCCTGAATGGGTCCTATGGAGATATGTGAAAAGGACATCATCCTTTCGGAAATCAGATTGTTTGTTCTGTTTGGTGGGCCGTACAAAGGTGAGGCGGCAGCTAAGGCCTCCATTTCCAGATAGATCAGGGAGGCAATTGCATCGGCGTACATTTTAAAGACTAAGGCGATTCCGGTGGTGTTGGCGGCACATTCCAAGAGGGCTCAGGCGGCCTTGTGGGCGGAGTATAGTTTTGCCCTACTTGTGGAAATCTGTAGGGCGGCTACGTGGACGTCGCTTCATACCTTTTCTAAGCATTATTGCCTGGATGTCCAGATGGTGGGGGATGCTTGTTTTGGATCTGCAGTGCTTCAGGCCGGTTGTGTGGGTCCTTCCCATTAGTTTAACTGCTCTGATACATCCCAGAGGTGCGGGACTGGACTGGAGTTCCTCAGGGCAGGAATGAGTCTTCACATATGGGTATCGTTGGTACCGACGGAGCCTGCGCGGGAACGCTCCCCAGCGTCCAAAAGGAAAGCTTTTGGGAGCATCCCACAGCGCCTGCGCGCTGCCTTCCCGCCTTTCCTAACCGCCTCTCTCCAGTTCTTCTTTTCCGCGGTGCCAGCAGGTCGTGTTCCTGTCACCGCTGAGGAATTTCTTTATTTTATTTTATTTCTTTGGTCGCACGTCTGCCTTCTCAGCGCTGGACCGGTACCGCTGGTCTTTTCTTTCTTTCTTCTAAAAAAAACAAAAAAACCCCTACTGTTTTTTATCACTTCAGTGCATTTTCTTCTTGGCCTTAGGCCTAGAACTTTTTCCTCATGGAAAAGCCCGCTTCTGGGTTTAAAAAATGCACGAAGTGCAGTGGCACTATTTCTGTCACTGACACCCATGAATGGTGTCTAAAATGTTTAGGTCCTGACCACTCCATTGCGGATTGTGAGTCCTGCTCCATGATGTCTAAAAGAGGTCTACAGAATCGAGCAGCTAAGCTCAGTACCCTGTTTCCCTCGGATGCGGCTTCGGTTGCATCGAAGTCTTCCAGGGCTTCTTCTTCCTCACATGGATCTCAGGTAACCAAACTTAAATCCAGCCGGTCCTCGAAGGGTAGATCTCCCTCTAAGTATCGAGATGCCTCCGGGCTTGCCCTCGAGGAATCCGCACCGGCAAAATTACCCCGGCGGGAGGCTCCGACTTCCAAAGCTTTATCTATGAGGTCACGGGTTGACATCGATGGCTCGGCCTCGACCAATCACCTGTTGCCATGTTCTGGGGTACTGGTGGTTCCCACTGGTACTGACATCCAGACATTGGTTGCGTCAATGGATCAGAATATCCTGACCATGCAGCGTGCCATCACGGCATTCATACAAGCTGCGACGCCTTCGGTACCGCAACAAACTCCGTTGCCGGTACCGACATCGGTTCCGGTGCCGGTACCGATTGCATCGACATCCGCTTCGGGGTCGACTGCAGCGGTACACTGTTCGGTGATGCCCATCGGTACCGATCCGGTACCGATCACTCGCGATGTCGATACCACCCGGTATGCGTATCGGGCTCTGCAGGAGCATCCAGACAGGCGATACTTCGATTCCTCTGAAGACTCTGATGAATCAGAAGTCTCTGTCGAAGCATCGGTGATTTATCCTCAGGAGCCCTCTTCTCCAAAAAGGAGAATGTCTCCTCCAGAGGACTTGTCTTTTCAAGACTTCATTAGGGAAGTGGCCAGGGGTCTTTCCATCTCAGTGACCTCTGAAACAGAGCCTAGAGCAAAAATATTAGATATTTTACAATATCCTAAGGCTCCTAAAGAGGCAGCCACTTTACCAATACATGAGATTCTTTATGATCACATGTTGGGCATATGGGAGACTCCTCTCACCACTTCCCCTCATTCTCGCAGGTTGGACACCATGTATTGTGTTCCTCCTTGTCCTGGCTTTCATAAGACTCAGCTCCCCCACCACTCCATTGTAGTGGAGTCTGCTATGAAGAAGATAAAGAGTACAAAAAGGCACTCTTCTGCTCCTCCACGTAGAGAATGCAGAACCTTAGATGCCTTTGGCAGGAGAATTTTCCAGGCCAGTATGCTTGTTGCCAGAATCAACTCCTATAGTATCAATATGGGGATGTTTCTAAAAGAAGTTACAGATCACCTGCAAACTTTATCTCCTTTTATTGCAGAAGATAAAAAGGAAGAGTTCCTCACCTGGCTCAAACATAAGAACATAAGATATGCCATACTGGGTCAGACCAAGGTCCATCAAGCCCTGTATTCTGTTTCCAACAGTGGCCAATCTAGGTCATATGTACCTAGTAGTTTCCCCAAGAGACACAAGTTCCACAATGTTTGTACTGGATCAAGCATTGATATCTTCGGTCACTTCTTAATAATGGTTTATGGACCTTTCCTCCAGGAACTTGTCCAAACCTTTTTTAAACCCAGCTACACTAACAGCCTTTACTACATCCTCCGGTAACAAATTCCAGAGTTTGATTACACGTTGAGTGAAAAAATATTTTCTTTTATTAGTCTTAAATAGTTTACCCTGTAGCTTCATTGCATGTCCCCTAGTCTTTCTATATTCTGATAAGGTAAACAATCTATCTACGTTTACCCGTTCCACTCCATTCATTAATTTATAGACTTCTATCATATCTCCCCTCAGCCGTCTCTTTTCCAGGTTAAAGAGCCCTAACCTTTTTAGCCTCTCTTCATAGGAGTATCCTTCCATCCCCTTTACCATTTTGGTGGCTCTTCTCTGTACCTTTTCTAAAATCGCTATATCCTTTTTAAGATACGGCGACCAGAATTGCACACAATATTCAAGGTGCGGTCTCACCATGGAACAATATAGAGGCATTATAATATCTTTTGATTTATTTTCCATTCCTTTCCTTATCATACCTAGCATTCTATTTGCTCTCTTGGCCGCTGCTGCACACTGGGCCGAGGGTTTTAACATGGTATCCACAATGACGCCTAAATCTTTTTCCTGGGTGGTGGTTCCTAATGTGGAACCTTGCATTGGGTAACCATAGTTTGGGTTGTTCTTCCCTAGGTGCATAACCTTGCACTTGTCCACATTAAATTTCATCTGCCATTTTGATGCCCAGTCTTCCAATTTATCAAGATTCTCTTGCAATTTTTCACAATCCTCTTGGGTTTTAACAACTTTAAATAGTTTTGTGTCATCTGCAAATTTGATAACCTCACTCGTTATTCCACTTTCCAGGTCATGTATGAATATGTCAAAAAGCAGCGGACCCAGCACAGATCCCTGGGGTACACCACTATTCACCTTTCTCCATTGGGAAAATTGGCCATTTAGCCCTACCCTCTGCTTTCTATCTTTTAACCAGTTCCTGATCCACAATAGTACACTGCCTCCTATCCCATGACTCTTTAGTTTTGCCAAAAGTCTCTGATGAGGGACCTTGTCAAAGGCTTTCTGAAAGTCCAGATACACAATATCAACTGACTCACCTTTGTCCACCTCTTTATTCACTCCTTCAAAAAAACATAACAGATTAGTAAGACAAGAGCTTCCTTGTCTAAAGCCATGTTGGCTGTCTCCCATTAGGTTGTGACTATCTACATGCTGAGTAATTTTATTCTTTATGATGGTTTGTACCATTTTTCCCTGTACTGATGTCAGGCTTACCGGTCTGTAGTTTCCCGGATCACCCCTGGAACCCTTTTTAAAAATTGGTGTTACATTGGCGATCCTCCAATCTTCAGGTATTAGAGATGATTTTAATGATAGTTCACAGATTACTGATAGCAGTTCTGCAATCTCATATTTCAGTTCTTTCAACACCCTTGAATGTATACCATCCGGCCCAGGTGATTTGCTACTCTTCAGTTTATCTAATAGTTGTAAGACATCTTCCCGATGTATCGATATTTCCTTCAATTCTTCCACACCTTTAAATACCACTTCAGTCATGGGTAACATCCCTACATCTTCCTCAGTAAAGACCGAAGCAAAGAATTCATTCAGTTTCTCTGCTATCGCCTTGTCGCCTCTTAGTGCTCCTTTAACCCCTTTATCATCTAATGGACCAACTGACTCTCTCACAGGTTTTTTGCTACGAATGTACTTAAAAAGGTCTTTATTTCGTGTTTTTGCTTCCGCAGCAAGCTTCTTCTCAAATTCTCTCTTTGCCTGCCTTATCAATGCCTTGCATTTGACTTGCCAGTGCTTGTGCTGTTTCCAGGTTTTGTCGTTTGGCTCTTTTTTCCATTTCCTGAAAGATGCTTTTTTGGCAACAACAGCCTCTCTGACCTCACCTTTAAACCATGCTGGCAGTTTTTTGGACTTCCGTCCACTTTTCTTAAAGCGTGGAATACAGCTGGTAAGGGCTTCCAAGATAGTATTTTTCAACAACACCCAAGGTTGATGTACGTCTTTAACCTTCACAACTGCTCCTTTTAGTTTTTTCTTAACTATTTTCCTCATTTTATCATAGTCTCCCTTTCGAAAGTTAACAGGTAGTACTGTGGATTTCCTTACTATCCCTCCTCCACTAATTAAATCAAATGCGATCATGCTATGATCACTATTGCCAAGTGGCCCCAACACCCTTATCTCTTGCACTAGATCTGGTGTTCCACTAAGGACTAGGTCTAATATGGCTTCCCCTCTGGTCGGTTCATGAACCAGCTGCTCCAAGATGCAATCATTTATTTCATCTAGGAACTTTATCTCCCTAGCATGTCCTGACGTGACACTGACCCAGTCGATACTGGGGTAATTGAAATCACCCATTATTATTACTGCGCTGTAACTTTTGTTAGCTTCCTTAATTTCTTGGAGCATTTCATCATCCATTTGGTCATTCTGGCCAGGTGCTCGATAGTACACCCCCACTGCCATCGCCTTCCCCCTTTTATATGGAATTTCAATCCATATAGATTCTACAGCAGATTTTGTTTCCTGCAAAACTTTAATCCTTTCTGAGTCAATGCCCTCTCTAATATAGAGCGCAACCCCTCCACCAATTTGATCAGCTCTGTCATTACGATATAGTTTGTACCCAGGTATCACAGTGTCCCACTGGTTGTCCTCCTTCCACCATGTCTCTGATATTCCAAACATATCTAACCTTTCATTTAGTGCTATATATTCTAACTCTCCCATCTTATTCTTTAGACTTCTAGCATTTGCATACAAGCATTTTAGAGAATGGATTTTATTCATATTAATTTGGCTATTGTTAGACATGGGTAAATTGGGATCTTTAAGCTCTGTCTGCTCCATACTTGAGGGCATTTGGGCTACTTTACTCTTTTGTGGAACCTCTCTGCTTTTGGTAGTATCCTTCAAGGATACATTCTTCCGAACCATCCGCTCTTGGGCGACTGTCGGCTTTCCCCTAATATCTAGTTTAAAAGCTGCTCTATCTCCTTTTTAAAGGTTAATGCCAGCAGCCTGGTTCCATCCCGGTTAAGGTGAAGCCCATCCCTTCGGAAGAGCCCCTCCTTTCCCCAGAATGTTCCCCAGTTCCTAACAAATCCAAAACCCTCATCTCTGCACCATTGTCTCATCCACGCATTGAGACTCCGGAGCTCTGCCTGCCTTTTGGGTCCTGCGCGTGGAACAGGAAGCATTTCGGAGAATGCTACCCTGGAAGTTCTGGATTTCAACTTCCTACCTAAAATCCCAAATTTAGCCTCCAGAACCTCCCTACCACATTTTCCTATGTCATTGGTACCGACATGTACCAAGACAGCAGACTCCTCCCCAGCACTATCTAAGACCTTATCTAGGTGGCGCGTGAGGTCCGCTACCTTCGCACCAGGCAGGCATGTTACCAGGCGATCCTCACGTCCACCAGCCACCCAGCTATCTACATGCCTAATGATCGAATCACCAACTATAACTGCTGTCCTAACCCTTCCCTCATGGGCACCTGGCCCTGGAGAAACTTCCTCGGTGCGAGAGGGTTTTACATCACCTGGAGGACAGGTCCTAGTTACAGGATCACTTCCTGCCACACCAGGGTGATGCTCTCCTGTCACGTGACCTCTCTCCTCCATGGCAACAGGGGTGCTGCCAGACTGGAGGTGAGACTTCAGGACTATATCCCTGTAGGTCTCGTCTATGTACCTCTCTATCTGTCTTATGTTTTCCAAGTCTGCTACTTTAGCCTCTAGAGAACGGACTTGTTCCCTGAGAGAACATGCCCAGGATATTTCCAAGTTTTCCAACCGTGCAGCCTTTGACTCTTTTGAAGGTGCCAGCAGAGCCTCGGCCATTGCCATAGGTGCACGCAGAGTTGCTTGGTTACAAGCTTCTGATTTGGAACCTTGGGTTCAAGATGGGACTAGGAAACCTTCCTTGTACAGGTGAAAATCTTTTTGGCAAAGATTGGCAAGCAAAGGCCACTCAAATGGATGCTGAAAATTCTGCTTTAGATAGACTTTCAAAGTTTACTTCTGCTCCTTTTAAGAAAAGTTGTTCAAAAAAGGATTTTATCCCAAAAAAGGGAAATATTATTCTGCTTATGGTCAGCAGTCATCTACTGCAGGTCGTTTTGCTACAAAGAGACAGCAACAACCGAAACAGGCAAAGCCTAAGGCTGCTAAGACTGCTACGGCCCAACAGCCTCAGCCTCCTCAGGGCCTTTGACTTACCACTAGAGAGCTTAGCCTTTCTGGCTCTAGAACATCCAGAGCCTCTCACCATTCATGGAAGGTTGGTTTACTTTGCTCCCAGATGGGAACAAATCACAGCAGAGCAGTGGACCCTCTCCATCATAAGGGAGGGGTACAAGCTTCTTTTCTTAAACCTTCCTCCTCACACCATGGTGAAATAGTTCAATTCTCAGACATCTCCTCAACCTTCTGGGTCAGGAGATTACTACCCTTCTTGCCCAAGGGGCAATAGAAGAGGTACCCCTCCTTCAACAGGGCTCAGGGTTCAACTCCCCATACTTTCTTATTCCAAAGAAAACAGGGGGCTACAGACCCATATTAGATCTCAGAGAATTGAACAAGTTTCTATACAAGGAGAAATTCAAGATGATTTGTCTAGGTACTCTCCTTCCATACCTTCAGAGTCAGGATTGGCTTTGCTCTCTAGACCTCAAGGATGCGTACACCCATGTCCTCATCCATCCAACACACAGAAGGTTCCTTCGGTTCCTTTATCAAGGAAAGCACTACCAATACAGAGTGCTTCCTTTTGGTCTGGCCTCTGCACCAATGGTGTTCACAAAATGCATGGCAGTAGTGGCAGCATTTCTACGCACTCTAGGGATATTCGTTTTCCCATATCTGGACGATTGGCTCATCTGAGCTCCATCCCAGTCAGAGGCCCAGACTTCTCTAACCTGCACAAGGCGTATCCTTCAGTCTCTGGGACTTGTAATAAACATTCCAAAATCCCATCTCACCCCCACTCAGTCTCTAGAGTTCATAGGGGCCTTGCTGGATACCACAACTGCAAGGGCCTATCTTCCCCAGGCCCGTTGCCTACGCTTGGTGCAGTTAGCCTCACAAATTCAGTTAAAATCCCATTTAACTGCTCGAGAGATGTTACAACTGTTAGGCCACATGGCATCCACTATGCATGTGGTTCCTTACGCTCGCCTTCACATGAGGGCAGCTCAGTGGACTCTGTCCACCCAATGGACCCAGGGATCAGGTTGCCTGTCAGACAAAATAGCAACCTCCAGTCGCCTCTTTTGGTCCCTCCAGTGGTGGAAGTCCACTCAAAATCTGTTGCTGGGGTCCCCCTTTCAACAGGTGTTACCCCAAGCAACCCTTACAACAGATGCCTCCCCAAGAGGTTGGGGAGCTCATCTTCAAGATCTCTCCACTCAAGGCATCTGGTCTTTACAGGAAACATCTCTACATATCAACCTCTTAGAGCTCAGAGCAATCTTTCTAGCTCTCAGAGTCTTTCACACACTGCTCAGCTACAAGACAGTCCTCATCCACACGGACAACCAGGTAGCCATGTTCTACGTGAACAAGCAGGGCAGAACTGGCTCTCTGTCGCTTTGCAACGAAGCTCTGAGATTGTGGGCCTTCGCCAGAGAGCCTCAGATTCATCTCATGGCAGTGTATCTTCCAGGTGTTCAAAACTCTTGGGCAGACAGACTCAGTCGAGTTCTGCTTCCACACGAATGGTCCCTCCATGGGGACCAGATAGCCAGGATCTTTCGAATATGGGGAACCCCAGATATAGACTTGTTTGCAAGTCCGTGGAATGCCAAACTTCCCCGGTTCTGTTCCAGAATTCCGTGTCAGGGAGTTCAGGCCAGGGATGCCTTCCTCCTCCATTGGGGGCAAGACTTCCTTTATACCTTTCCACCCATTCCCCAAATTCCCAAGACACTCTTCAAACTTCAGAGTGACAAGAGGTCTATGATCCTCATAGCACCACATTGGCCACGCCAAGTATGGTACCCTCTACTTCTGCATCTCTCCCAAGCTCCCTCCTTGGACTTGGGTTCTGCTCCAGACCTCCTGTCCCAGGAGGAGGGAACGTTGTGGCACCCAAATCCCCAGTCTCTTCACCTCAGAGCCTGGTTGCTGAAGGCCTAGACCTTCAAGATTTGCATCTTTCTCAGCAAGTGAAGGATATCCTTCATGCTTCCAGAAAGCCTTCCACCAGACGTTCCTATACTTTTAAATGGAAAAGGTTTACCATTTGGTGTGCAGAGAAGGGTCTTAACCCACTTGCAATACCTCTGAATTCTTTACTAGAGTATTTGCTGCATTTATCCCATGCTGGCCTTAAAACAAATTCAGTAAGAGGCCATTTGAGTGCTATTGCAGCATCCCTTAAGCCTCTCAATGGACTTCCTATTTCCTCTCATCCTCTTATAGCAAGATTCATGAGAGGCCTTCTTTTGACTAAACCTCCTATTAGACCACCTCCAGTGGCATGGGACTTGAATCTGGTTCTGGGCCAGCTTATGAAGCCACCCTTTGAGCCCTTGGCCACTACCTCCTTGAAATTTCTTTCCTGGAAGGTTATTTTTCTCATTGCAGTCACTTCAGCTCGCCGCATCAGTGAGCTGCAAGCCTTGGTGGCTAATCCTCCTTACACAAGGTTCCATCATGACAAGGTGGTCCTTAGGACTAATCCACACTTTATGCCTAAAGTGGTCTCATCTTTTCATCTGATCCAGGAGGTTTATTTACCTGTCTTTTTTCCAGGACCTCATGCATCAAGTGCTGAGAGGAATCTTCATACCCTAGATTGTAAAAGAGCTCTCGCTTTTTACTTACAAAGAACACAGCAACATAGAAAGGCCTCTCAACTCTTTGTTGCTTTTGATCCCTCTCATTTAGGACTTCCAGTCTCTAAGAGAACTCTGTCCAGTTGGATTGCTCAGTGTATTTCTTTCACCTACCAGAGTAAGAACCTTTCTCTGGAGGGCCATGTCACAGCTCACAATGTGAGGGCCATGGCAGCCTCTATGGCTCATCTAAATTCTGTGTCCATCGACCAGATCTGTCGAGCGGCCACCTGGGCCTCGGTTCATACCTTCACAGCCCATTACTGCTTGGACAAGGACTCCCGCCGGGGTGCCTTGTTTGGTCAGGCTGTTCTCAAACACCTGTTCCATACCTAACCAACTCCTACCCGCCATCCCTGCCTGGATGCCTGAGATTCATGGGTGGAGGTAGAGCCCTTCACAGGGACTCACAACCTGGGTGATCTCCCAGGCATCTCTAGCTGGGGAGTCCCCATATGTGAAGACTCATTCCTGCTTGTTCCTGGAGATAGCACAGTTACTTACCTGTAACAGGTGATCTCTGGGAACAGCAGGAATAAGTCTTCACAACCCTCCCACCTCCCCTAGGAGTTGTATCTCTCTATCTTTCTTTCCTTTCCTCACTCTCTCTTTGTCTCAGCTTTAAAACTCGAACTGGAGAGAGGCGGTTAGGAAAGGCGGGAAGGCAGCGCGCAAGCGCTGTGGGATGCTCCCAAAAGTTTTCCTTTTGGACGCTGGGGAGCGTTCCCGCGCAGGCGCTGTCGGTACCGACGATACCCATATGTGAAGACTTATTCCTGCTGTTCCCAGAGATCACCTGTTACAGGTAAGTAACTGTGCTTTAGCAGGTAAGTCCAATTCTCATATGTGTTATATAGAGAAATTATGCATTGGGTTGACAGAGATGATCAGCTGGGGGAGCATGAGAGAGGGGCTAGAGCATGGTAGAAAGGTCTTGGGTGCTGGGTCACCCAGATATCTAAAATGTGATATCTAGTACCATTTTTCAGATGAGGGAGGCAAGATCTGGATTCAAGATAGCAGAGAATATCAATCAGCAAGCAGTTGAGAGAGAAACTGCGTCCTGGCCAGCAAAGAACTTCCATTTGGCAAGAAAGGCGATGGATTTGAGTTAGGAAAGAGCAGCCACAAGTGGGAGAGGGATCTTGTCTAAGCCAGTGAATACTATTATCTTTGAGTAGGTAGGAGAGCAAAGCCACAGAATCATGGCTAGAGAGGACAGAGAAGAAAAGTGAAGAAAAAAAGCTAGAGCTAGAAAATCGAAATGAAAAGCAAAATAAGCTGCTTTTCCAAAATTGTAAAGCACTATTTATTTAGAACCTATTTAAAGAGCACAGAACTAATTGAAACCATTCTATGTGATTATACAAGTAGTAGTAACAAGCCGTTCTTTTGCAACAGATGAAATTTAAAAAAATAAGTACTAATTAGAAGAATGTTATCATGAATCTGAGTGTCTGTGGTATAGTGATAAAGAGAAGATATTGATGAATTTGTGTAAGAGAAGGGAGCTATGTGTATATGTGAGAAATAAGGAGGATATATATTTGTGTATGTGGTGGGGTGGATTATGTTGGTTTATTTCATTTGATATACCGCCTTTCATAATAAAAACAAGGCGGTTCACAATGTTAGAAATACAAAGAGGGCCAATAGTCGAGAAAATGAAAAGAAGTTACAATATTCGACAGAATAGTAGATAGTATAAACAAGCATATCAGACATATAAAGACAATACTGAGGGAAGGAGTGACAAAGGGTTACATAGGGGGAGTGGGAAGGTCAAAGGCAGTGAAGAAAAGATGGGTTTTTAGAAGGGTTCTAAATGTACAGTGGTTTTGTTCTAGTCTAAGTGACGTTGGCAGAGAGTTTCAGAGTGCAGGTCCAGAAAAGAAAAAAGCAGAATTGCAGGTGGATTGTAAGTGAGCATGGGCAGGAGAGGGAAGATGGAGGTGATTTATGTGCAGGGATCGGAGAGAGCGACTAGGAGTGTACGACTGAATAAGGTCAGACAAATACTGAGGGGTGTGAGTGTATATGACTTGATGAACCAGAGTGAAGTTTAGAACGAATTCAAAAATCCACAGGGAGCCAGTGAAGGTTAATGAGGAGACGGGTGACAGATGATGCGCGCGGCTGTGTTTTGTATATGCTGCAGTCTGTGTAATTGGAACTGAGGAATGCCAGCGAGAACAGTTGCAAAAGTCAAGATAGAAACATAGAAATATGACGACAGAAAAAGACCACATGGCCTATCTAGTCTGTCCTTCCATAACAACTACAACAGTCCCCTTTTTACCTTTAGAGATCCTCTGTGTTTGTCCCATGCTTTTTTGAATTCAATTACTTTCCTCATCTCTACCACCTCCACTGCGAGACTATTCCATGGATCCTCTACTTTTTCCGTAAAGAAATATTTCCGTATATCACTCCTGAATCTATCTCCCTTCACCCTCATCCCATGTCCCCTCGTAGCAGAACTTGCTTTCAATTGAAAGAGGCTCTTCCCGTGAACATTTATGCCACGGAGGTATTTAAACATCTCAATCATATCACCTCTATCCCGCCTTTCCTCTAAGGTGTACATATTAAAATCCTTCAGTCTGTCCTCATATGCTTTATAATGAAGACCACTAATTATTTTAATAGCCACCCTCTGCACCGACTTCATCCTGTTCACATCCTTTTGAAGGTGCGGTCTCCAGAATTGCACACTATACTCCAAATGAGGTTGCACCAAAAACTTATACAAAGGCATTATCACCTCCTTTTTTCTGCTAACCATTCCTCTCCGTATGCACCCAAGCATCCTTCTAGCTTTTGCCGTCGCCTTTTCTACCTGTTTAGCTACTTTAAGATCATCAGACACAACCACGCCTAGGTCCCGCTCTTCTTTAGTGGACAAAAGTACTTCAGATGTGAGACAACAAGGGACAACATTAGAGTAGTGAGGGCTTGTGGTATTAAAAAGGGGCGGATGGTGCGGATTTGACGAAGAAAATAGGAGGAGGATCATGTGGTATGGGAGATGTGATCCCAAAAGGAAAGAAGATCAGTGTCAGGAAGATCACCTAGATAGTGAAAACATGACACCAAAGGGATGGGTGAGCCAGAGAAGGATGGAGCTACCTGAGGAGAGGGACTACAATGGGTAAACCAAATGGCGAGTGTCTTAGATAGTTTTAATGCAAGCAGTTAGAGGTCAACCAGTCAGCTACCATGCAGAGATGGGAGTTTAGGGGGGACTGATTTGGGTGCAGGGAGAAGATGTGGTGCAGAAGAATGATGTCATCAGCATAGTAGATGGCGGAGATTCCAGATTGTTGTTTAAAAAGAGCAAGAGGGGCTAGGAAAATATTAAATAGCATGGGAGCCAATACTGAACCTTGTGGAACACTACAGTGTTGAGGAAAGGGATCAGAAGGAGAATCCAAAGTAGAATGAGAGAGGAATGCACGACTGGGCGAAAAGATAAGAATGAAACCATCTGTAAACAGTACCACGAAGACCCGCCTCACGCAGGCGGGAAAGAAGAAGGGAATGATCAACAAGATCGAAGGCCGCTGAGAGATCGAGGGAAACCGCCGCCGAGAAATCACGTTCATGTGCAACATGCAATTCATTAAGGAAAACAAGGAGAACTGTTTCAACACTGTGACCTGGTCGGAAGCCAGATTGACGAGGATGTAGAAAGTGAGTGGTGTCTAAGTAATGGGATAACTGAGCAAAGACTGCTTTCTCCAGTATTTTGGCAAGAAAGGGGAGGTTAGAGACAGGACGGCAGTTGGCAGGAACAAGCGGGTAAAGGGAGGGTTTCTTAAGAAGAGAGCGAATGAGGGCATGTTTCCAGAGATGTGGGAAAATACCATTGGAGAGACTAGAATTGATCATAGTCAGAATCAAGGGAAGAAGAGCAAGGGAGGGCTTGAATAGCCATGAGGATGGGATAGGATCAAGGGAACAGGTAGTCTTCTTGGAGGAATAAATGGATTGGAGTGGAGTGGAGGAGTGGCCTAGTGGTTGGGGCAAGGTACTTCGGGCCGGAAGGTCGGGGGTTCAAATCCCACTAGAGGACAGCAACCTTGGGCAGGAAGGACTGGGGTTTCTAGTCCCACAGGTGCTCCTTGTGGTCTTGGGCAAGCCACTTAACCCTCCATAGCCCATGTTCCCTGTAAAATAGTTCTCTGTGTGCTGTGCTTTCCTGTCTAATCAATGTGTTTATACCTCAAAAAAAAAAAAAATTTCCTGTCATGATTTGACAATTTCCAATCTGTAATCAAACCGCTGCTGATCGCTGGAAGTAGCGGTATACAAATGTATACTAAATAAATAAATAAATAAAATTTGATCAACTCAGAGCTTGTAATTGGGTGAAAGGAGACCCAGTCATGTGAAAGAAGGGATACAGGGGAGGGGGGAGGAAAGAAGAGGGGGAGGAAGGAAGAGGGGAGGGAATAGGAGGAGGACAGTGTGGTAGTGAAGTCCTAAGGTCAGGAAACTTCCTACAGAAGAACGAAGCCAGTAGCGAGGGGGGGAGGGAGATGGTGCCATCCAGGCAGATATGGCAGTAGGATCTGGTCGCAGTGAAGTAAGGGACCTGAGAACTTTATAGAGATGTCGAGTTTAGTTTCGGGCAGAGGAGATAGGCGCAGAGAAATATGATTGCTTGGCCTGGTGAACTCGAGTGTGATAGTGGGAATGATGATTCTTGAATGACAACAGGGAAGATGGGGCATGCGTCTTTCTCCAAAACCGCTCTGCTCTACGAAGTTGGGAACGAAGAAGGCAGAAGCCAGAATGGAACCAGGGCTGTGACAAACAACGATGAGTGGGGCGTGGTTTGAGTGGTGCCAAGAGATCAAGTGCATCTGAAAGACAGGAGGACCAATAGGAAGCCTGTGAGTCGGGAGAGAGGGAGGGGAACTCTGCAGATAAGAGGTTGCTGGAAGGCGGAAAGTGAGAGAGCGTGAGGGGGTGATCCGACATGAGTATCTCAAAGGAACTGATGGAGGAGCAGAGGAAGATGGACTAAAAGAACCTTGAAAGGTTAGACAGTAATGATCTGTCCAATTTAAGGGTGTAGTGGAGAAATGTTGCAGAAGAAAAGTAAAAGCTGTTGGTGAAATAAGTAAGTGGGAATAGTGACGTTTTGTAAAAGCGATAGGTCCTGGAGGAAAGAAAGGAAGGAGTGATTTCCAGAGAAGGAGGGTGAATCCAGGTATAGGTTGAAATCCCCTGCAATTACCATATGAGAAAAGCTCAAAGTCAGATCAGAAATAGTTTGTAAAAGTGAATCCCAGAGAGCAGGGGGAGAATAGAGGACCAGGATATATAATGCTGGAGAGGCTTGGAGGTGAAGAAGGGCTTCCGGATAATGCAACAAAGGGGATTGAATCTGTATGAAAGGGAGAGTAAAGCAAAAGTTAGCTGCTACACCATCGCCTGTGCGACCAGCGCGGGGGAAGGAGGCAGTGACAAAACCAGGGGGGAGACAGCGGGCAAGGAGGACATCCTTGCCTTCCTTGAGCCAAGTTTGTTAGAAGTAAAAGGTCTAGTGATTTGTGAAGAACAATGTCCTGTATTAACAGGGTTTTAGATCGCAGAGAGCAGCAGTTAAGGAGACCCAGCTTGACTGGGGAGGAAAGAGAGGACATATTTGATGTGGGGGCAGTAGGAGAGCGATTAGGCGAAGGTAGGCAAGGGAGGAGGTTCGTAGGACAGCGAAACAGCGATCCATCAGCCTTAGAGGAGTGGACTGAGTGGAATGGGCGATTACCCCATAGCACAGGAATAGGAACCATGAGGTAGCTAGTGAGAGCTGTCACAGAGGGAAGGATGGAAAGAGAAAATAGAGAAATAAGATACACCTACCGAAGGTGAGGATAAGTGCATACAAGGGAGGACAAGGTTGTGAGCCCAAGCAGAAGCCAAGGTAGCCGAGTAAAGAATTGGAGTCCTGAATTGTTTCCTCTGCCATCGGAGCCGCCCCAAGGAGCGCACCTATGGAGCACATTGTGCTCCGCCGGTGCTGTGACCTTATAGGAGTGGTGTAGCCTACCTTGTGAGGTGCGGTCATGTGAAAGGGCGTGAACAGCGGTACAGAGGGTTGGAGAGAGTGTAGAGACCTAAGAAAATACAAATATATCACTCGCAGTAAAAATACAATACAGAAATAAGTCATGGAAAGTACAAAATTAAAATTGCAGTGAGAGGTGGAGGCAGCGTTTTGGTGTATATATTTTTGGGTAGGATAGTGAAGCTCTGTGTGTGTGTGCGTCTGCGTCTGTGTATATATGAGTTGGAAAAGGAATTTGTGTTTCTCCAGGAACAAGCAGGAAGTCAGTCCTCACATATGGGTGATGTCGGCGCCGACGGAGCCCTCGTGCGGAGCAATTCCCCAGCTTTCAGGGAAAGCCGTTGGGATTGAATCGCGCATGCACGGTCCCTTTCCCGCCCAAGGGTGCCATTTTGCTCAGTCTCCCTTTTTCCGTGGAGCCCAACGGACGTTGTCCCTAATTCCTCGCAGAAAACGTGCATCAAAACGTTAGAAGAATTTTTTCTCTTCGACCGGTTCGCCGGTTCCCCTTCCTGCCTGCGGCTCGGTACACCGGTATCAAGTCCCATCAGTTTTTTGCGTTTTTGTCCTTAGAGACTAGCGTTCGCGCTCTTTTTTATTTTCACTGTCAGGCCAGTCCTTCGACCTTGCAGGGGCCCTTTTTCCCCCGATGGCTGCCAGCGGGTTTAAAAAGTGTGATCAGTGTAAGAAGTTAATGTCCCTCACCAACACACATGACTGCTGTCTCCGATGCCTCGGGCCCGACCATGACCCAAAGGTCTGTGGCCCGTGTGGGAAAATGTCCTCTAAGGCACTCCAAAGTAGGCAGCAGCAGCGTGAAAGGATTTTCTCGGAGTCTGCATCCCCCCGGATCCGGAACTCATCAGAAGCCTTGACGTCTCGGGAGCTGTCTGAACCCATGCACCGTCGGGGGTCTTCTGAACGAGGGTCTCCCTCCCGGGATCACCGGAGGAAGAAGCAGCCCGTGAGGGCATCATCGTTGGATGCCTCCAATCGCCCTGGGACCTTGAAGGCCAGGTTGCGGAGTCTTGACCGCAGCCCCGGGTCCTCTGAGTCGGAGCGGCCTGCAAAGATACCTCACATGGAGCCAGAGATGTCGTGGCAGGTAAGTACTGTTGTCCTCGTGGATTCCCCTCCAGGGGAGCCAGCGTCGGGCCCGATGGAGCCGGAGGCTGTGGAGTCTTCTGATCTCCGTCTCAGGATGACAGCCCTGGAGCGCAGCATGTCTGCCTTCATGGAGCAGCAGCGGGCGCTGATAGCCGGTCTCACTGGTCCATCCGCCCCAACCACCGGGACCTCGACGTCCAAGTCGACCCCAGAGGCCGTGCCGATCCTTGAGACTCTTCGGACTAGAGTCGATCCTTGGCCAAGGTCTCTCTCGAACTCCCACTGAGGACCGAGGTTGTCGATGCCGGTGCTCTCGGTGTTGGGGCAGTCACGGTTGGAGCCTCTCGATTCCTCCTCGGAAGGATTTGCATGGGAGACGGAAGATGAGGAGTCCACGGACACCCATCTGTCCCGGTATGTCCCATCGGACTCACTGGGTTCGGAGCCTTGGAGAAGTTCCCCTCCGGAGGATACCCGGTTCTCGGACCCCTATCTGGACGACTGGCTCATCAGGGATCAGACCCTCCAGGAGGCCAGTCATGCCACCCTCCGTACTGTCTCTCTCCTGCAGCAACTAGGCTTTGTCATAAACTTCGCAAAGTCCACTTTGCTCCCCTCCCAGGACCTAGCGCTCATAGGGGCAAGGTTGAACTCTCTGCAAGCAAAGGCTTACTTGCCAGAAGACAGGGCGGGGAGACTGATAAACTTGGCCAGCCAGTTTATGAGCAACCCCCTGGTTTCTGCCAGACTTTGCCTAAGGCTCCTAGGCCATATGGCATCGACAGTACATGTGACTCCCAATGCTCGCCTGAATATGCGGCCTGCACAGTAGTGTCTCAGAACTCAGTGGAGGCAGGCCACAGGCAGCCTCAGAGACAAAGTAAGGGTGTCCAAACCCTTCCTGAACGCCCTACAGTGGTGGCTACACTCCCCCAACCTTCTGCAGGGGATTCCCTTTCAGGTACCTGTTCCCACTGTGGTACTCACAATCGATGCCTCCTTACAGGGCTGGGGTGCACATTGTCTGGACAAGTGCACACAGGGCCTCTGGTCTCAATGGGAGGCCACACAGCAGATCAACCTGCTGGAACTCAGGGCGATACGCTTAGCCCTCAAGGCCTTCACTCACACCCTGGCCCACCGCTCTGTCATGGTGCAGACAGACAACCAGGTGGGGATGTTCTATGTCAACAAGCAGGGGGGCACAGGGTCAAGGCTCCTGTGTCAGGAGACACAGGCCCTTTGCTCCTTTGCACTTCGACACAATATGTTGCTCAGGGCAGTCTATCTTCCTGGCCAGGAAAACTTTCTGGCAGACAGATTGAGCAGAGTTCTACAACCTCACGAGTGGCAACTGCACCCTTTGGTGGTTCAGAGCATTTTTCTGAAATGGGGGCTTCCGTCTATCGACCTCTTTGCCAGTCCCCAGTTCTGCTCCAGGCAACCTCATCCCAAAAGATTGGCGGCGGATGCCTTCTTGATCTCATAGTCTAGGGGCCTTCTTTATCCATTTCCTCCCACGCCCCTGGTGGCTCGAACCTTATTCAAGATTCTGAGGGACAAGGCCTCAGTCATCCTGGTGGCCCCCAGGTGGCCATGGCAACCCTGGTTCCCCCTTCTGTTGCAGCTGGCGGTGGACACCGCACTCTCTCTGGGGTTGCAACCCGATCTACTTTCTCAGGATCAGGGGATCCCTTCTGCACCCCAATCTCAAAACTCTCAATTTGATGGCCTGGAGGCTGCAAGGGTAGTGCTGGCTCCCTGGGGCTTGCCTCAGGAAGTCGAAGAGGTTGTCTTGGCCTCTAGAAAGCAATCCACTCGAAAGACCTATGCCCTGAAGTGGAAGCGGTTCTCCTTGTGGTGTGACCAGCGCCAGGAGAACCCCTTCTCCTGTCCTGTGCCAGTGGTGCTTCAGTACCTGCTGCACTTGTCTAATCAGGGTCTTAAGTCCAATTCTGTTTGGATACACCTCTCTGCTCTGGCAGCCCACCACTCAATGGTGGAAGGGCACTCTTTGTCGGTTCACCCATTGGTGGCCCGGTTCCTCAGAGGCTTGCTCTTGCTCAAGCCTCTCTGTCCTCCAGCTCCTGAGTGGGAGTTGAATGTGGTCTTGCAGCAGCTTACTCACCCACCCTTTGAGCCGATGGCTACGTGTCCTCTTCGCTTCCTTTCCTGGAAGGCGCTCTTGCTAGTGGCACTGACCTTGGCCAGGCAAGCGAGTGAACTTCAAGCCCTGGTCTGTGACAGGCCATACACTAGTTTCTGTAAGAACAGGGTAGTCCTTAGGACTCATCCTAAGTTCCTCCCGAAAGTGGTCTCCTCTTTCCACCTCAACCAGGAGGTGGTTCTTCCAACATTCTTCGCTAGGCCCCATGCAAGCAGGGCTGAGGAGATCCTGCACTCCCTGGACTGTAGAAGGGCCTTGTCTTTCTACATTGATCGTACTCAGGGTCATAGAAGGGCTACTCAGCCCTTCGTCTCCTTTGACCCGAACAACATGAGGTTACCTGTCTCCAAGCGTACCTTGTCCATATGGGTGGCGGACTGTATCACCTGGGCTTACAGGGCAGCAGACCTTCCCTTGCAGGGTCGAGTCACAGCCCACCATGTCCGGGCCATGGCTGCATCAGTAGCTCATCTCCGTTCTATAGCGTTGGCAGACATCTGTTGGGCTGCAACTTGGTCCTCAAGCTAGACTTTTGCGGCCCATTACTGCCTGGAGAGGGAGTCCTGTAGGGACAGTGCTTTTGGTCAGGCAGTACTCTGGAATCTCTTCGAGGTTTAGGCATCGCCTACCCTCCTGCCCTCTTGTTGGGCTACCGGTGGGATCTACTCTCAGTAAAAATTCTTTCCCTGATGCTGAGGCTTCACAGTGGGAGCTCTATTTTTCAGCCTGGGTTCCTGGTAGCCCAGAGCTAGGGAGTCACCCATATGTGAGGACTGACTTCCTGCTTGGTCCTGGAGGAAAGAGTAGTTACTCACCTGTAACAGGTGTTCTCCAGGAGCAGCAGGAATCAGTCCTCACAACCCTCCCTCCTCCACTGGGAGTTGCAGTTGTACATAGTTCTTTTGTTTTTTGTGCTGTCTTTTAGCTATGTCATTTGACTGAGCAAGATGGCACCTTTGGGCGGGAAGGGGACCGCGCATGCGTGGGTGTATTCCCAAAGGCTTTCTTAGAAAGCTGGGGAAATGCTCCGCATGGGGGCTCCATCGACGTCGATGTCACCCATATGTGAGGACTGATTCCTGCTGCTCTTGGAGAACACCTGTTACAGGTGAGTAGCTACTCTCTCTCGTAACTGATAAACCGTACACAAGGTTTTATAGGAATAGGGTTGTCTTGCGCACCCACCTGAAGTTCCTTCCAAAGGTGGTCTCTTCTTTCCACCTCAACCAAGAGGTGATTCTTCCGACCTTCTTTCCCAGGCTGCATTCCAGCCGGGCAGAAGCAGTCCTGCATACCCTGGATTGTAAGATGGCGTTGTCCTTCTACCTGGAGCGTACGAAGGGACATCGAAGGGCTACTACTAATATTGAGTATTTATATAGTGCTACCAGTCGTACACAGTGCTGTACAGACATGTAAGAGACAGTCCCTGCTTGTCAGAGCTTACAATCTAATCAAGACAACACAGAGCAACAAACAGGACACGACAAAAAAAAAAAAAAAAACACGGTACGTACACGGTACGTACAATCTAGTCATGACACAGAAGTCAAGATCTGAAAGCAACAGAGAAGAGGTTTCAACCTGGATTTAAAGAGGGCTAGAGAGGGAGCCTGGTATATAGACACCGGTAACATGTTCCAGGCGTAAGATGTAGCAAGGTGAAAGGAGCGAAGTCTGGAGTTATTTTATTTTTTTATTTAACATCTTTTATATACCGCGCTATTTGTTATCAGTGCGGTTTACATCTAACAAAGGATGCACAATTCAGTCGAGACTGTTTTGCACTTACATTGTAACAGGAGTTAAACTTGGAAAACAGGGTAACTGCTTAC
The DNA here is from genome assembly GCA_033557465.1 of Ichthyophis bannanicus. NCBI lineage: Eukaryota > Metazoa > Chordata > Amphibia > Gymnophiona > Ichthyophiidae > Ichthyophis > Ichthyophis bannanicus. The sequence goes on from CM066038.1 coordinate 263,325,549, forward strand.
ATTGTAACAGGAGTTAAAACTTGGAACAGAACGGGTAACTATATACATATATACTTATGGCATAGCATTTAGATTAGGCTGGCGTTTCATGAAGAACTATGGCAAGGCCGCATTATACTTGGGACCAAGTTGTTTATGTAGAGAGTGAAAGGTTTGAGGGGGTTGGTGTGTGATTGATTGGGGGCGGGGTGGATGCTTAAGCGAAGTAGGAAAATGTGGTGTTTGCCTTATGGAACTGAATGAGGTCTTTGATCGATCTTATTTCAGGTGGGAGGTCGTTCCAGCATTTTGGGGCGTAGAAGGCAAAGGTTCTTTTCCTGGTTGTCTGGGTGCACTTGATGGAATCTTTAGGGATGAACAAGGTGTTGTCAGTTATTGACCTCCTTGTTCTGTTTTTCGGGGTGGGGGTGATGAGGTCGCCGAGTGTCGTGGGGGCTAGGTTATTGATCTTGAATATGATGAGAAGAATTTTGTATGCTAACCTGCAATGAATTGGTAGCCAGTGGAGTTCCTTAAGTATCAGGGTGATATGGTCCGATCTGGTTAGACCACAGAGTACTCGAGCAGCCACATTCATGGCAAGTTGCAGCGGATTGAGGGTGTTCTTGGGGAGACCATAGAGGATAACGTTTGCATAATCAAAGTGTAGTAGAATGAGGGCCTGGAAAATGGTCCGGCAATCATTAAGGTGTAGCATGGGTCTGAGGTGCCTTAGCGTTCTAATTTTATTGTAAATTGTCCTGGTAGTGTTTCGTATGTGCTCCTTAAAGTTGAAATGCTGGTCTATTGTATCCCTAGGTAGCGTATGGTGAGTTTACTTGGAAGCTCCGCATCTCTTACTTTTAGGGAGGTTGGAGGGGAGAATTCTTTGTTCTTAGATTTGAACAGAACGTCTGTCGTCTTGAAGTTTATGCGGAGATTTTGAGATAGTAACCAGTCAGTGATAGCGTCAAAACAGTTGATAAGGTTGGTGAAGTCTGGATGTTTGATTTTGAATGGCGTAAACAGCAGGACGTCATCTGCATAAATTAGGGTGGAGATATTGTAGGAGCGTATGATGTCACATATCGGCTGCATGTAGATATTGAAAAGCAACGCAGACAAAGAGGATCCTTGTGGAACACCTTGTTGTTGGTGGAAGGGTGCAGATGTAGTGGATCCAACTCTAATGTGTTGCCAACGATCCGTTAGATAAGTCTTACACCATTCCCAGGCGAGACCACGGATGCGCTTCTGGAGACGAGTGAGAAGTTGATTGTGACTAACGGAGTCGAAGGCAGCAGCGATATCCAGGAAAATGAGAGCGAAGCCGTTTTCGACCTTGTCCATTCCTCTATTCAGAGTGTTGGTTAGGGTTGCGAGGAGAGTTTCTACTCCATGTGATTCCCTGAACCCATGTTGACAGGGGTCGAGGGGTGACACTGCATCAATGTGATGTTGGATCTGTCTCTGGACAACCTTCTCGATTATTTTGGCTAATAGAGGTATACTCTAGATTGGGCGGTAGGAATCTGACTTCAGTGGGTCAAGTCTGTTATTCTTCAGGAGTGGTCTTATTGAGGTTTGTTTGAGGAGTGATGGGAAGGAGCCTGTTGCAAAGGATAGCCCAATGATGTTGATTAGAATTGGACTAAGTTCCATGCACAGGGTTCTGAGCCAGTATGCTGGGCATGGGTCACTTGGAGCCATAGACGTGTTGATGATGGCGATGAGGTCTTGGATGTTTTTCTCCGTTGGAGGGGAGTTGGATGTTTTTCTCCGTTGGAGTTGGCAATAGAAGTGAAGGGCATAGACAGAATTAGTTTGTTAGAAGAGTGGAGTTCCTGAGAGGGGATGTAAGGAGAGATAAGAGATGAGATAGGGAGGAGCCGCAGAGTGAATGCCCTTAAAGGTTGTGATAAGGAAGCTTATCATAGCTCAGGAAGGAGCTATAGAAAAGATGATGTGACTCTGAACAGGCAACCTGTCAGTTCTGGTAGAGATGGGAAAACAGAATTTTCTTACAAAAGACTACCAGTCCCAGAATGCACCAGGTTTCCAGCAGCCATTAGAGGAGCTGAAGTGGGCAAACGTGTGTTCAATCAGGAGGGCTATGAGGTAATCCCTAAGCACTCATCTCAAAGGGCAGGGCCTGATTCAGCACAGCTGCGCTGTATTAGGGAGGAGCACTCATCAAGGCAGAATAAGAATAGAGTTTGTTCTACAGATGACAAGCATCAGCTCCATGATCATGTTCTTCATGATCACCTTGGATATCCAGAGAATTGTCCTCAGTATCCTAAGAATCAGCTTGAGTTTGATCATCAGTTTCATCTGAAGGATCATCAGAAGCAGAAGCCAAACCGGACGGACAGAGAGGGAAAGAGACCCTTTGGAAGAAGGAAGAGAAAAGCCTTTGAGAGGTCTAGTCCAAAGCAGTACGTATACTGGGAGGCATTTCAAGGGCCAGCATATACACCATTGGACTGGGGAAAGCCAGAGGAATGGTGCTGCAGAGCTAGGAATCTCCAGACGCTACCTGTGAGGGAGACGGCTGCACGTGGAAGGGACCCTAAGACCCGTGCCAGAAGGTATGTGAAGAGAGATCCAGTGTCCAGGGATCTGGATTGGAAGGCTGGACATAAGAACTGGACTACATACTGGCCAGGCTATATAGAGAGGAACTCTAGCAGCAATGGAAGCTCAGGTATGAACACTGATCTATGCCCTAGCTATAACCTTGAAAGACAGCAGGGAAACAAATATTCTCCTGAAAATGCTCCATTGAGAGATTCATCTGTGCCAATCCATGATATTGAACCCATGCTTGTTGAACAAGGGGGAATAATAGCAGATGAGGATCCTGTTTATATGGACTGCTCTCTATCTAAACTCCGTTGGTAACTTTCTGTTATAAAGTACAGCAACCATCACAAAGAAATACAAATTTGTTCTTTAATCTACTCAGAAAAGCTCCTGAAGCAGGATTTGACCCACACAGTGGAAGGCAAGCCAGCTAAGGGGTTCAGCTGGTAACTGCTAGCAATTAAGCCTTACCTAATTGCTTGTGAGCTAGGAGAGAATCACTTCTGTATCTATGTGGGAAGTAATCAGAAGTTAACCTGAAAAGAACAGTTTGTTTCTTGCTTTGTGGCTTTTCATTTGTTGTTTTCCTGATTTTAACTTTGTTTTTCCAAGTTAACATTGAAAGCAAGTAACCTAATTTATGTGCTACCAAGCATATCTGTGTTGGGAGAAATAATCCCATAAATAAATATCTTATTGGCTTTACCCAAGAGCACAACTAAATTATTGTCAGCAGCTGTGTCTGGTGTGAATGAACTACATTGTCCACAATAACTTGCAAATCATATAGAGATATGCACTTGTCAAGACTGTGAAGATTCTCACCCAGGAAGCCGTCTGACAAGGTCAGGAGGAGAAGTTTGAACTGGATGCGAAAGCGGACAGGGAGCCAGTGAAGTGACTTGAGAAGAGGAGTAATGTGGGTATATCAAGACTGACGGAAGAATAGTCGTGCAGGAGAATGTTGAATAGATTGAAGGGGAAAGAGATGACATGGAGGGAGACAGGCAAGGAGCAGGTTGCAGTAGTCAAGACGAGAGGTGACTAAGGAGTGAATAAGGGTTTTAGTAGTATGCTCAGAAAGGAAGGGGTGGATCTTACCAATATTATAGAGAAAGAAACGGCAGGTCTTAGCTATGAGCTGGATATGTATAGAGAAAGAGAGAGAAGAGTCAAAGAAAACCCCCAGATTGCGGGCCGAGAAAACAGGAAGGATTACCATGTTTTCCACAGAGACTGAGAAAGGAGGAAGAGGAGGGGAGGTTTTGGGGGGAAAGATAAAGAGTTCAGTCTTGTCCATATTCAGCTTCAGGTAGTGGTGAGACATCCAGGCAGCAATGTCGGAAAGGCAGACAGAGATCCTTGTCTGGATAACTGGAGAGATATCAGGTGTAGAAAGGTAGATTTGGGAGTCATTGGCCTAAAGATGGTACTGAAAGCCATGGGAGGAGATAACCGCACCAAGAGACTGGGTATAGAGAGAGAAAAGGAGCGGACCCAGGACGGATCCCTGGGGGACTCCAACTGGGAGCACGGTAGCGGAGGAGGAGGAGCCACCAGAACACACACTGAAAGAGCGATGGGAGAGGTAGGAGGAGAACCAAGCTAGAACATAGTCGCTAAAGCCAAGCGAAGAAAGGGTAACAAGGAGAAGGCTGTGGTCAACAGTGTCAAAAGCAGCAGAGAGGTCAAGAAGGATGAGAACAGAGTAGAGACACTTGTATTTCGCCAGGAAAAAGTCACTGGAGACTCTGGTAAGAGCCATGTCGTAGAGTATAAGGGATGAAAGCCAAACTGTAAGGGATCCAGGAGGGCATGAGAGGAGAGGAAGTCAAGGCAACGGCGGTGGACAGCACGTTCAAGTAGTTTAGATATGAAGGGAAAAAGAGAGTTGAGTCGATAGTTAGAAGGACAGGTGGATCAAGTGAGGGTTTCTTGAGGAGAAGAGTAACCACAGCATGCTTGAAGTCTGCAGGGAAAATTGCATTGGAGAGCGATAGGTTGAGAATATAAGAGATGGAGGGCACAACGGCAGAAGAGATAGGGCTTAGGAGATGGGTGGGGATAGGATCAGAAGAACAGGTGGTGAGTACACACACCAGAGGAGGGAGGCATAGCCATCATAACAAAAACCAACCTTCACCTCAGGAACAAGGCATCTGAAACGACCAATGAAGCAGACATGCTCACCCTTACCAATAAGCACCTCTCGCTCTGCCTAATCTACCGAGCACCCACCCTAAGCACCGATCTAACAAAGATACTACAACACATATCTGAAAGCACCATCTCCACGAAAGAATAAATAATCTTGGGAGACTTCAACCTCCCATCACTCCAAGACAAGCAAGCAGAAACCTTCCTCAACGCCATGGCAGCAATGAACCTGACACAGATCATAAATGAGCCAACACACGAAAAAGGAAATACATTGGACCTCATATTCCTAAATTCCCAAGCCACCACCTCAAACAAGAATCCAAAATTTGCACAGGTACCATGGTCTGATCACTACCTCATCAGCATATCCCACACCCACCTGCACATTAACGACAAGGAAAACAAACAACACACAAGAAGATTTAAAACATTCATCAAAGAAGATTTCCTGGCTCAAACCCTACCTAAACTCCAAACAAACTCCAACAATATCGATGACCTGATCAACAACTGGAACACCGCTATCTCCTCAGCATCTAGCACAACAGCGAACAAAAACAAAACCAAACTCACCTCCGCAAAAGCCCGATGGTTCACCCCCAACCTCCGGAAGCAAAAGACCAAACTCAGAAGAGCAGAAAGAAAATGGAGAAAAACCAAAAATGAGGACGACAAAACTAACTACATGCATGAGCTAAACGCCTACAACATAGAAACAGACAAAGCAAAAAAAGCCTTCCATTCAAAGCTCATAAACACCTCCATAAACAAACCACAAGAACTCTTCAATATTGTCAAAAATCTGACAAAAGTGCCCAACCACTCCGACCAACTACCAAACATCCCTCCTGAACTTCTAGCACGACAATACAAGCAGCTTCAACAACCACAAACCCCGCAGCTGAACGCAGAAACAACAAACAACCCACCCCACCACCATAAAGAGACTGGAACACATTCGAAGCAACCACAGAGGAAGAAATATCATCCACCATCTCTCGCCTAAATACCACCACCTCTCCACTAGACCCCTGCCCTACAGAATGGATAAAGAAAACCAAAGACGACCTGAGCACACCATTAACTCACATTGTCAATGAATCCCTCAGCCAAGGACACATGCCAGACCTCCTCAAAACCTCAATCATTCGACCAACCCTAAAGAAGCACAACCTGGACCCCCTTGATCCCGCTTCCTACAGACCTATAGCAAGCCTCCTATTCACCGCCAAACTCATTGAAAAAGTAGTTCAGAGACAACTCCAAGAACATCTAGGTCCCAACAACATACTTGACCCACAACAGCATGGCTTCCGTCCACTCCACGGAGTTGAGACCCTCATGACGTCATTAATGAACACCCTCCTCATAGGAACTCAAGCCAAACACTCTGGATATGCCATGATCTTCCTAGACATATCAGCAGCCTTCGACACCATCTCCCACAACATCCTCATACACAGACTCCAAGAAATTGGCATCAAAGATACCGTACTCCAATGGTTCCATTCATACCTAACCAATAGACATCAACTGATCCGCACAAACACATCAACCTCACTCCCCTTCCAGCAACACCAAGGAGTACCCCAAGGATCCCCACTATCGGCCATGCTCTTCAACATCTATCTGCAACCACTCTGCTCAATCATACGTACACACAACATCATAAAGAAGACAGAAGCCCTTATAGTAAAAAGGACCCAGACTTCACGCCACCCCCACACCTCAACATTGGGACCACACAAATACGGATACAACCGCAGATAAGATACCTAGGAATCATAGACCACGCGCTCACACTCAAACAACAAATCAAAAAAACCGCCGCAACAATATTTCACAAAGCTAAAACACTACAGCGCCTCAGACCTCTCCTCGAACCAAAAGACTTCAGAACAGTGATGCAGGCCATGACACTCCCCCACCTGGACTACTGCAACATAATCTACCATGGACTCCCGGCCACACATACCAACCCACTCCGAACTGCCTTAAACACCACGGCAAGAATTATCCAGACAGCAAAAAGACAAGACCACATCACCCCACTCCTGAGAGAGCTACACATACTCCCTCTAGAAGCACGAGTCAAGTACAAATCCACCCTACTCACCCACAAAGCTCTCTACCAAACTCATACCTCCCAGCTCCGCACTCTACTGACCCAACCAGCCCACAACAGAAAAACCAGACAAACCACCAACTACTCCCTCACCATCCCCCATAAAAGAACGAAATGCAATCAATGAACATGCAACAGAGCCTTCAAACTATACGCACCATCCATCTGGAACTCTCTCCCGAAACACATCAGAAACAAAAAGACCCCCTATCTTTCAGGAAACAACTAAAAACCACACTATTCCAGGAATACCTCGGACCTGAGACAAACACCCACCAATGAAACTGTAGCTTAATATCTATGTCTATGTCCCAAACCTTTGTTAAAATCATTAATGTCGGCCACTCGTTGACAGCCCATACCCCTACTGCTGATTATTGTCCTCCCCCCCCCCCCTTGTTCAATGTTTAGCTGTATATGACCCAGTGAAAAGCGGGATATAAATACAGCTAAATAAATAAATAAAATAAAGGAAAGGAGTGTGGCTACTCAACTCTTTGTCTCGTATGACCCCAGTAAGCTGGAGTTACCTGTCTCCAAGCGTACGCTGTCCACCTGGGTGGCAGACTGTATTGCCTGGGCGTACAGGGCGGCCGACCTCCCTTTGCAGGGTCGAGTCACGGCCCACCGTGTCAGGGCTAAAGTCGCATCAGTAGCTCACTTCCACTCTGTTCCGCTTGCAGATATCTGCCGAGCCACAACTTGGTCTTCAAGCCAGACTTTTGCAGCCCATTACTGCCTGGATAGGGGGTCCCGACAGGACAGTGCTTTCGGCCAGGCGGTACTCAGTAACCTATTTGGGGTTTTGGCTACTCCGACCCTTTGGTGTCAGGCTACCGGGGGATGTTGCGTTCTCAGCTGAATTCCTATTGCAGTTGCTGCGTCTCTTCTAGAGGGAGCCATTTTTCAGCTATGGGTGCTCTGTAGCCTATAGCTAGGGAGTTCCATATGTGAGGACTGACTTCCTGCTTGTTCCTGGAGAAAGCGTAGTTACTCACCTGTAACAGGTGTTCTGCAGGGACAGCAGGAATCGGTCCTCACGACCCTCCCTCCTCCCCTGGAGTTGCAGTCCTATTATTGATTTTATTCATTTTGCCGTCTTTTTAGCTATATCATTTGACTGAGCAAGATGGCACCCTTGGGCGGGAAGGGGACCGCGCATGTGCGACGCAATCCCAAAGGTTTTCCCTGAAAGCTGGAGAATTGCTCCGCACGAAGGCTCCATCGGCTCCGACGTCACCCATATGTGAGGACTGATTCCTGCTGTCCCTGGAGAACACCTGTTACAGATGAGTAACTACGCTTATTGAGAGAGGTTATTGGCATTTGGGGAAAGGATGGATCTTGTACGCTTGAGATAGCATATAGTTGGTCTCGGGGCAGTTTCTCCAAATGGGTTTGTTTTGCGCATAACCATGACATAGAAACATAGGAACATAAGAGAAAAAGATCACATGGCCTATCTCGTCTGTCCTTCCATATCAACAACTACAACAGTCCCCTTTTTTACTTTAGAGATCCTCTGTGTTTTTCCCATGCTTCTTTGAATTCAGAAACTGTCTTTATCTCTACCACCACCTCTAGGGTACTATTCCACAGATCCACCACTCTTTCTGTAAAGAAATATTTCCGCATATCTCTCCTGAATCTATCCCCTTTCACCCTCATCCCATGTCCCCTCGTAGCGGAGCTTGCTTTCCATCGAAAGAGGCTCTCCTCCTGTGCATTTGTGCGACGGAGGTATTTAAACGTCTTAATCATATCACCTCTATCACACCTTTCTTCTAAGGTGTACATATTAAGATCCTTAAGTCTGCCCTCATATGCTTTATAATGAAGACCACTAACCATTTTAGTAGTCACCCTTTGTACCGACTCCAGGCTGTTTATATCCTTTTGAAGGTGTGGTCTTCAGAATTGCACACAATACTCCAAATGAGGTCACACCAAAAACTTACACAGAGGCACTATCACCTCCTTTTTTCTGCTAGCAATTCCTCTCCCTATGCACCCAAGCATCCTTCTAGCTTTTGCTGATGCCTTTTCTTCCTGTTTAGCTACTTTAAGATTATCAGACACAACCACACCTAGTTCCCGCTCTTCTTCAGTGGACAAAAGTACTTCACCCCCTATACTATATCACTCCCTTTGATTGCTGCAACCAAAATGCATGACCTTGCATTTTTTAACATTAAGCTCAGCTGCCAAATTCTAGACCATTCTTCAAGCTTGGCTAGATTCCTCCTCATGTTATCTACACCTTCCTGGGTGTCTACTCTATTGCAGATTTTGGTATCATCCGCAAAGAGGCAAACCTTACCCGACAGCCCTTCCGCTATATCACTAACAAAGATGTTAAAAAGAATCAGACCAAGGACAGATCCCTGGGGCTCTCCCTCGGTCCAACTCCCTGGTAACCCAGTCAAAGAAATCAATCAGATTTGTCTGACAAGACCTGCCTCTGGTTAATCTATGCTGCCTCTGATCCTGTAATCCGCTAGATCCAGAAACCTCACTATTTTCTCTTTCAGCAGCATTTCCAATAATTTACTCACCACCGAAGTTTAACTGACTGGCCTGTAGTTTTCAAACACATCCTTACTTCCGCTTTTGTGTAAAGGGACCACATGAGCCTCTCTCCAGTCTTTTGGCACCACTCCCGACTCCAGCGAGGCATGACAGTCATGAACCTCAGTTCTAAGCTATGGCATGGGATGTATGATCTCAGTATTTCAAATTTACTGCCAGGGCTTAATGTAGTATTTGCATTGTGCCAAAGAGAGCCTCTTGCTGGAGTTTTAACATATAACATGGGTAGTTTGTCAAGATGTGCTTGGAAATTCTTTATCAAGCTGGAGGCACCTAAAACAATGGGAAATATTTCTGTATTTTTCTTCCACATTTTCTTGGTCTCTGACTGCATTTCCTAGTATTTCAGGATTTTCTGCTTCTCTACGCAATTCACAGAGTTGTTGCTTGGACCTGACACCTCTAATATCAGTGCCATTCTGGTGTTTTCCTCCTCAACCACTATATCCGTTTTCCTCAAATCCAGCTTTCTATTGGTTGGAATTGGAGTATTCCAGGTGATCATAACCTCCTCATTCTCTGTAATTCTCTTAGGGTCATAATCCCAGTGATTTTCGGGTACAGTGATGTAGTGTTTACAGTTTCCAATGTATGAGGTGTGCTACTTTATTATGTCTTTCTGTATAGAAATTTTCCACCATCAGAACTTCACACCTGTTGTGAGGTGAGTCACTGTTTCCAGGTCTTATTTACAGAATCGACATATGTCGGTATTGAAAGTTTTTTCAATGCTCATTGTAAACCATCTGGTCCGTATGCCACTGTCTTGGGCTGCAACTATCAACCTCTAATCCTTCGGTTTCAGTTCATCTTTCTTTAACCATTCATGTGTCCGTTCTTGATTGACAAAGGGTTTATGGAGTAACACTCTGTATTTCCCACTGTATTTGTGCATCTGCCACTTGTCTTTCCTTGTTGGTTGATCTAATTCCTTGAAGAGTTTTTTCTCTTGATTTGCGAATTCTGTTACTGTCTTCCCTGTTGATGCTTGTGGATTTTCACTCATTCCTTCTCATTGTCCAAACGCTTGTCCATGTTTGATGATGGAGACAAATTATGGATGGTTAGTCTCATATTTCAGCACTTTTTGCATATTTGTATCCGAGGATGCAGTTAAGTAGGCTTGAAGACCTATGATAGCTCTGTATGTATAATCAATCTCTGAGTCCTAGCCCTCCTCCAGCTCTAGGGATGTATAGTCTTGGCATACACTGATTCTTGTAAATCACTTCATGGACATGGAGGAGTTTTCGTGTTCACACATCTAGTTGTATAAGATTTTTAAGAGGCTGGTCCACAACCCCAAAGCTGTATGAAAGTATAGGAATTGCCAGCTGATTGATGGTTTCTATCTTATTCCGTGATGTTAAAACACTTTTCAGTAATGCTTTTAATCTCCTGCAGTATTCTTTACTGATCTTTTCTCTCAGTAATTTTTGCTTGAGTGTCGTTTCTTCCTCTACTCCAAGATACTTATATACACCTTCTTGTTCAAGGTCCTTGATGTCACAGCATTCAGCTAGGGAGATATTTTCTGTTTTGCTCAATTTTCCTCTTTAAAAAAAAAAAAAAGTTGCCATTTGTCAAGACCAAAGGTCATCCTGATGTCATCAAAAAAGCTTTTCACCACACAGAGTTGCTCTGCTAATTGTTGGTTGCTGGAACTATAGAGCTTCAGATAGTCTACAAATAATAAATTATTATTTATTATTTGGAGGGATAGTAAGTAAATCCGCAGTACTACCTTTTAACTTTCGAAAGGGAGACTATGATAAAATTAGGAAAATAGTTAAGATAGAACTAAAAGGAGCAGCTGCAAAGGTTAAAGACTTACATCAAGCTTGGGTGTTGATGAAAACTACCATCTTGGAAGCCCAGACTAGCTGTATTCCATGCTTTAAGAAAAGTGGAAGGAAGTCCAAAAAACTGCCAGCATGGTTTAAAGGTGAGGTCAGAGAGGCTGTTGCCAAAAAAGCATCTTTCAGGAAATGGAAAAAAGAGCCAAACGACGAAACCTGGAAACAGCACAAGCACTGGCAAGTCAAATGCAAGGCATTGATAAGGCAGGCAAAGGGAGAATTTGAGAAGAAGCTTGCTGCGGAAGCAAAAACGCGAAATAAAGACTTTTTCAAGTACATTTGTAGCAAAAAAACTGTGAAGAGAGTCTGTTGGTCCATTAGATTGTAGAGGGGTTAAAGGGGCACTAAGAGGCGACAGCGGAGAGACTGAATGAATTCTTTGCTTTGGTCTTTACTGAGGAAGATGTAGGGATGTTACCCATGACTGAAGTGGTATTTAAAGGTGCGGAAGACTTGAAGGAAATATCGATATATCGGGAAGATGTATTACAACTATTAGATAAATTGAAGAGTAGCAAATCACCTGGGCCGGATGGTATACATCCAACGGTGTTGAAAGAACTGAAATATGAGATTGCAGACCTGCTATTAGTAATCTGTGAACTATCATTAAAATCATCTCTAATACCTTTAGATTGGAGGATCGCCAATCTAACACCAATTTTTAAAAAGGGTTCCGGGGTGATCCGGGAAACTACAGACCGGTGAGCCTGACGTCAGTACCGGGAAAAATGGTAGAAACAATCATAAAGAATAAAATTACTCAGCATGTAGATAGTCATGGCCTAATGGGAGACAGCCAACATCACTTTAGACAAGGAAGATCTTGTCTTACTAATCTGTTATGTTTTTTTGACGGTGTGAATAAACAGGTGGACAATGGTGAGTCGGTTGATATAGTGTATCTGGACTTTCAGAAAGCCTTTGACAAGGTCCCTCGTCAGAGACGTTTGGCAAAACTGAAGAGTCATGGGATAGGAGGCAGTGTACTACTGTGGATCAGGAACTGGTTAAAAGATAGAAAGCAGAGGGTAGGGCTAAATGGCCAATTTTCCCCAATGGAGAAAGGTGAATAGTGGTGTACCCCAGGGATCTGGGCTGGGTTCGTTGCTTTTTGACATATTCATAAATGACCTGGAAAGTGGAATAACGAGTGAGGTTATCAAATTTGCAGATGACACAAAACTATTTAAAGTTGTTAAAACCCAAGAGGATTGTGGCAAATTGCAAGAGGATCTTGATAAATTGGAAGACTGGGCATCCAAATGGCAGATGAAATTTAATGTGGACAAATACAAAGTTATGCACCTAGGGAAGAACAACCCAAACTATGGTTACACGATGCAAGGTTCCACATTAGGAACCACCACCCAGGAAAAAAGATTTAGGCGTCATTGTGGATAACATGTTAAACCCTCAGACCAGTGTGCAGCGGCAGCCAAGAGAGAAAATAGAATGCTAGGTATCATAAGGAAACGAATGGAGAATAAAACAAAATATATTATAATGCCTATATATCATTCCTCGGTGAGACCGCACCTTGAATATTGTGTGCAATTCTGGTCGCCATATCTTATATAGGATATAGCGATTTTAGAAAAGGTTCAGAGAAGAGCCACCAAAATGTTAAAGGGGATGGAAGGATACTCCTATGAAGAAAGGCTAAAAAGGTTAGGACTCTTTAACCTGGAAAAGAGACGGCTGAGGAGAGATATGATAGAAGTCTATAAATTAATGGACAGAGTGGAACGGGTAAACGTAGAACGATTGTTTACGTTATCAGAATATAGAGACTAGGGGACATGCAATGAAGCTACAGGGTAAATTATTTAAGACTAATAAAAGAAAATATTTTTTCACTCAATGTGTAATCAAACTCTGGAATTTGTTACCGGAGGATGTAGTAAAAGCTGTTAGTGTAGCTGTGTTTAAAAAAGGTTTGGACAAGTTCCTGGAGGAAAGGTCCATAAACCATTATTAAGAAGGGACCCAGGATATCAGTGCTTGACCCAGTACAAGCATTGCGGAACCTGTGTCTTTTGGGGATACTGCTAGGTACGTATGACCTAGATTGGCCACTGTTGGAAACGGGATACTGGGCTTGATGGACTTGGGTCTGACCCAGTTTATTGTTTATATAACATTTGATATACCGCCCCCCGTTACATCGGGGCGGTTTACAATATAAATAAAAAACATCAAATCAGGGACAGAAAGAAAAAGTTACAATTACTCGAAGAAGGAAGAAAGGGAAACAGAGAACAGGAGAAGGTAGAAAGATAGAGTCAGAGGAGTCAGCTAGATCCAGGAAAGGCACAGGAGAACAGATGAGTTTTGAGAAGGGAGCGAAATTTAGAATATGATTCTTTGAGACGGAGGGCAGTGGGTAGTGAGTTCCAGAGGGAGGGACCAAGGAAGAAAAATGCTGATTTACGCGTGGATTGGAGATGTGCACGGGAAGGGGCTGGAAGGTGAAGGCAATTAATATGAATAGACCGGAGGCTTCGGGAAGGGACATGGAAGGAGAGCAAGTCAGAAAGGTATTGGGGTCTATGAAGGTAAATGGCTCATTGGACCAGTGTAAGAACCTTATAAGGGATCCGGTATTGTAGTGGCAGCCAGTGAAGGTGTTGTAGAAGGGGGGTGATGTGATCGCGTGGAGAGGCATGTAGGAGCATCCGAGCAGCCGTGTTTTGAATTAACTGTAGTCGATGTAATTGATACTGAGGGATACCGGCATAAATAGAGTTACAGAAATCTAAACGAGTTATGACTAATGAAAGAAAAAGGGTAGTGAGTGCCTGAGGAGATAGGAAAGGTCGAATGGCACGAATTTGTCGAACGCAGTAAAAAGAGCGCTGAGAGATAGAGGAAATGTGGTCTTGAAACGTGAGAGCACTATCAAGAATGACACCAAGATACCGAAGTTTGGGCACTGTGAGAATAGAGACACCAGAAAGAGAAGGAGTAAGAGACGGAGTAGGGGAACCATGGGTGAACCAAACAGCAGCCGTCTTAGAGATATTCAGAACCAGACAATTTGAGGAAAGCCAAGAGGAAACTGAGGATAAACAGACCTCCAGTGGAGTGATATCAGGATGGGATGAAGAGGTGTGGTGCAGAAGGAGAATATCGTATGGGATATCTTATGTTCTTAGATGTTTCTGGGTTGTTACCTCCTTAGGATTCATGCTAAATCTGTATCCCAAAGAGTTGATGAGAGTGCTCATTGGATTAAGCGCCACACAAAACAGAAAGGGTGAGGGGGAATCACCCTGAAATATTCTTTGCTGCATCCTGATGTTAGGAATGATATACTGACCATCTTCATATTTCAAAAAGAGTATGGTTTGCCACATTGTCATGGTGAACTTAATGTACTCTATCTAACCAGGATGTATTTTATATGTTTTAAGGCAATTTATTATCCATGAGTGTGGGACTCTGTCAAAAGCTTTCTTATAATCAATCCATGCTATACTGAGATTCCTGCTTTTCTTAGCGCTGGCCATGATGGCCTTATTCAACATTAAGTGGTCTTTGGTGCCATATGCCCCTCTTATTGCCCTTTTGCTTTATTGCCATGATGTTATTGGACTTGATATGTTCATAGATTCTTTCTGCATCTATTGCAGTGAACAGCTTATAGACTGTAGGTAGACAAATTGGTCTATAATTGTTGGGAGTGTTACTTGAGTCTCCTTTTGGAAGGAGAAATGTTCTTCCTGTAGTGTAAGCCATTGTGGTGTTAAGTCTGGCTGCTTAAACAATTGATTTGTATAGTTCACCAGGTCTGGGTGGAATAATATTAACTGTTTGAGCCCAAAGTTGGTTACTCCATCTAAGCCAGAGCTCTTCCAGTTTGGGGCTCACTTTAACCTGATTTCCAGCTCTGTTGTTGTTGTTCAAGCCATTCCATAGATTTGATGTTTACCCTGCAGACAGGAGCATTTAGAAATAGCAACCATTCAGCTTCTTGATTGTGCTTTATAGGTTCCTCGTATAGTTTTCTCCAGAAGCTTTCTGTTTCAGCTTTGGTTGTTGGTACTTTTATTATCAAATAAAGAATTCTGCCGAGTTCTACTATCTGCTCATCCTAGCCCTCAACTAGGGGGAGAAATAAAAAGAAATAAATCTAACAGTCCCAAGCTGAAAGGAAAAAAGGTCAGGTCACTACCCAGTTAATACACAATTTCACAACTCTACAGACAGGGAGTCAATGGATGACTCTAGATGACGTGCATTAATGAAAGTCACCAGCTGGGAGGGCTAAAAAAAATATAAGAAACTGATTGGTACTTGATGAAACACATGGAAGTTTTAGAAAAAAAGAGCCCCCCCCCCCCCGAGCTGGTAGATCCCAGGATGAAGCAGGAGAAATTCCCTGCACAGTATCTGAGTATCCCTGGATAAGTCTGGATATATCTGAATCATTAGTCCTTTAAATAAGAGATTTGCACTTTCTGAAAAAGAGCTTGAAAAGTCTATCTTTATCAGAAAGCAGAGCAAAAGTACTCATTTGCTTAGATGGGTCGGACTTCCTTTAAAGATGAATCCAACAATGCAGTAACGTTTAAGGCTGATTCTCCACCGCCTCGTTCTAGCTGAAGAAACAGACTTTGTCCCACTTGGCAAATAAAAAGCTTTTACAATTGGTGGAGTCATATCAGTAGGCACCACCAAAGTCTGATCTAAATAGTTTGTAAACTATTCTCTCGCTGATATTGTTGATATTCTGGGGAAGTTTATTATCCCTAAATTATTTGCGTTGGTCAAATTCTCTAAATGTTCAATTTTAGCATTCAGTAAATTAAAGTTCTTGACAAAAGATGACGACTGTTCTTCCAAAATTACCACCTTAGTTTGGACCTCCAAAACCTCTGAATGTAACATAGAACCCCTTGATGATAAAAGTTTAATAGCTGCAGCATTAATTTCAACTTTAAATGTTAAAGGGGGAGACCTGTGGTAGGAAGGCATCCCCTAAGGATACTATGGCCTGCCAAATTGTCTCATGGTAAAATTCACAGGTGCCCGTGTGAGCAGCAGCGATCATCACACTGTGTGGATTGAGATAAAAGCCAAGGTGCAGTCCAATAAGAGCAAGCTCAAAGTCCTAGACTTCAAAACCACTGACTTCAGTAAAATGGCCTAGTACCTGAAGGGAGGAGTTGGCAGGGTGGGAGTGGATAAGGGAAGTGGAATTGCAATGGGCTAAACTAAAGGTGGCAATAAAAGGAGCAACAGATAATTATGTAAAGAAAGTAAATAAAAACAAGAGGATAAGGAAACCTGTTTGGTTCTCCAAAGAAGTGGCTGCTCAGAAAAAAGGCAAAAAACACAGCTTTCACAAAATTCAAAAGCTTGCAAACAGAGGAACACAGAAAGGAATACAGGATCAAACTAAAAAAAGACAAAAAGAGAAATAAGGAAAGCAAAATCAAAGGCAGAGTAAACGATGGCTAAAGAGGTGAAGTGTAGCGACAACTTTCTTCAGGTATATTCGGGAGAGGAGGAAAATCA
The DNA here is from genome assembly GCA_033557465.1 of Ichthyophis bannanicus. Taxonomy (NCBI): domain Eukaryota; kingdom Metazoa; phylum Chordata; class Amphibia; order Gymnophiona; family Ichthyophiidae; genus Ichthyophis; species Ichthyophis bannanicus. The sequence goes on from CM066038.1 coordinate 263,342,370, forward strand.
GAGGTGGAATTGCAGGACTCAAGTGCTGAGAAAGGACTCGTGGAAAGTGACATTGAAAAAGCAAAATTGCTAAACAAATGCTCCATTTTTACACTAAAGAAAATCCTGAAGAAGGATCACCTGTGACTCCGAAATATAAAAATGGGAATGAAGTAAATACCACACCATTCACAGAAGATGATGTGTTAGAAAAACTTGCAAAACTGAAAGTGGACATTGCCATGGGATCAGATGGGATACATCCCAGGATCCTGAAAGAGCTCAGAGAGGTTCTTGCAGGGCCGTTAAAGGATGTTTTCAACAGATCATTGGAAACAGGAGATGTTTCTCAGGACTGGAGAAGTGCTGATGTGGTACCTCTTCACAAAAGTGGTGACAGGGAAGAAGTGACAGACTACAGACCGGTGAGCTGTACCTTGGTGGTGGGAAAAGTAATGGAGTCACTCCTGAAAGAGCGAATAGTGGATTTTCTCAAAACCAACAGGTTGCATGATCCGAGGCAACATGGTTTTACCAAAGGAGATCTTGCCAAACAAATCTGATTGAGTTCTTTGACTGGGTGACCAGAGAACTAGATCAGGGGCATGCGATGGATGTCATCTACCTGGATTTCAGCAACGCCTTTGATACTGTTCTTCCTAGGAGGCTTAGCAATAAACTCAGTAGTTTGGGGATGGGTCCCAATGTGGTGAACTGCATCAGAAATTGGTTGACTGACAGACATCAGAAGGTGATGGTAAATGGAGCTTACTCGGATGAAAGGAGGGTGATTATCGGGGTGCCCCAGGGTTCGGTTGTGGACCCGGCACTTTTCAATGTATTTGTGAATGATATTGCTGAAGGACTGAATGGAAAAGTTGGTCTTTTTGCAGATGACACAAAAATTTGCAACAGAGTGGACCCCCCTGAGGGAGTGGATAACATGAGGAAAGATCTACAAAAGCTGGAAGAATGGTCTAATGCTTGCCAGTTAAGATTTAATGTTAAGAAGTGCAGTGTCATGCATTTGGAAAGCAGAAATCTAAGGGAAATGTACGCAATAGGGGGCGAGAGGTTGGTGTGCACGGAGCAGGAGAAGGACCTTGGTGTGATTATTTCTGAGGATCTCAAGGTGGCAAAACAGTGCGACAAGGTGATGGTAAAAGCCAGGAGTATGTTGGGTTGCATACAAAGAGGAATTACCAGCAGAAATGAAGAGGTAATGCCACTGGTGAGGCCTCACTTGGAATACTGTGTTCAGTTTTGGAGACCATATCTCACAAAGGATGTAAAAAGACTGGAAACTGTTTAGAGGAAGGTGACCAAAATGATTTGGAGCATGCGTCAGAAGCCTTATGAGAAGAGACTTGAAGACCTAAATATGTACACTCTGGAGGAGAGGAGGGATAGGGGAGATATGATTCAGACCTTTAAATACTTAAAGAGAATTAATGAACAAACAAACCTCTTCCAAAGACGGGGAAGCTGTAAAACTAGAGCGCATAACATGAACCTGCAAGGGGTAAATTGAAAGGCAATGTCAGGAAATACTTTTTCACTGAAAGGGTGGTGGATGCTGGGAATGTCCTTCCAATGGAAGTGGTGGGGGCAAACACAGTGGCAGAATTCAAAATGGCATGGGACAGACACAGTGGATCCCCTTTATAGCAACAGGATAAAATCAAATAAACTCAACTATCTAATTTCTCAACAAACAGGGGTGTCCTACATGGAGTGGTGTCCTTCATTCCCATTTTTATATTTGGGAGTCACAGGTGGTCCTTCTCCAGGATTTTCTTTAGTGAAAACAGAGCAGAAGTATTTGTTCAGCAATTTCGCTTTTTCAGTGTCACTTTCCATGAGTCCATTCCCAGCACTTCTGAGTCCTGCAGTTCCACCTCTGATTTTCCTCCTCTCCCGAATATACCCGAAGAAAGTTTTGTCGCCACACTTCACATCTTTAGCTATCTTTTCTTCTGCCTTTGATTTTGCTATCCTTATTTCTCTTTTTGTCTCTTTTAGTTTGATCCTGTATTCCTTTCTGTTTTCCTCTGTTTACAAGCTTTTGAATTTTGCGAAAGTTGTGTTTTTTGCCTTTATTTGAGCGCCACTTCTTTGGAGAACCAAATAGGTTTCCTTCTCCTCTTGTTTTTATTTACTTTCCTTTCATATTTATCTCTTGACCCTTTTATTGCCACCTTTAGTTTAGCCCATTGCAATTCCACTTCCCTTATCCCCTCCCACCCTGCCAACTCCTCCTTCAGGTACTTGGACATTTTACTGAAGTCTGTGTTTTTGAAATTTAGGACTTTGAGCTTGCTATGATTGTACTGCACCTTGGCTTTTATCTCAAACCACACCATGTGATGATCGCTGCTGCTCACAGGGGCACCCACCCAGACATTCGACACGTATCACCATTGGTGAGCACTAAATCCTGCATTGAGCTTTCCCTGGTTGGTTCCATCACCATTTGTCTAAGTAACACATCCTGGAAAGCATCCACAATTATTTTGCTTCTTTCCAGATTCACAGAAGGAGTAATCCATTCCACATTGGGTAGATTAATATGATTACTTCCCCCTTTGTGGCTATCTTGACAATATCTATAGTCAATTCGTTATGTATTTCTTCGATTTGAATCGGAGGTCTGTAGACTACAGCAGTATGGATGACAGTGCCATCTCCTCTTTCCAACACAATCCAGAGCGCTGCTTCTTTTCACCATGCCCCCTCTCATTTCAGTAGTTTTAAAATTGCTTTTGACATGTGTTCTCTGCTTGCAAATGACGGGCAAGGGGCTTAAGAACTGGTAACAGCAGCGGGAAGGCTTCGGCTTCGTATGGCAGCTGGGCCCATTCAGAGCCAGGATGTTGCGGTGCATCAGCACAGCAGCTCTTCTTTGATAAGGAGTTCCTCCAGAAGGATGAACTTTGACCTCCTCAACGTCAAAGGGCAATGCTAAGCCCAGGAGGAAGGCACATATTCTTCGGAGCCCTCGGCGTGACTCTATAGGCGAGAGCCGGGCATGGCCTTCCAAATTGCCCTAGCAGGAGTTGCTGCTTCCTGAGGCCTCAGAGGACCAGCGTGGGACTCCCAAGGTCATGACCATTGAGGAGACCTCGCTGAGGGAACCGGCATTGGCTCCGAAGGCTGTATTGCCAATTCTAGTGGAGACCTCTATCCTTGCAAAGAGGATGCAGGCTTTCGAGCATAGCCTCGCTGCGTTCATGGCTCAGAAAGGTCCCAGGTACCCGGTGACTTTGGGTTCCTTGGCACTGGTGATGGGCCCCATCCACGGCAGGTTTCTCACCTGCAGAAGCGCAATCCATTGTAGAGGTCCATGCTCTCTCGGGTGGCTTCTGTGAGAGTTCGAGGTCCCTCTTGGTGCAGGGGGTGTCTCCCCCCCCCCCCCGAGTTCTTTGGGTTTGGACAGATAGGAGCCGAGGACTCCTTTGACTCCACCGGTACAGTCACCATTCACGGTGGTACTTTGAGTTCTTCCCAGACTAGCACTGTGATTGGGAGACCAAAGAGGAATCTCCAGAGGTAGCTGGGATGTCACTGGGATGTCCCTTCCGATCCCTTGCCCCTATACAAGCAAAGAAGGTCATCCCCCTCTCCCCTCCCGAGGACTTCTCCTTCCTTGAGTTCATGCGAGTTCACTGTTGAAGTGGAGGAGGAACCTTGGGCAGAGGAGTTTGAAATCCTTCAGTACCCGAATCCCCTAAAGAGACCATTACAGTTCCAATCCACCTGATCCTGGAACGGCTTCTCTTTCGGATGTGGGAAACACCCGCTCATGGTGCCAACAGTTAGCCGACGCCTCAATTTCATGATCGAGTGCGCAAGAGCCCTGGCAGTGGAATTGGCCATGTGCGGGATTAAAAGTTCCAAGTCGCCCTTCTCTGTGCCCCCTGATAGGGAGGACTGCACCATGGATGGCTTTGGTAGGAAATGCTACCAGGGCTCAATTCTGGTTGCTCGGATCCAAGCATACCAGTTAGACATGAACATGTACCTGTGTGACCTGGAGGGGGGATCTTACTGGGTTCTCGACTGGTCTGTCAAGAGAGCACCTTGAGCATTTCTGGAGCCTGGTGGGCAAAACCAAGGAGTGCTCCAAGTACATCACTCGGACGGCCTACAACGGGTTCAAGTCTATGGTCAGAGTGGCTGCGGTGGGTATATGTGCCCACCACCTGGCATGGCTACAGTCTTTTGACTTAGAACAATGAGCTCAGGACAAGTTGGCCGATGTCCCATGCTGGGGAGAGAACCTCTTTGGCAAAGCTATGGTGGAGAAGGCCGCAGAGGTGGAAATGGAATAACTCATCATGAGCAGGCTTTCTCAAAAGCCTGCTGACCCTTCCAGAAGAAAGGCTTCAGGGAAGAAGTCCTTTTGTCCTAAAAAGAAAAAAGGCCTTTGGCACTTACCACCCATATTATTTGTACCAGCTGTCCCAACAGGGGCAATAGACTAAGGGTCAAAACCAGAGGCAGCAGCGCAAACCGAAAGTCCCAAAGGCCCAGCCAGGTGTGTTTTTTGACTCCTTGCTTTGGACCATGACCCTTCTTCCCCTCCCAGCTTCTGTTCTGCAACAGGTTTGGGCGGCTGATACACTTTGCCCCCAGGTGGCTCAGCATTAACAACCGATACCTGGGTACTGCAGGTGGTCCGCTGGAGCTACCTGCTGCTTTTCGATCAGATTCCTCCCCACCTTCTTTCCATAAGAGTACCCTGTTGAGCATCAGCATTGTAAACTACTCCAACTGAAGGTCCAGGCCCCCCTGGCAGAACTGGCGGTGGAATTTATTTCACCATCCCAAACAGGACAGGGTTTCTACTCCCGCTAGTTCCCAAGAAAACCAGCGGGTTCCGACCCATTCTAGATCTTCGCAATCTCAATCGCTTCCTTGTGAAGGAAGTGTTCAAGATGGTATTCCTTGGAGCATTGCTGCCCTACCTTCAATGGGAAGATTGTGTTCCTTGGATCTCAAAGACGCATACACACATTCTCATCCACCGGCTGCACCGTCTGTACCTCTGCTTTTTATTCAGTGGACAGCACTATCCATTCAGGGTTCTGCCCTTTGGCCTTGCCTCCATTGCAAGGGTCTTCACAAAATGTCTGGCAGCAATTGTTGCTTTCCTCTGGATCTTGGGAATCTTTGTCTTTCCCCTATCTGGACTACTGGTTGTTCAGGGGCAGGATGCCGGAATAGGTCTGGTAATCCGTACAACACACCATTCAGGTGCTGAAACAGCTGGGTTTGTCATCAACTACCCAAAGTCCCACCTGCAATCCTCTCAATGTCTTGAGTTCATTGGAGCTCTTCTCAACACCACACTGGCTTAAGCTTTCCTTCCGGCAGACAGGCCCCAAAGCCTCTAAACTAGAAATTTTTAGAGGAATATACTGGATAATCAAGTCTTATTTACCTAAATGGAAATTTTCCGACTGGAACGATATAACAAAAACACATTGTAATCCTTGATAGACAACCAAACACTAAAAAGGCAAACTGAGGAAAAACGTTCCCCTAGTTGCCAACACATTTGGCTTAAGCTGGAGGAAGCATCTTTTTCAAGCTTAAATAACACTAGAAACATCTGGAAAGAGAATAACTTTTTGTCCGCGGAATAAATTGCCCAATTGTCACAGTTTAGCAGATACTGCGTCTCCTGGGCCACATAGCCTCTACGGTTCATGTTACCCGTGAGCCCGCTGTCAGATGCTGTGGACTCTGCACACAGTGGCATCATTCAACGGGACGTCTTTCGGACAGGGTCACAGCGATTCCGCCCCTCCAAGAGTCCCTGTCTTGGTGGCAGCACCCTACTCATCTGCTTGCGGGGCTTCCCTTCCAGGCCCTGCCACACCAGCAAGTCCTAATGACTGTTGCTTCTAAACTCGGCTGGGGACACATCTGAATGGCCTGTCCAGAGAGGTCCTCTGGACTGCAGGGGAAAGTCGACATCAGATCAACTTCCTGGAGCTTTGGGCCATTGTCAGTGCTCTCCGAGTGTTTCAGCAACAGCTCTCCCATCAGGTCATCCTCATATAGACGGACAACCAGGTGGTCGTGTTCTATCTCAATAAAAAGGGTGGCACGGGTTTGTACCTCCTCTGCTGGGAGGCAGTCGGCCTCTGGAAGTTTGCATTCTTGCACGATATACTCCTTAGAGTTGTATACCTGCTAGAGGAGCTCAACATCCTAGTGGATTGCCTCAGCAGGGTCCTTCAGCCACCCGAGTGGACTATGAACAGACAGGTTGCCAACTGCATCTTGCGGATATGGGGCACACCGTCCATAGACTTCTTTGCCACTCCCTGCAACGCCTAGCTCCCTGTGTTTTGCTTCAAAGTGCCATGCCAGAATCACTTGACTTCCAATACTTTTCTCCTGGATTGGAGCGAGGGTCTTCTCTATGCCTACCCACCAACTCTTCTGGTGGTCAAGACACTTTTCAAGTTGCAGGCAGATTGCGCTACCATGATTCTCAATGCTCTGCACTGGCCTAGGTGACCCTGGTTTCCCCTTCTGCTCCAATTGTCTGAATGGTAACTGCTTAGACTGGGCTGTGCCCCTGATCTGATCTCGTAGGATGATGGGACTCTGTTTTATCCCAACCTGTCATCCCTAGCGCTAATGGCTTGGATACTGAGTGGGTAGTACTCGCAGAGCTCCGTTTATCGCAGGATGTGGAGAACATCCTCCTCGCCTCATGCATGGATTCAATGCAACATGTTTATGCCTTCAAGTGGCACCGGTTCTCCAAATGGTTTGATAGTAAGTCCATGGACCCCTTCTCCTGCACTGCAGAATCAGTTTTGTCTTATATTGTGCACCTATCAGACTCTGGTCTAAAGTCCAACTCATTCAGAAAGCATTTCTTTGCCATAGCTGCTTATCGGCACATAGCTGATGAACCATTCTCTGCTCACCTCTCAGTGGATCTTTATGCATGGTCTCCTACTGTCTCCCCCCCTCCCCCATATTAAACCACCCATGGTGGCGTGGGACCTTAATGTGGTGCTCGGACAGTTTCTTGCACCCCTCTTTGTGCCACTTAGCTCCTGCCCGTTCAAATTCCTTACCTGAAATGTCATTTTTTCTTGTGGCACTTACCTCTGGGGGCAGAGTCAGCAAATTGCAAGCTTTGGTGGTGCAACCGCTGTACACAAGGTTTCATAAGAACAGGGTAGTTCTCTGAACTCACCCGAATTTCCTACCTAAGATTGTTTCTGCTTTTCATTTCAATCAATCTGTGATGTTCTCCCCCTTCTTCAAAAGAGCTCATGCCAGCAGTGTTGAGGCCTCGTTGCACAACGTGGACTGTAAGAGAGCACTGGCTTTCTACCTGGAGAGTACGAAAGCTCATCACCATTTCTGCCAGCTCTTTGTCTCCTCTGACCCTAATAAGCTGGGGGTGGCAGTGTCAAAATGCACCCTGTCCATTTTGGTGGCAGACTGCATCTCTTTCGCTTATTCTCAGGCTGGGCTGACAATGGAATGTCATGTCATGGCTCACAATATTCACGCTATGGCCACTTCGGTGGCCAACTTGCACTCCGTCTCCACAGTGGAGATCTGTAGGGCTGCTACATGGTCTACAGACCACACCTTCATAGCCAGTAACTGTCTGGATGGAGATTCCCGGCATGACAGCAACTTCAGCCAGGCTGTACTCCGGCATCTCTTTGGGAATTAAAGTAACTGCTTCCCACCAGTCCTGCTTTCCGGCCAGTCTACCGTAGAGTCGATCTGATGTTGATGTCCCTGCTTAACACCGATTCTTGGAATCTCTCAGTAATTGCTAATGCTGTTTGTTTTCAGTTACTTTTTTCTATTTGCCCCATTGGGCCTTTTACAGATGTTTCAGTATCCTGTAGCTAGGGAGTCCCATATATGAGGACTGACTTCTTGCTTGGTCCCGGAGAAAGCATAGTTACTTGTAGCAGGTGTTCTCCGTGATCAGCAGGAATCAGTTCTCACTACCCTCCCTCCTCCCTGTTGAGTTGTTTCTTTTTTTATTTAATTGAGCTATGTCATCAAACTGAGGTAAGATGGCTTTTTCAGGTGAAAGACCAGCACGCATGTGTGGAACACCTTCCACAAGCTTCCTATGGAAGCTGGGAAACGTTCCCGTGTGGGCTCAGTTGGTGAAATCACCCATATGTGAGGATTGATTTCTGCTGATCGCGGAGATCACCTGCTACAGGTGAGTAACTATAGCGCGGTATATAAGAAAAATAAATAAATAAATAAATAAATAAAAACTAGGGGTATCTTTAAGACTGAGACAGAGGCTGCTCAGATATCAATGAAGACAGAATTAGATTTGACTAATTTTCTGCAGTCTTCTAGAAATGAAACATAGAAACATGACGACAGAAAAAGACCACATGGCCTATCTAGTCTGTCCTTCCATATCAGCCACTACAACAGTCCCCTTTTTTCCTTTAGAGATCCTCTGTGTTTATCCCATGCTTCTTTTAATTCAGATACTGTCCACCATTCTTTCCATAAAAAAATATTTCCGCATATCACTCCTGAATCTATTGCCTTTCACCCTCATCCCATGTCCCCTCGTAGCAGAGCTTGCTTTCAAGGGAAAGAGGCTCTTGTCCTGTGCATTTATGCCACTGAGGTATTTAAACGTCTCAATCATATCACCTCTATCCCGCCTTTCCTCTAAGGTGTTCATATTAAGATCCTTAAGTCTGTCCTCATATGCTTTATAGTGAAGACCACTAATCATTTTAGTAGCCATTCTCTGTACTGCCTCGAGTCTGTTTATATCCTTTTGAAGGTGTGGTCTCCAGAATTGCACACGATACTTCCAAATGAGGTCGCACCAAAGACTTATACAGAAACACTATCACCTCCTTTCTTCTGCTGGCCATTCCTCTCCCTATGCACCCAAGCATCCTTCTAGCTTTTGCTGTTGCCTTTTCTACCTGTTTAACTACTTTAAGATCATCAGACACAATCACGCCTAGTACTTCACCCCCTATACTATATGGCTCCCTTGGGTTGCTGCAGCCCAAATGCATGACCTTACATTTTTTAACATTGGTCTAGAATTTGGCAGCTGAGATTCATTCTTCAAGCTTAGCTAGATCCCTCCTCATGTTATCTACACCTTCCTGGGTGTCTACTCTATTGCAGACTTGGTATCATCCTCAAAGAGGCAAACCTTACCCGAAAGGCCTTTTGCTATGTCACTGACAAAGATGTTAAAATGAGATCCCCTCTCAGGTTTGTGGGGCCCTATAACCCACAAAGTTTCTTCCAAAAGTCACCAATTAGCAACAAATTACTCAGACTACAAATTGCTCTAATACAATGCTCTTTATTTGGGTACCAAAACAAACAAACAGCAACTGCTTTGAGCAAAGGTCTCTGTCTGAGAAAGGTGGTGGACAGTCCACTTCCCTTACAGGAATTGGGGAGCAGACTGCCCACTTAGCTATAGGGCTGCTTCCTTATATGCCTGATCTCCGTCACAAAACTGATGTCATCAGTCAGTAGTTATTCTGTATAGGATTTGCAGCTTTCAGCAAAAAAGAAAAAGTCAGAGCTGCTTGCAAAAAAGAAAAGCGATTTGCTAAAACTCCTTCTCTGGGCCCCCTCCCTCCCGTGATTATCGGGCCGAAAGTTGGTGCTTCAAGGTCTGTTTTTATCTATGCAGCTGGCCGGGCCTCTCTGCCTTCCTGGCACTAATTACATTCTTCAGAGCGGAGAGTATTTTTCTATTAATTAGTTTCTGGCCACCTGGCTTGGCCTGTATTCTGGGCCTGACTGTGCACACTACTGTACAAAGTAAGGTCTCTCAGGCTGTAGCAGGCCTCATAGCCATACTCTCTCTTCCAAAGCTCACATGAGTTGCTTCTGTGCCATTCAAACGGGGTTGCTTGCATAAGGCAGGAGTGCAGTCACAGAAACAGATGAAGCAGATCTGATCAAGAGTGATCCCTAAGCCAAATTTTCCAACATTCCCCAATTTTTCTTTTTCTTTTTCTTTTCTTGCAGAGGGAAGTGAAAGTAATCCCGCTAAGGGGCATGGACCATTTGGGACAGAGAGGGATCATCTAAGAGGCAGCAGCTCACACTGGTCCCTAGATACAATATACAGGGTTTTTAGCAGAAGACCAAATGCAATCAGGAGAGGAAGTGCACAACACATAATAAGAATACAAGCAATAAACATCCGCATGAAAATTAAAATTCCCCGTAACCCACCCAAAAAAGAGAAAAAGTCATAATGACTGTGGTACAGGGGGGTTTGACCCACAGTGTGACCAGAGCGGGAAGCGACAATACATTGTGAGCAGGGAGCGGTCCCAATCATATAAAAAGAGCAGAGCAGGTCAAAAGAATAAAGAAAACATCATACTTATCTGACTAGAAAGGACAAAATCCAAACAGCACAAAAGAATAATAGCAATGGAGAACACAAGGGAATCAAAAAGTTCAGCAGAATGTCCTGATAAGAGTTCAGTTCAAGGCAGGGGTTTGATTGAGAACTTCTTTGGAGATGTGGGTTGTATTGTGAACACGCAGAAGTAAAGCTAATTGTCCATCAGGATGAAGGAACTTAATAAGTAGTACAAACATGATGGAGACAGCAAGGAGGAAACAAATGGTGCCCCAAGGAGCAGGTTTGGCAACAATCATCTTGGTCAACAACAGTTCATACGCAAAGGAAGTAGATCAAACAGAGGGGACAGTTGGAGAAACCTTCAAATGACTGACATGAGTCCAAGTGTCGGTATCATTCAAGCGGGCAGCAAACGGGGAAGCAGCAGTCCTGAGAAAGTAGAGCAGTCCCAGGATGCACAAACACAGTTTCTTGCTATAAACAGTAGTCCCTATGAAAACAAGTTGACAATAATGAGCTGGGTACAAACTATGTAGTCACCACACGATCAGCAACCTCCTGGAACAGGATCCGAAGCCCTGCAAAGTAAATCAGAGAGGCTCTGGTCTAACCTCTCTAGTGTAATTAGCCATATCAAATAGACAATGTGGGAATCACTTATTCAAAAACAGCCTTAAAGAGGTAAGCCTTAAGCATGGCTTAGAAAAAAAAAAAAAACAGAAATAGAGACTGCTGCACTAGCTTCCAGGCATAAAAACAAAATGTATGGAGTTGGAAGAAAGAAAAACGAGAGATAAAAATGCCTAACATCAAAGATAAGGATTAAGTACAACAGCAGTGGAACCCTGATATTCCTGGATACATGATTACATTAAAATATAATACAGCAGACACTTGCCACTCTCCAGAGAGAGAGCAGAAGGAGAGAACACACAATACTGTTTATACTATTCTACATAAATTGCAAACAAGCTTGAACCAGTTCAAAATGTCACACAAAAGTCCACATGATGCTGTTTCAGTAGGGGTCGCTGTCATCCAACATCACTGAAGAGCCAGTTCAATTTTTTCGTGCTGCATCGGATCTTAAATAACTTCTTATCAGAATGTCCTTCACTCGCTCCACTAATTCAGTTGCCTGAAGTCTCCAAGGTTGTACCCCCTCCCCTTCTTTTTGGAGTACTACCAATCCCACGTAACTCAACCAGGCAGCATCTTTATTTGGCAGGGCTGCTAAGAACATTAGACAATTATTAAAACTTAGTATCTTTTCTTCCAATATACCTCTTCACCCCTCACAACATGTTTTCCCTCTTTTTCTTTTTGTATTTTTTTTTAATTTATTTATATCATACTAATGTATCCATATTTGGCATAGCTGCCAAAAGCAGTTGTTAAAAAGTAGTACTGTGGCAAACAAATGGTAGGCAGAAAATACAAATTTAGATTCTTATCAATAAGCATAACAGTATGAGGAATTGGTGTAATACTAAAATGGAGATATGTGCTCATTCTAAATAGCAACTATCTAGGTAAAGTCTTTAAACTAAAGAATATACTCCTGAAACTGAAATTTAAAAGACTTTCAAAAACAAAGTACACTTTTTCTCTAGACACTGACACATAAAATTCAAATACAGAAGAAACAGGTGAATTTATCTTAAACGCCAATATTGTAAAGATTAGTTTAGTTAACTGGCCTGTTCATCAGCACAGAGCTGAACAATGCAAACTAATTACCTTAAATCTTACAGTTCGGGAAACATGCATTCAAATGACTTATACTTTTTCATGAAAAGGTTGGTGAATATCTGGAATGTAAATACTCCCCTTTTATATATATATATATATTTTTTTTTTTCTTTTTGTTGTTTTTTTGTTTGAACCAAAAATGTACTTTTCTCATTTAAATTGAAACCGTATACATAATACCAGTGAATGGTGTTAAACTGATTTGAAACTAAGAAGTTATATATATAAAACATGGAAAATGTTCCCTTAATTTTCCATCTTCCTGGTCTGATTTGCTCAGATTTAGTAAAGAACTTCTAGGCAGGTCAATTCCAGGGACCAGAAAAGCCAATTAAGAAAGCATAAATTGTGCGAGTGTTATGCAGAGCTAAACCAGGCACTTTCAGACGGGGAAACGGCATCGGCAGCGTCGATAGACCAGAGGTTCCTGGCTATTGAATGCAGTCTGGCGGCATCGACGCCCTCGGAACCGCGTCGGACAGTTCAACCGGTACTGGCACCGGCGCCGGCATCGGTACTGGTACCGATAGCATCGACATCAGTGTCTGCATTGCTGGCACCCAGTCAAGCCATGCCCCCCGGTACCAATTCCCCCCAGTACCGACTTCGGTCAGTACAGGTATCGTGCTCTACAGGAGCATCCGGACAGAAGGTACTTCAAATCCTCTGAGGATTCTGACAGTTCTGTCGGTACCGGGATACTTCTCCCCGAGGAGCCTTCCTCTCCCAAACGGAGGATGTCTCCTCCAGAAGATATCTCCTCCAGAAGATATCTCCTTTCAGGATTTTATCAGGGAGGTGGCTCGAGGTCTGTCCATTACTGTGGCTCCTGGGACAGAGCCCAAGGCAAAGGAGTTGGAGATTCTCCAATATCCCAAAGCTCCTAAGGAGGCAGCTACCTTGCCTATCCATGAGATCTTACATGATCTCATGTTAAGAATGTGGAAAAACCCCCTGACAACCTCACCTCACCTCCCGTCGACTGGATACCATGTATCGGGTTCCTCCCTGTCCTGGTTTCCAGAAAACTCAGCTGCCTCACCACTCTACTGTAGTGGAGTCAGCTATGAGAAGGATCAAGAGTGCAAAGAGGCATGCCTCTAATCCTCCAGGACATGAGTGTAGAACATTGGATGCCTTTGGACGTCGTTCCTTCCAGGCTTCCATGCTTTCTGCCAGGATCAGTTCCTATATTTTGTATATGGGAATGTTCCTTAAGGAAGTCACAGGGGATTTAGAAGTTTTGAGCCCTCTTCTTCCTGAGGATAAGAGGCAGGATTTTCTCACACTGGTTAAACATGCCCAGGATGTGTCTAAATTTGTTAATCGTGCAGCTTTTGACTGTTTTGAGTGCATAAGCAGAACCTCTGCCATTGCCATAGGTGCACGTAGAATTGCCTGGCTCCAGGCATCCTATTTGGAGCTCTGGGTGCAGGACAAACTGGGGCAATATTCCTTGTACAGGTGAGAATCTATTTGGCAAAAATTGGCAAGAAAAGGCCAATGAGTTGGATGCTGATAATTCCACTTTGGATAGGTTATCCAAAGCCACAGCTGAACCTGCCAGAAAGAAATCTTTCAAAATAACATTCTTTTACAAAAAGAAAAGGTTTTATCCCTCTTATCAGCAGGGACGTTCTGCAGGTCAGCCTGTTTGGAAGACTCAGCAACCAACCAAACAAAGGAAAGCAAAGACTGCTAAGCCTCAACTGTCTCAGCAGTCTCAGCCTCCACAAGGCCTACGACTTCCATCTAGAGAACCTAACCTTCCTGGCCCTCAGTGGACCAGAACCTTCCACCATTCCAGGAAGGTTGTGCCACTTTGCCCCCAGATAGGGGCAAATAACAGCAGAACATTGGACTCTGTCCATTATAAAGGAGGGGTACAAGCTTCACTTCCTCCGCTTGCCCCCTCCTACAATGGTAAGACGGTTCAATTCTCAGACCTCTCTCTCCAACCTGTTAGATCAAGAGGTCACCATGCTTCTTGCCCAAGGGGCAATAGAAGAGGTACCCATTCTTTAACAGGGTACAGGGTTTTACTCCCCCTATTTCCTTATCCCAAAGAAAACAGGAGGACACAGACCCATTTTTGATCTCAGAGAATTGAACAAACTCCTGGTCAAGGAGAAATTCAAGATGGTTTCTCTGGGAACCCTGCTGCCATACCTTCAGAATCAGGATTGGTTTTGCTCTCTAGATCTCAAGGATGCGTACACTCATGTTCTCATCCATCCAACTCACAGAAAATTCCTTCAGTTCCTTTTTCAGGGGAAGCACTACCAATACAGGGTGCTTCCTTTTGGCCTTGCCTAAGCACCAAGGGTGTTCACAAAATGCATGGCTGTGGTAGCAGCATTTCTTCGCACTCTAGGAATATTCATCTTCCCCTTCTTAGACGACTGGCTCATTCGAGCCCCATCAGAGTCAGAGGCCAGAACTTCTCTATCCTGGACAATGCGTATCCTTCAGTATTTGGGTCTGGTCATAAACATCCCAAAATCCAGTCTAACTCCAACTCAGTCTCTAAAGTTCATAGGAGCTTTGCTGGATACCAAAAAGGAAAGGGCCTATCTCCCCCAGGCCCGTTGCCTTCGCATGGTGCAGTTAGCTTCTCAAGCATTGCTGAAGTCTCATCTCACTGCTCGAGAAATGTTACAACTTCTAGGCGAAATGGCTTCTACCGTACATGTGGTCCCTTATGTTCGCCTTCATATGAGAGCAGCCCAGTGGACTTTATCCACACAATGGACCCAGGCATCAGGATGCCTGTCAGACAAAATAGCAAACATAAATCGCCTTATTTTGTCCCTCCAATGGTGGCAGTCCACTCAAAACCTGTAGCTGGGGTTCCCATTTCAACAAACCTTACCCCAAGCAACTCTCAAAACAGATGCTTCACCGATGGGTTGGGGAGCTCATCTGCAAGACCTCTCCACCCAAGGCACCTGGACTCCACAGGAGACACATCTGCACATCAATCTTCTGGAGCTCAGAGCGATCTTCCTTGCTCTTTGAGTGTTCCACACTCTGCTCAGCTACAAGACAGTCCTTATTCACACGGACAATCAAGTAGCCATGTTCTATGTGAACAAGCAGGGGGGAACAGGCTCTCTTTCGCTTTGCAACAAAGCTTTGCGACTATGGGCCCTCACCAGAGAGCATCAGATTCATCTCCTGGCAGTATATCTTCCAGGTATCCAAAACTCTTGGGCGGGCAGACAGACTCAGTCGAGTCTTGCTTCCACACGAATGGTCTCTACATGCAGACCAGGTGGCCAAGATTTTTCAAATTTGGGGAACCCCGTACATAGACCTCTTTGCAAGTCCGTTGAATGCCAAGCTTGCCCAGTTTTGTTCTTTTCCAGAATTCCGTCTGAGGGCTCTCAGGCCAGAGATGCTTTCCTCCTTCATTGGGGGCAAGACTTTCTTTATGCCTTTCCACCCATTCCCCTGATTCCGAAAACCCTGTTCAAGCTTCAGAGAGACAGAGGCCATATGATTCTCATAGCTCCACATTGGCCACGTCAAGTTTGGTACCCTCTGCTTCTACATCTCTCTCAAGCTCCCTCTCTGGAGTTGGGGTCTGTTCCAGATCTCCTGTCTCAGGAGGAGGGAATGTTATGGCATCCCAATCCTCAATCACTGCATCTCAGGGCTTGATTGCTGAAGGCCTTGATCTTCATGATCTTAACCTGCCTCAGCAAGTAAAGGATGTCCTTTATGCTTCCAGGAAGCCTTCCACTAGATGCTCTTATGCTTTTAAGTGGAAAAGGTTTACCATATGGTGTTCGCAGAAGGGTCTTAACCTCCTTGCAATGCCTTTGTAATCATTACTGGAGTATCTCCTTCATTTATCCAGTGCAGGACTTAAGAATGACTCAAGAGTCCATTTGAGTGCTATTGCAGCTTCTTTTAAGCCTCTAAATGGACAACCTATTTCCTCACATCCTCTTATAACAAGATTTATGTGAGGCCTTCTTCTAACTAAGACTCCCATTAGGCCACCACCGGTGGCATGGGACTTAAACCTGGTTCTTGGTCAGCTCATGAAGCCACCTTTCGAATCCCTAGGTACTACCTCATTGAAATTCCTTTTTGGAAAGTTATCTTTTTCATTGCAATCACATCAGCACGTCACATCGGTGAATTGCAGGCGCTAGTGGCTGATCCACCTTATACAAGGTTCCATCATGACAAGGTGGTCCTTAGGACTCATCCACACTTTATGCCAAAGGTGGTCTCGCCTTTTCATCTTAACCAAGCGGTCTACCTGCCTGTGTTCTTTCCAAGACCTCATGCATCAAATGCAGAAAGGAATCTTCATACTTTGGACTGTAAAAGAGCTTTAGCCTTTTATTTGCAAAGAACACAGCAACATAGAAAGTCCTCTCAACTTTTTGTTGCTTTTGATCCTTCTCTTTTGGGACTTCCAGTCTCCAAGAGAACACTGTCCAACTGGAGTGCCCAGTGTATTTCCTTTGCCTATCAGAGTAAGAACCTTCCTCTGGAGGGCCATGTCACAGCTCACAATGTGAGAGCCATGGCAGCTTCAATGGCTCATCTGCACTCTGTGTCTATCGACGACATCTATCGAGCAGCCACTTGGGCCTCGGTTCATTCCTTCACAGCCCATTACTGCTTGGACAAGGACTCCCGCCGGAAGTCCTTGTTTGGTCAGTCTGTTCTCCAACACCTGTTCCATAGTTAGTCAACTCCTACCCGCCATCCCTGGTTGGATGCCAGAGATCCATGGAGGGAAGTGGAGCCCTTTCACAGGGACACACAACTTGTGGGGTCTCTCCCTGGCATCTAAAGCTAGGGAGTCCCCATATGTGAAGACTACATTCCTGCATGTTCCTGGAGATAGCATAGTTACTCACCTGTAACAGGTGATCTCCGGGAACAGCAGGAATTTAGTCTTCACAACCCACCCACCTCCCCTAGGAGTTGTATCTCTCTATGTATCTCTTTCCCTTTCCCTCTCTTTGTCTTAGCTTTAAAACTCAACTGGAGAGAGGCAGTTGGGAAAGGCGGGAAGGCAGCACGCAGGCGCTGTGGGATGCTCCCAAAAACTTTCTAATTGGACGCTGGGGAGCGTTCCCGTACAGTCTCCGTCGGTACCGACAATACCCATATGTGAAGACTAAATTCCTGCTGTTCCTGTAGATCACCTGTTACAAGTGAGTAACTATGCTGTGCGGTTGCACCATGGAACGATACAGAGGCATTATAATATCCTTTGTTTTATTTTCCATTCCTTTCCTTATGATACCTAGCATTCTATTTTCTCTCTTGGCCGCCGCTGCACTCTGGTTGGAGGGTTTTCACATATTATCCACGATGATACCTAAATCTTTTTCCTGGGTGGTGGTTCCTTATGTGGAATCTTGCATTGTGTAACCATAGTTTTGAGTTTTTCTTTCCTACGTGCATTTGTCCATATTAAATTTCATCTGCCATTTGGATGCCCAGTCTTCCAATTTATCAAGATCCTCTTGCAATTTTCCACAATTCTCATGAGTTTTAACAACTTTGAATAATTTTGTGTCATCTGCAAATTTGATAGCCTCACTCGTTATTCCCATTTCCAGGTCATTTATGAATATGTTAAAAAGCAGCAGACCCAGCACAGATCCCTGGGGTACTCCACTATTCACCTTTCTCCATTGGGAAAATTGGCCATTTTGCCCTACTGTCTGCGTTCTGTCTTTTAACCAGTTCCTGATTCACAATAGTACACTGCCTCCTATCCCATAACTTTTTAATTTTGTCAAAAGTCTCTCATGAGGGACCTTATCAAAGACTTTCTGAAATTCCAGATACACTATATCAACCGACCCACCTTTGTCCACCTGTTTATTCACACCGTCAAAAAAACATAACAGATTAGTAAGACAAGACCTTCCTTGGCTAAATCCATGTTGGCTGTCTCCCATTAAGCCATGACTATCTACATGTTCAGTAATTTTCTTCTTTATGATGGTTTCCACCATTTTTCCTGGCACTGACATCAGGCTCACTGGTCTGTAGTTTGCTGGATCACCCCTGGAACCCTTTTTAAAAATCGGCATTACATTGACCAGTCTCCAGTCTTTCAGGTATTGCAGATGATTTTAATGATAGTTCACAGATTACTAATAGTAGGTCTTTAATCTCACATTTCAGTTCTCTCAACACCCTTGGATGTATGCCATCCGGTCCAGGAGATTTGCTACTCTTCAGTTTATCAAATAGTTGTAATACATCTTCCCGATGTATCAATATTTCTTTCAATTCTTCCGCAGCATCTCCTTTAAATACCATTTCAGTCATGGGTAATATTCCTTCATCTTCCTCAGTAAAGACTGAAGTACATCATTGATTTATTCTCTCCGCTATGGCCTTGTCCCCTCTTAGTGCCTCGTTTACCCCTCTATCATCTAGTGGTCCAATTGACTCACAGGTCTTTTGCTATGAATGTACTTGAAAAAGTCTTTATTATGCGTTTTGCTTCCGCAGCAAGCTTCTTCTCAAATTCTCTCTTTGCCTGCCTTATCGATGCCTTGCATCTAATTGGCCAGTGCTTGTGTTTCCAGTTTTCTTCATTTGGCTCCTTTCTTCTTTTCCTGAAAGATGGTTTTTTTGGCAACAATAGCCTCTCTGACCTCATCTTTAAATCATACTGGCAGTTTTTTGGACTTCCTTCCACTTTTCTTACAGCGTGGAATACAGCTGGTCTAGGTTTCCAAGATAGTATTTTTAAACAGCACCCAAGCTTGATGTAACCTTTGCAACTGTTCCTTTTAGTTTTTTCTTAACTATTTTCTTCTTTTTATTATAGTCTCCCTTTTGAAAGTTTAAAGGTAGTACTGTGGATTTCCTTACCGTTCTTCCTTCATTTATTAAATCAAACACAATCATGCTATGATCACTATTGCCATGTGGCTCCAACACCCTTATCTCTTGCACCAGATCTTGTGTTCCACTAAGGATTAGGTCCAAAATGGCTTCCCCTCTGGTCAGTTCATGCACCAGCTGCTCCAAGAAGCAGTCATTTATTTAATCTAGAAACTTTATCTCCCTGGCATGTCTTGCCGTGACACTGACCCAGTCGATACTGGGGTAATTGAAATTACCTATTATTATTACTGTGTTGTAAATTTTGTTAGCTTCCCTGATTTCTTTGAGCATTTCATCATCCCTTATTTCATTCTCGCTAGGCGGTCGATAGTACAACCCCACTGCCATCGCCTTCCCCTTCTCCTTTTTACATGGAATTTCAAGCCATTGAGATTCTATAGTGAATTTTGTTTCCTGCAAAACTTTAATCCTTTGTGACTCAATGTCCTCTCTAGCATAGAGCGCAACCCCTCCACCATTTTGATCTTCTCTCTCATTGCGATATAGTTTATAGCCAGTTATCACAGTGTCCCACTAATTGTCCTCCTTCTACCATGTCTCTGAGATACTCATTTCGTGCTATATATTCTCTCTTTCATCTTATTTGCATACAAGCATTTTAGAGGCTGTATTTTACTCATATTAGTCTGGCTATCGGTAGGCAGGGGTAATTTGGAATCTTTAAGCTCTGTCTGCTCTGTACTCAAAGGCATTTGGGCTACTTTTGTCTTTTTTGGAACCTCTCTACTGATATGCCCTAACTGCAATCTTTTGCTAGTATCCTTCAAGGATACATTGTTCCGAACCACATGCACTCTTGGTTGTCTATCGGCTTTCCCCTATCATCTAGTTTAAAAACTGCTCTGTCTCCTTTTTAAAGGTTAATGCCAGCAGCCTGGTTCCATCCCGGTTAAGGTGAAGCTCATCCCTTCGGAAGAGTTGCTCCTTTCCCCATAATGTTCTCCAGTTCCTAACAAATCCAAAACCCTCATCCTTGCACCTTTGTCTTATCCACACATTGAGACTCCGAAGCTCTGCCTGCCTTTTGAGTCATGCATGTGGAATGCTACCCTGGAAGTTCTGGATTTCAACTTCCTTCCTAAAAGCCTAAATTTAGTCTGCAGAACCTCCCTACCACACTTTACCACGTATTTGGACATGTACCAAGACAGCACACTCCTCAGCACTGTCTAAGACCTTGTCTAGGTGTTAAGAATTACTATTTAAGGAAATTGACTGCCTTGGTTTCTAAAAGCACATTGCAGCATGAGAAAGTAGGAATCTTTCCTCATTTCAGATAGAGGAGTGGCGTAGTGGGTAGGCAGCAATCTAGAGCCAGAAAGACCAGAGTTCAAATCCCTCTTGCACTTCTTGTGGCCCTGGGCAAGCCTCTTAGCCCTCCATTGCCTCAGGTACAGACTTAGATTGTGAGCCTTTTGGGACAGGGAAATACCTACTGCACTTAGATGTAACTCACCCTGATCTTCTCCTGGAAAAGGTGTGAGCTAAATATACTTAATTAATCTCAAAGAAAATAGGAAGACCCCATCTACTGTTATCTAAGGATCTTGAAGAAATTTGTGCTATGGGAACGTTCAGAATAGTTTCCCTATGCATATTTAATCCCATTACTGAAAGGAGAGTGGCTATTCTTTGTGGATTTAAAACATTCTTACAGCTGCATAGTGGTACACTTAAGTCTAGGAAAAATATCTCAGATTTATAATAGGAGAACAGCACCTCCAATATTGTGCGATGCTGTTTAGCCTAGTGTCAGCCCCGTGATTACTGACAAAATGTGTAGCAGTTGTTGTGGTACATCTCTGAAAACTGGTAGTGCAGCAGTTTCTCTGTTTGGACAATTGGTTGGGTAAGAGGATATCTCAAGAACGTACAAAAAAGTAAAAAAACAAAATCTGTATATTTTTTTTTTAAATTCTTTATTTATGAATTTTACCAAACAACAACAACAAATAACATCACCCCACCCTCCCACCTCCCCCCGTCCCCACTCGCCAACCTCCCACCCTCCCCCCCCCGACTCTCCGAGGTCCCACCATGGGGAAATCAAAACATGTAGATAGGGGTGACAAGCACCATTCAAATACATACAGGACATAGGGCCATTGTCTACCATAACAATATCCCTCTATCTGGGAAACACACTGCCAATACGTGACCGGTCCACAAAATCATCTAATGCCCGCCATCTGCCAATATTAAGGCCATCCTTATACGGATGATGGAGCTTACTATACAGCTTCTCATATTTAACAGACTGGCATACAAGGTTCCACCACATTTCCAGGCATAACTTACGTGAGTCTTTCCAGTTTGTAAAAATAACTTTTAAAGCTAAGGCAATCAGGAAATTACATATAAAACGATTTTCTTTAGTTAGACCGGGTATGTTAAAGGTTGATCTGAAACAAACTATCCCCCAGGACAAAGTAACTGAAATTTGTAATATAGCCTGCATCCTATTCCAAACAAGCTGCCAAAACCTCTGAACGTGAGAGCAATCAAACACCATATGCCTAAATGTACCAAAATCCAACAAGCAGGACCAACATTTAGCCGATGAGGTTTTATCCCATTTGGCTAATCGAACTGGAGTAATGTAGGCTCTGTGTAAAAAGAAAAAAAGGGACTGAGTAATTGCTGCTGACATGGAGACCCTCGTAACAGGACCCCATGCGATTTTCCAAACCTCATTCGAAATTGGCCCTGACGCCTCTGTCTCCCAGATTTTTGTAAGCCCAAGCAACTGAGGCGCGGCACTATCTCTTAGGGAGGCATAAATTTTAGACACTACTCCCGCCAGGCCTGCTCCCTCCGCCAGTTCCTGAATTATAAAACAATCTGGATGTATCGCTGTCGGAATAATGTTTGCTGCCGTCAAGCAGTGACGAAGTTGAAACCAATAAAACCGTGCGGAGTCAGGAAAAGAGAATTCGCTTTGCAGAGTGCAGAAATCTTTCCAGTCTGTAGGCCCCAGTAGCTGATCTAATGACCAGATACCGCACGCCTGCCATTTCTTCCAGGAAAACATCTTGCCATTGATTTTAAATTTAGGGTTCCACCATAAGGGGGACCTTCTACAAAGAGGACTATCCGGCTTCATCTGACTAACTGAAAGCAAGTAGGCGTCTTTAGTGGCAGCAACCACTTTGCCTAATCTAGATTTCTCAGGATGTTTCGCGCCCAATAGCCACCTCAGCGAACCGGGGTCAACAATCTGCCTCTCGAATTCCAACCACACCGGTTTAACCACCAAATCCTCTTCACCCGCCCATAGCGCACTCTGTTTCAGGAGAAAAGCCTGATGATAAAGCCGGAAATCAGGGAAGTGAACTCCCCCTTTATCCTTGGGAGCTTTCAATTTTTTCAATGCTATCCTGGGTTGCCTCCCGCCCCAAAGGTATCTCGAAAGTAACCGTTCTAATTCAACGTATATACCTGGAGCCAGTGGAATCGGAAGCATGCCCAGCACAATTAATTTTAGCTCATCCAAACTGTACCACCAAACAGAAATAGAAGACAGGCAGCATTAAACTCCTTATCAATACCAAAGGCCATAACAACATGCAATCTATCAACAGCGAACAGAGCCTTCTTGTTTTGCGCACCAAAATGCTGGAACTCCCTCCCTTCTGACATCCGTACCATAGCCGACTTAGCCCAGTTCAGAAAGGCCCTTAAATTCACCTTATTCACCAAATACTACCCCATATGAAGTTAACATAATAGTCCCACTACATATCCAACCACAGTTTCTTTCCTTAATCCAAACATCCGTGCTAATTCATGTACATAGTTCGAGCATGTTATCTAGTTAACAGATTGCATACTCCATGTAAATAGTTCTCCCATGTTCTCCAAATTGATACTCCTGTTATATGTAACACCGAACAGCCTGTTGTTCTGGTTTTGTTGTGTTCTCTGTGAACCGCGCTGATGTCAAAGAGTGCGGTATATAAGAAATTAAAATAAATAAATAAATTAGGGTCATCTTTATAGCCTCCAGCCTTCCCCACCAGGTGAGATGTAGGGGAGACCACGCTAACACAGATTGCTTAACGGACCGTATAAGATCCTCCAAATTTTCTTGAACAATCTGTTCCAAGGGAAATCTGAACTTGACCCCCAAATACTTCATATTACCTGATTCCCATCGGAACGGGAATGACGCTAGTTGATCTGCTGTAGCCCAACCGTTCATCGGGAATACTACCGATTTGGACCAGTTTATTCTATAGCCAGATAGCCCCGAATAAAAATCGACTAATTTTAAAAGCATGGGAATCGCTGAAGGTAGCGTAAAAAGCAGAAGATCATCCGCAGAGGCTGACACTTTGACTTGCCAATCCCCCACCTCAAAACCACTAATGTCCTTGTTCTGCCGAATTGCAAGAAGCAGCGGCTCTAAAGCTAAATTGAAAAGCAAAGGGGAAAGGGGGCAACCCTGCAGCGTGCCCCTATGCAGTGAAAAGAAACTAGAGAGAGCCCCATTTGCACTAATCCGAGCCTTAGGGTTTAAATACAAGGATCGGATCATAGTAATAAATTTTGACCCTATCCCAAACCATTCCAATGTTTTAAACAAAAAAGGCCATTCCAGCCTATCAAAGGCCTTTTCGGCATCTAGTGAAACCCCAACATAAGGGATCTCAAAATATTTCGCCCTCTCTAGGAGATTGCATAGAAGCCGGGCATTATCAGACGTGGCTCTTTCTGAGATAAAACCACACTGGTCAGGGTGAATCAACCCACCCATCACCTTAGTAAGACTACTCGCTAACACTGTGGCGTATATTTTATAGTCTGTGTTCAGCAAAGAAATAGGCCTATGATTTATTACTTGCCTGGGGTCTCTCCCGGGCTTCTCCAAAACGACAATCGTGGCCTCACCAAAATTGCCTGTTTGCAAGGGGGAGTTGCCAATTGCCTTGTAGTATATCATTAAGTAAGGGAGCAGATCATTTTGAAACACTTTATAAAACTCGCCGGGAATAACATCAGGGCCCACCGCCTTTCCTGAAGGCAGTCCAGCGATAGCCTTACTAATTTCTTCACTCATAAAAGGCTTATCCAGCTCACCCGCCGCCTGCGCTGAGAGGCGAGGATGCTCAAGCTGTTGCAAGAAACCATCAATTGCCCCCGGTTCCCCTAAACCGTCAGACGTATACAGACTTTGATGATAATCAGCAAAAATTTCTAAAATCTGGTCAGTGGTACGTACAGTTCCGCGAACTTGATTCACAAGTACCGCAACCCGCGCTTTTTCCTGCCTTCGTTTTAAAGAATTAGCCAAAAGTTTTCCCCCTTTATTATTCTCCCCATAGAATTGAGATTGCTGTTTCAATAAAATGTGCTCAATCTCAGAGCTTAAAATCAAGTTGTACTGAAATCGAAGCCTTTGTAACCGCAATGTAATACCAGGATCCGCTTGTTTGAGTAAGAGTCTCTCCCCCGCCTTAATTTGTTCCTCTAGGATCAGCAATTTAGCCCTCTTCTTTCTATATTCTTTAATATAAAAGCTGGTAATTGTTGCTCGCAGAGAGGCCTTAAAAGCCTCCCACCAAGCCCAAATCGAAGTATCCGCAACAGCATTCACTTCGAAATATTCCTTTAGGAATGCTCTAATTTCTACCTGAAACAGAGGGTCTGCTAGCAGCGATCTATTGAAAGTCCAGGCTCGCGATTGACTACTGCCCTCCTCCCATGTAACCTGCAATGAAACGGCAGCGTGATCTGAGACATGCACGCCTAGGATTTCTGCACTCCATGGACCAAACTTTTAGATATCAGAAAATAATCCAATCTCGACCAAGATTTATGCGGAGGGGAAAAAAAGGTGAAGTCCAGCTCTTGAGTATGTAGGAGTCTCCAAATGTCCACCAGCCCTAAAGAGCTGAGAAGAGCCTGTAAAACCCCACGCGCGCGGGCAACCTTCTCTACCCTAGCGGGGCGTTTATCCAGCAGCGGATCTAGTGAAACATTGTAATCCCCCAGAGGCCGAGAATTGTGTTCCTGTACTTCTGCTAGTAATTCTGTAAAAAACGTAGGGTGATCTGAATTAGGTCCATAGAGATTAATAATTGCAACCTCTACTTCCCCAGTGACTACCGAGACTATTACCCAGCGACCCGCCGCATCTGCTCGCGCATCAATAGCCTTGCAATTTAGAGATTTCCTCCCCAATATCACCACCCCATTTTTTTTTTGTACTGAAGGCGAGGCACCCAGTAATATAAAGTGCCTATCTTCTAATTTCTTGGTTTCGGCTAAATCTAAATGGGTCTCTTGTAATAAAATCAAATCTGCCTTCTGATGGCGGCAATAGGCAAGAATTTTCTTCCTTTTGATAGGATTATTGATTCCTTTCACGTTCAGGGACAGCAAATGGACATCTTTACCCATATTCAAACAAAAATATAAACAGTGAGGCTTGCCCCACCCGAATTACACACCCACATATATAAACTTTACTGTACATACACTCACCGGAGAGCCATAAACCACCCCAAACAACCCATCCCACCCCCACCCACACATCCTAAATTGGGTAAGCCAGTTAGGACCAAGCACGCTACCCAGCGGACCCCTCCAAACTGAGAGACTACAAACAAGATATGTAATAATTTGCTTGCCCCAGTCCGCCTATTGCTGTCCAATTAGGCACACAAAACAGCTCTGTAATTAACAATCACAACCACAGCTGTCACAGTCTGGCCGATAGCCAGGGGGTAATCCCACCCGGTTTCCATTTCTGACCAAGTAGGACCACAAAGTAATTTTCAAAACTATAATCCAGCTATACGGTCACTGCATCTGGAGCGCCTCTTGCTCCACAATAAATCGCTCCAGAACCTCGGGTTCTTCAAAGTTCTTGGTGACATTGTTGAGCGTGACTCGAAATCGAGAGGGGTAAAACAAGCCATAGCGCGCTTGAAGACGCTGAAGCCTTCCTCTGAACGCTAAGAACTGCTTCCGCTTTGCCACCATAGGTTTGCTGAGATCTGGGTATAAAAAGAGTTTGTGGCCTTCAAACAAAAGTTCCTTGCAGGCCCTCGCAGCTTGCAAAACTTGAGCTGCGTGTTGAATACCGCAAGACGCAAAAAATTAAAGGCCGCGGTCTATGCGATTGCTAAATAATTGTTGTAGGAATGCGATGTGCCCTTTCAATTTCAAATGGGCGAGCCATACGTAGTTTCAGCAATTTAGGAATTACATCCTCCAGGAACGTAATCGTGTCTGAACCCTCTGCGCCTTCCGGGAGTCCCAACAATCCAAATATTATTCCTGCGTGCCCTATTATTCATATCTTCCAGGGTCTTTTCCAAATGATCGATTTTCCTCGACACCTTCCCACAATGCACTAGTTTTTCCTCGTGAGCTGAAACTTTTAGTTCCATGTTTTCCACTCTGGCGATCAGCGACACCAACTGTTCCTTAAACTCCTTAGAGTCTGCCTGAAGTTCACAAAGACACTCACCATTGGTGTCAACCCGGGCTCGAACGGCCCGTAGTTCAGTGAGGATTTCTCTGAGGCCCTCTTCTTGCTCACGCTGCGACGCCATCTTAAGCGGGGAAGGCGGATCCGCCTTAGAACGTTTTACCCCGGAGGCTGAGGGATTCGAAAACTCCAATTTCGTTTGCTTGCAGGTCGCCATCTCCGAACACAAATAGAGCAATTGGAATTGTCTGGCTGCCTTGTAGTAGGGGTTGAGGCAGGATTATTGACTAGGTCCTCGGGAGCTCTCCGCTAGACGTCCATGCAGGTCCCTGGCTGGCTCCACCCCCCAAAATCTGTATATTGGCGTTCCTAGGATTTGTGGTAAATGATCCCAAATTCCTTTTGAGCACATAGTCTCATTTGGAATGTATAGGAGCTCTGCTAAACATGACTTGGATGAAAGTCTCTCTTCCACAAGAAAGAATCAACACCTTAATGGAAGAAATGAACCAAACTCTGGAACAGTGTGGGTGCCCTAGGAGGTGTGGATAACGTGAGGAGGATCTAGCAAAGCTTGAGGGATGGCCTAGAGCGTGGCAGTTAAAATGTAATGTTAATGCAGGCTCATGAATTTGGACTGAAAAAATCCAAGAGACTGGTACAATATAAAAGGATGAAATACTTCTGTGTACTAAAGAAAGGTGGGTCTTGAGGGAGATTGAATCTAGTGATCTTAAGGTGGCCATCTGGTAGAAAAGGTGATGGCAAACGCCAGAAGGATGCTTGGGTGCATTGGGAAAAGAATAATCTGCAGGAAAAGAGAGGTGATAAAGACTATGTATGTGTGTCTGGCAAGACCTCATTTGGAGTATTGTACATCATTCTTGAGCTCACACCTTGAAAAAGATATTAATAGGATGGAATCTACACAGAGGGAGCTGCTAAAATGGTCTGTGATTTTAGTCATCAAACATATGCAGATGGACTTAGGTATAAACATGTATACTTTGAAAGAAAGGTGAGAGAGGGAAGATATTTAAATAACCTTTGAGGTATAAATGCACATAAGGGCTGCTTTTATTTGGAAGAATGTACTGGAACAAATGATTATAGGATGAGAGTGAAAATGAATAGAGTTGGGAATAATCCAAGGAAATATTTCTTTATGGAAAGGTTGATGTTTTCATAGAATAGCCTCCCAATTGAGGTGATGATAGTATCTGAATTCAAGAGAGTATGGGACAGGTCTAGACAGTCTTAGGAATTGTACAGCTTAATCATTGATGTGGAGGGGCAGACTGGATAAGAATATGGTCTCTGTCATCATTTTCTGTGTTTCTGTGTTAAATAAAGAGATTTGATATAAAGGAGCATGGAACATATTTAGAATGTTAGGCATTAAGGCATCAATACTACATGTCACTCCCTTGACACATTTCAATATTCATTAAGAAAAAGAGAAGACTTCCTCCAAAAGGCAAACCAGAGTGAGAAAAAAATAGAAATGGAGTTAGACAATGGCCACACAGAAAAGTGGATGTTCAAAACTCTAAATCTATTGAAAGACCCGATTCAACTGAGTTTCGGCAAACTCGTCTGCATCAGTAGTCAAGATAGGTATTCGCCAATAATTCAAATAAACATCTCAAGCCTAGTGCACCTTTTGTCTGCAATGACTACAAGCCACCCGCAACTTATGACACACTTCATGTCGAGCAACAGCTTAGAGGACTCCATGTGCTGCTGCTGATTAAATCAAATCTTGTGAAAGGAACCTCCTTCGAGATTCTTCTAGCTCAGAATTTTCCTTACCACAGATGTGTCCCACCTGGGCTGGGGAGTCCATTTAAAGGGGCTCCATATTCAAGAAAAACGTCAAATGAATTTCCTGGAGCTAAGGCTAATCCAGAATGCTCAAAAAGCTTTCAGATGTCAGTTGTCCAACACAATGTTCTTAATTTAGACTATCAGATAGGAATGATTTAGATGAACAAGCGGGGAGAGAAATAAGTTTGTATTTTCTATATAAGGAAGCCATCAAGATGTGGAACTGGGCAATTTAACATGACTTAGTGTCTCTCTTTCTGCCTGATACATGGCTCTGTCTTCGCAGACAGAGTCAAATCCTACAATCCCTTGAGTTGTCTCTAGACAGAGGAGCACCAAAATGAGTATTCCATTAGTGGGGGACACCTGCAATGGAACTGTTGTCATGTGCTATGAACAGGTAGGTTCTTCATATCTGTTTCAGGATAGGAACACATAACAAACACTTAACACACACATAACACAAAATATAAATTGTGAGCCCTTCGGGGACAAGGGAAAAATATATATACAGAATCTGAATGTACACTGCTTTGACTGGTAGAAAAGCAGTATATAAACCTAGTTAAATAAATAAAATAACAAACAAGCCTCAGATGTTATCTCCAGGAAGAAGCAGGAATGTAGTCTTCACATATGGGTATCGTCGGTACTGACGGAGCCTGCGCGGGAATGCTCCCCAGCATCCAATAGGAAAGCTTTTGGGAGCATCCCACAGTGCCTGTGTGCTGCCTTCCTGCCTCTCCAACTGTCCCTCTCCAGTTCTTCATTTTCCGCGGAGCCGACAGGCCCATACCCTGTCACCGCAGAAAAAGTTTGTCTTTAAACTTTGTTTTTGTGGCGCGTCTGCCTTCCCTCGACGCTATACCGGTACCGCCGGTTCATTCTTATTTCTTCTTAAAAAAACCAAAAAACAAAGCAAAACTATAGGTTCTGAGCTATTTTACTTCAGAAACTTTTTTCGTTGGTGCTAGGCGCTATTTTGGGCACTAGGCCCAGTTTTTCCTTAAAAATGGAAAAGCCAGCATCTGGTTTTAAAAAATGTTCTAAGTGTGGCGGTACCATCTCCATCACCGACACTCAAGATTGGTGTCCCAAATGTTTAGGTCCTGACCACTCTACTTCGGATGCCTCTCCTGTGGAATGACGTGAAAAAGGGGTCGGCAGAAACGAGCTGCAAAGCTTAGCACC
Source organism: Ichthyophis bannanicus (assembly GCA_033557465.1). NCBI lineage: Eukaryota > Metazoa > Chordata > Amphibia > Gymnophiona > Ichthyophiidae > Ichthyophis > Ichthyophis bannanicus. The sequence goes on from CM066038.1 coordinate 263,371,850, forward strand.
CTTTTTCCCTCAGGCGCGGTGTCTGTTGCATCGACGTCCTCCAGGGCCACATCTTCCTCCCATGGATCTCAGGTAACTAAACATAAATCTAGCCGGTCCTCAAAGGGTAGATCTCCTTCTAAGTATCGCGATGCCACTGGCGTTACCCTTGAGGAATTTTCACCGGCAAAACTGCCCCAGCGGGAGGCTTCGGCTTCCAAAGCATCAACGGGGCTCCAGGATGTTCTCGAGGCCTCAACTTCGGCAGAACTACTGGCGCCATGCTTTGGGGTTCAGGCCGCTTCTACCGGTACTGACATCCAAGCATCGGCAGCGTCGATAGACCAGGGATTTCTTGCTATCGATCACAGTCTAGCGGCTCTTCTCACGGTTTCGGTACCGTTGAAACCGTTTCAGACACCTCAACTGATACCAGTACCGACGGCGGCATCGTCGTCGATGGGTATGCTACCCATACCGAGTCATGCGTCTGCCTCTGGCATCGACAGATTGGTACTGGAGCAGCCCGATACCGACTTGGATCGATAATTGGACTCTGTCCATTGTACGAGAGGGGTACAAGCATTATTTTCACTGCATGCCCCCTCCTACAATGGTAAGAGAGTTCATTTCTCAGACCTCTCTCGACAATCTCTTAGGTCAAGAAGTCACAACACTCCTTGCGCAAGGAGCAATAGAGGAAGTACCCATTCTGCAACAGGGTACAGGGTTCTACTCCCCCTATTTTCTTATTCCAAAGAAAACAGGAGGATACAGGCCCTTTTTAGACCTCAGAGAATTGAACAAATATCTGTTTCGAGAGAAGTTCAAAATGGTCTCTCTAGGAACTCTGCTGCCATACCTTCAAAGTCAAGATTGTCTTTGTTCTCTAGATCTCAAGGATGTGTATACTCATATTCTCATCCATCCAAATCACAGAAGATTCCTCCGATTCCTGTTTCAAGGAAAGCACTTCCAGTACAGGGTTCTTCCCTTTGGCCTGGCTTCTGCACCGAGCGTATTCACAAAATGCATGGCTGTGGTAGCTGCATTTCTCCGCACTCTGGGAATATTCGTCTTCCCCTACTTAAACGACTGGCTCATTCGAGCCCCTACAGTGCCAGAAGCCAACTCTGCTTTGTTTGCACAATGTGAATCCTTCAGTATTTGGGACGTCATAAACCTCCAAAAATCCAATCTTGCTCCAACTCAATCCCTAGAGTTCATAGGAGCTTATCTGGATACCAGACAGACAAGGGCTTTCCTTCCGCAGCCCCGCTGCCTTCGCATAATACAGCTAGCTTCCCAAGCAGTGCTCAAACCTTATCTCACTGCTCGAGAAATGCTACAACTGCATCCACCGTGCATGTGGTTCCTTATGCTCGTCTCCACGTGCGAGCAGCCCAGTGGACTTTATCCACTCAGTGGACAGAGGCCTCAGGTTGCTTGTCGGACAAAATAACAAACTCAGATCGTCTTATTTCATCCCTCCAATGGTAGCAATTGCTCAGAAATCTTCTCGTGAGGTCTCCTTTCCAGCAACCCCTATTTCAAGCCACCCTAACAACAGATGCATCTCAGGTGGGATGGGGAGCCCACCTGCACAATCTCTCTACCCAGGGTACAATGTTCCCTCTAATTTTCTGTAGGCTGTGTGCGCATAAAATATCAGCTGTGCAACTTTTGAAGGAAGGTTAAATTTTTGTGCGCCACATAACGACATTCAGAGTTATATACTTTAAAATTTGACTACACATCAGAATACAGTATGTACACCACATTGATTGCACTAGAAAACATTGTAGAACTTGTGAAAACCGTAAATACATAACAACTTTTAAATTTTAAGACATCTGTGTTGTTTTCTATCAGAATCACAACCGTAATTTTTGTGCGCTCTGTTGTAAAGTATGTGCGCTCGCTCGGCGAGGTGTGTGCGCGCACAGCTTAGAGGGAACAGTGCCAGGGCCGTCTTCACATCAACCTCCTGGAATTCAGAGTATTTCACGCCCAGCTCAGATACAGACAGTCCTAGTTGAAACGGACAATCAGGTAGCCATTTTCTATGTGAACAAGCAGGGCGGGACAGGCTTTCTGTCGCTATGCAACGAAGCTTTGCGACTATGGGCCCTCGCCAGAGAGCATCAGATTCATCTCCTTACGGTGTATCTTCCAGGCGTTCAAAACTCTTGGGCAGACAAACTCAGTTGAGTTCTGCTACCACACGAATGGTCTCTCCATGCAGACCAGCTTGCCCAAATATTTCAGATTTGCTGAACCCCGGACATAGACCTCTTTGCAAGTCCACTGAATGCCAAACTTCCCCGGTTCTGTTCCAGAATCCCGGCTCGACATTGTCAGGCAAGGGACGCCTTCCTCCTTCACTGGGGGTCAGGACTTCCTATATGCATTACTACCCATTCCCCTCATCCCCAAAACACTATTCAATCTTCAGAGAGACAGAGGTCATATGATTCTCATAGCTCCACGTTGGCCACGGCAAGTGTGGTACCCTCTGCTTCTACATCTCTATCAAACTCAACCTCTGGAGTTGGGATCTGCTCCAGATCTTCTCTCCCAAGAAAACAGGATCTGTGGCATCCCAATCTCCAGTCTCTGCATCTCAGGGCCTGGTTGCTGAAGGCCTAGAGCTTCAGGATCTCAACCTTTCTCAACAGGTAAAGGATATCCTTTATGCTTCTAGGAAACCCTCCACAAGACGCTCATACGCCTTTAAGTGGAAAAGGTTTACCATATGGTGCTCGCAGAAGGGTCTTAACCCTCTTGCGATACCTCTGGAATCAATACTGGAGTATCTCCTTCATTTGTCAAATGCGGGTCTTAAGACAAATTCAGTAAGAGTCCATCTTAGTACTATTGCAGCTTCTTACAAGCCTCTAAGTGGACAACCTATTTCCTCTTATCCTCTCATAGCGAGATTTATGAGAGGTCTTCTTTTAACAAAGCCTCCCATTTAGCCACCACCGGTGGCATGGGACTTGAATCTGGTACTCGGGCAGCTCATGCAACTGCCCTTTGAACCATTAGCCACTACATCTCTGAAATTCCTTTCCTGGAAAGTCATCTTCCTCATTGCAATCACATCAGCACGTTGCATCAGTGAATTGCAAGCATTAGTGGCTTATCCTCCTTACACAAGGTTCCACCATGATATGGTAGTTCTTAGGACTCATCCACACTTTATACCAAAGGTGGTTTCGCCTTTCCATTTCAAACAAGCGGTTTACCTTCCTGTATTCTTTCCGAGGACTCATGCCTTGAGTGCAGAAAGGATCCTTCATACTTTGGACTGTAAAAGAGCTTTACCTTTTACTTGCAGAGGACACAGCAACATCAAAAATCTTTTCAACTCTTTGTTGCTTTTGATCCTAGTCATTTGGAACTTCCAGTGTCCAAAAGAACTCTATCTAACTGGATTGCACAATGCTTATCCTTTGCCTATGAGAGTAAGAACCTTTCTCTTGAAGGCCATGTCACAGCTCACAATGTGAGAGCCATGGCATCCTCAATGGCTAATCTTCACTCTGTGTCTATCTGAGACATCTGTCAAGCAGCTACTTGGGCTTCGGTACAGACCTTCACTGCCCACTACTGCTTAGACAAGGACCCCCGCCGGGTTGCCTTCTTTGGTCAGTCTGTTTTTCAACACCTTTTTAAGACTTAGTCAACTCCTACCCACCATCCCTGGTAGGATGCCAGAGATCCATGGGGGGAAGCATAGCCCTTTCACAAGGGCTGACAACTTCCTGGGGCATTTCCCTGGCATCTGCAGCTAGGGAGTCCCCATATGTGAAGACTACATTCCTGCTTGTTCCTGGAGATAGCGTAGTTACTCTGCTGTAACAGGTGATCTCCGGGAACAGCAGGAATTTATTCTTCACAACCCACTCACCTCCCCTAGGAGTTGTATCTCTCTCTCTCTTTGGTCTCAGCTATAAACTCAACTGGAGAGGGACAGTTGGAAAGGCGGGAAGGCAGCACGCAGGCGCTGTGGGATGCTCCCAAAAGCTTTCCTATTGGATGCTGGGGAGCGTTCCCGTGCAGGCTCCGTCGGTACCGAAGATACCCATATGTGAAGACTAGGGTGTCTAGAGGGAGGAGTGGCTCAGTGGTTGGGACAGGTTACCTCAGGCCGGAGATCCATGGGTTCAATTCCTGCATGGGGACAAGCAACCTCAGGCCGGAGGGACTGGGGTCTCTAGTCCCATGGCCACTCCTTGTGGCCTTGGGCAAGCCACTTAACCTTCCATTGCCTCAGGTACACTTAGATTGTGAGCCCTTTGGGGACAAGGGAATAAAAAGTACCTGTTAGTATACATGTAAACCGCACTGATTCTAAAGAGCGTGGTATAAAAAAATAAATAAATAAAAATAAATAAATTCCTGCTGTTCCCAGAGATCACCTGTTACAGGTGAGTAACTACGCTTTCTTCTTGGATGCATATTCACTGATTCCTCCAATGCAAAAACCTTTATGAAAACTCAGATACTTGGCTGCTATTATTCTCATAGCCTCTTATTTGCTGAGAAAGATCTCTTTCCTACTCCTTTCTATCAAGGAGATAATTCGATTTGGGAATTTTCTCACTCATATCATGCTTAATCAAGGAATTCTGTTGTATACAGATATCATATCTCTTGTCTTCATATCCTGGATGTTAAGGGGGTGGTAATTAGTTCCCCGAGTCTGGCTGATAATGTCTCTCATGTTTTTCTGCCTGCTTGGAGAGATTCTATTTGAAGGTCTTAGGGTTTTAAATAGCAGAGCTTTGAGATCTTGTGTGGGGGAAGGTCCTAAATCCTTCCTTTTGTCACACACACAAACTTCTTGAGTACCATCTATATCAGTAGTTCTCAACCCAGTCCTCTAGGACCCCCAGTCCAGTTGGGTTTTTAGGGTATCCACAATGAATATGCATGAGATAGATCTGCATACAGTGGAAGCAGTGCATGCAGATCTATTTCATGCATATTCATTATGGATATCCTGAAAACCTGACTGGCCTTGGGGGTACCAGAGTACTGGGTTGAGCACCACTGATCTGTACCTACGTATTCAGTTTTGGAGGCAACAACGCTAAAGGTGATCCAGTGGAATGCAACAAAAATAGTGCGGTATATGCATCAAACATTTGAGACCAGTCTAGGTTCTAAATATCTATAGGTTGTAGAAAACTGAGCAGTCCCAGCTTAAACATTAGGGGAACTGCAAAGAGCAGCTGCGTCAAAGCAAAACAATAGGTTGATAGCCACACAAACTCAGAAAACTGCATGTACTTTTTCCCCTTTGAAAGGTTGGCCATTTTCACATATCAAATTTACCTCATGGCTTTAAAAATATACACCTCCAAAGTGTTTTAAGTATGATGTTCAATTGTACTTATTTACATGATTATTCTATGAGATATATTGTTGAGATGATCATAGTTGTGAAGTTTATATGACTCAAAGTGGGGTGGGGAGTGGTCCATAGGGGTCAGAAATTTAATTTGTGTCTTAGGGGGAGGCAACACAAGAAACATGTTTGTCTAGAACAGGATTCTCAACCCAGTCCTTGGGACTTACCTAACCAGTTAGGTTTTCAGTATCATCAAAATGATTATGCATTTGTAAGATTTGCAAGTGTGTCTATGGAGAAAACGAGATTACTCACCTGTAGCAGGTGGTCTCTGTGGACAGCAGGATGTCTCCTCTCAACCCTCCTACATCCCCTTTATACAGACTGAGCTCCTGAGGCGCAGCGGTGGCCAGCTGGAAGAGGCATGCAGGCTCACCTGAGCTTTCTAAAAGCTGCTAGAATGGTAGCTGAGAGAGTTCCTGTGTGAACTCTGTTTATAGATGTCGGCCAATTGTGAGGAGTTATTCTGTTGTCCATGGAGAACACCTGCTACAGGTGAGTCGCCTCTTTTTATTTAATCCCCCCCCCCCCAAAAAAAAAAAACACAACAACCTTGTTCTGTGCATTAATCCAGTGGTTCCCAAATTCTGGTCCATGGTCCATTCAAGGGGATCCGCAGAACACAGAAAAGTAAAAAGAGAGAGGCTGGTGGGGACTGGCCGGTAGAAAGAGAGAAATTGGGAGGAAATGTTTATGTGAGGGAGAGAGACGAAACTGGTGAGGATTGGCTGATGAGAAAGATATTGGAGATAGGAAGGAGAAAGTAGATAAAGTGCTAGTGGGGACAGGCTTGGTGCTGAGGGGAGAGGGTCTGCAAAGAATGGAGTGAATGACCTTGGGGGTCCCTGAAAATTTTGTTAGTTAATAAGGGGGTCCACACAGCCTGAAAGGTTTGGAACCTCTGCATTAATCCTTAGAATTATGTAGTCTAATTCCATTAATACTGCCCTTTTTTAACTTTGCATAGTCCTCATCTCATAAGTGTGCAGTATGAATAGTGATCAGAATATACATTTAATTGCAATTCTTAAAATGTACAGACAATTTTGACTCTTATTCTTCTGTTTGATTTCTGGAGCATATCCTTTTTCTGAGACAGGTGGAGCTGAATGAGATTGAGTCTCGGTGTGAGGAGTACCCATTAACACGGGCATTCTGTGGGCTTATCAGCACTCTTGTGGAAAGTTCCTTCCCTTCTAATTTGGGGGCTGGCCTTCGTTCACCCGGCTTTGATCCTTATCTTCAGTTTCTAAGGGACTCTGTGTTTCTGCGTTTCCAGACAAGAGCTTACAGAAAAGCTGCTGAGAAGGTAACCTGCATTTATATCTATCTTAATTACCAACGATTCAAAAAGAATTAGAGAATGTACTTTTCATTTGACGCATTTGCGGATTATGTAATAAATGCCTTTTTGACTTCAGGCATTTTCTTGTTGATTAACCTAATTATATACCAATTATGTGCACTTCACCATGTCTTCCTCCATCTTGTCTTCACCCCTTCTTCAGTTCTTGAACTTCACCTTTCTCTTCCTCTGATTCATCCCTCCCCTTTCTCTCTGAAACAACTTCACCCTCGCTTAGGCCGTGCTGACTCCTCTCTGCCTCACACTCTTCTTCTGTCATCCAGTGATATTAATCCCAACTTGGTCCCCCTAGACTTTTCTCTCACTCCCTTGATAGTTCCTCTCTTAAATACTCCTATCTCATTCATATTCTCCTTTCCCTCTCTTCTCCTTTTCTCATGTGCTTTATGGAATGCACATTGCATATCTAATAAACTTCCCTTTACTCACGATCTCTTCATCTCTAATGCTCTCCATATTCTAGTTCTTACTGAGACCTGATTCCTCCCTGATGGCTTGCTTTGGTCGCTGCCCTCTGTAACAGTAGCTACCAGTCCTCCCACACTCTTCGTGCTACTGGCCATGGTGGTGGTGTTGGTTTTCTGCTTTCTCCTTCCTACCAATTTCAACCCCTCTGTCTACATCGGTCTCATTCTTTTGTTTTTCCTCCTTTGAAGTCCATTCCATCCGCCTTTTTAATCCCTTACCTATCCTGATAGCTGCTATTTATAGACCCCTGACAAATCCTTTCTCATTGACTGACTCATGACTTTCCTTCTTTCTAGATTCAACCTCCCCCTCCCTTATTCTCAGTGACTTTAGTATTCATGTCGATAACCCTTCTGACCCCTATGCTTCTAAGCTCCTTTCCCTTATCTCCTCATTCAGCTTCTGGCTTTGCTCTACTGCCCTCATTCATCTGCATGGTCACTGTCTTGACCTTGTTTAATTCTCTGATTGCTTACCTTCTAATTGCTGTACCTCGATCCTTCCCTTATCTGACCATTACCTGCTAAGCTTCACTCTTCATCACTCCCTGTCAATCTCGCCCAGTCTTCTCCTCCTCCTTTTTTTTTTTTTAAAGAAATCTTTATGCTATTGATCCTTTGGCTCTCTCCATTATTGTCTCATCACCTCTTTCCTCCATCTTGCCTTCTAAAACTGTTGTTGATGCTGTAGTTTCCTATAATACTTCACTTTACTCTGGTGCTCTTGCTCTGCCCATGCCACGTCCTGTGAGGCACACTATACCTCAGCTTTAGCCGTCTTCACTACCCGCTGTCTACGCTCCTATGCCTGCTCAGCTGAGCGCATCTGGCTCAAATCCCACACCCTTTCTTATTTATTTATTTATTTATTTAACTATTTCTTTTATACCGCCCCTTCCAGAGATCAAGGGCGGTTTACATATAACAGATTAACAGTCTTGTACACAATTTGTATACATTTTACATAGAACAGTAGAAATCAACTATTTACATTGAACAGTAAATATAAACTTTGTAGGTATTGTAACAAAAACAACTTGAAGGTATTAAAGCAAAATCTTTGTAGGTATTAAAGCAAACATATCAAACTTTGTACAAAAGTATATTTACATCGTGTAGTGTGTGTGGTGTATGGGGTGGAAATTGGCGTAGGTGCTGGAATTTAGTTCCTTTTATTTTTGTCATCTTTGGGGCGTTTGTGGGGGGGACAGGCTTGTGGTTACATTGTTGGGGTTAAGGGAGTTTGTGCATGGGTGCCCACATTTGTAGTAGAGCTGGCTTTGGGGGAGTAGGGGATTTCGAAGTGTTCAGTGAACAGGTAGGTCTTTAATTCTTTTCTGAATTGGATGAGGTCTCTTATGGTGCGAAGTTCAATAGGGAGGTCGTTCCAGAGTGTAGGAGCAGTGAATGAGAATGCTCTAGAGCTAGTGGTATTCTTGGTTTTACAGATGGCTTTAGGTATGATGAGGGAGTGGGCTGCGTTTTGTCTGAGGGTCCTTGTCGATGTTGGAGATTGCAGTAATGTGGTTAAGTGTGAGGGGGCTATGTCGTTTATGAGTTTATAGGTTGTTAGGATAATTTTGTATTTGATTCGGCTGTTTATAGGAAGCCAGTGGAGTTCCAGCAGTATTGGGGTTACGTGGTCTATTAGGCGGGCTTTAGCAATTACTTTTGCACAGATGTTTTGTGCTCTTTGTAGAAGGTATGTGCTTTTTTGAGGGAGGCCTATTAGGAGACTATTGCAATAGTCGAAGTGAGGGGTGATCAGTGTACTTACTACGGATCTAAAGTCTTGTGTTTCAAGGAGTGGCCTTAGGTGCTGAATAGTTTTGAGTTTGTAGAAAATGGTTTTTACTGTTTGTTTTATGTGTGGCAGCATGGATAGGGCGTGGTCTATTATTACCCCTAAGTATTTTACCTGTTTTCTGACAGGTATTGAAGTTTTGTTGATTGTGATTGTTTCCGGGTAAGTGTTCTCAGTCATAGAAGATCTTGTTACAAACATTGCCTCAGTTTTTTTGAGATTTATGCTGAGGTAGTTCGTTTCCATCCAGGAGGAGGTCTCGGCCATGCATTTGGATAGAGAGTCATATGTATGGTTTTTAGTGGTTATGGGGATAGCTAGCATGATGTCATCAGCATATATAAAATGGTTAATCCTGTGTTTTTTAAATATGTTTGTTATCGGTTGCAGATACAAGTTAAATAGGAGGGCTGAAAGGGCTGATCCTTGGGGTATTCCTTGTCCTTGGGGGAATGTTTCTGATGTTTGTTGATCAATTTGGACGCGTATTAATCTATGTGAGATGTAGGATTTGAACCAGTTAAGGACAATCCCGCCTATTCCTAGGTTTTCTAATCTGTTGATCAGTGTCTGGTGATTAATGTTATCAAAGGCAGCAGAGATATCTATAAATAGGAGTAAGAAGCCTTGGTGTTTGTCATCTGTGCCCTTGATGAGGAAGTCCATAAGGGTGATTAGGAGGGTTTCTACTCCGTGGAAAGGGCGGAAACCAAATTGGTGTGAGTCAAGTGGTTTGTGTTCATCAATGTGTTCCTGTAACTGAATTTGAATTGTTTTCTCTATTATTTTAGCTATGAATGGAATGCTGGCTATGGGTCTGTATGAGTTTGGGTCTTTTGAGTCGAGCTTATTATTCTTTATTATTGGTCGGAGTGTTGTGAGTTTTAGGGCATCAGGCATGATGCCCTGTGAAAGGGATTGGTTAACTATGTGTTGTAGATTTACCGCTAGTTCATCTTTCACACACTTAATCCATGAAACGGGGCTTGGGTCGAGTGGGGAGGTGGTGGTGTTTATCATTGTTATGATTTTGAGAAGTTGCTTTTGTTCTACCAACTGGAAGCTTGTCCATTCATGTGTGGTTTTCGTGTTTGATAATAGCGGGGTTGGGGTAGTGGTATTTTTTTTTAGTTTTTCTGCAAAATGTTTTGCTAGAGTTTGTATGTTTATTGCTTGTTGTTTAGGTTCGGTGTTACTAGTTTTGGTTAATGTTTTTACTATCGCGAATAACTCCCTAGGGCGGTTGATGGATGAGTTTATTACTTTTGAGTGGTAGTCTCTTTTTGATTTGTTAATTGCGTTTTTGTATTCTATGAGTAGGAGCATGTATTGTGATTAGTTTTCATCAGATTTAAGTTTTCTCCATCTCTTTTCTTGTTTCCTTAGTTTTTTTTTTTAGTTTTGTCAGCTCTTTCGTGAACCATTTTTCTGTCTTTTTTGTTTGTTTGTGTAAGACTTGTGTTTGGACAGCTGCTTTTTGAATAGTAAGATTCCAATGTGCTATGGTTGAGTTGATGTCTGGTGATCTTGTGTCTAGTTTGGGTAGTACTTTGTCGAGGAATGTGTCTTTGTCAAAGCGTATGAAGCGTGATGTATGTGAGGTTGTGTTCCCATTGTTTCTTGGGACTTGTGCTGGTAACTGGATTGTGATTAGATGGTGGTCTGACCAGGGTACTTCGGTTATACTCGGGGTGGAATGTAGTGAGTGACTGTAGAGTGTGGCTGGGAGGAAAATTACGTCAAGTATGTTACCTTTTTTGTGTGTAGGAGCGTGTATTATCTGTGTGAACCCCATTTGTGACATAGCATCTATGAAGTTATCTGATTGTGAGTGGTTCAGTGATGGAAGATTCAAGTCACCAAGAAGTATAAGTGGTTTGCTTCGTGGCGCTGTGCATGCGAGTTCTAGGATAGGGGTGAGGTTTTTCTGATCGGATGAAGGGGGTCTGTAGATGAGGGTGAGAGCCATGGTTTTATTTTCTATGTTAACAATGTCCATTCCATCTATATTTAGGTTTGTTAGGGTGAATTTTAGGTCATTTTTGGTGAGAATCAGTACACCCCCTCCTCTTTTTATATTCCGTTGGCAATTGAATATGTCATATTGATTTGTGGTAAGTTGGTTTAGTAGTATAGTGTCTGAGGGTGAGAGCCATGTTTCAGTAATACAGATAATGTCAGGGGATGTATCTTTAATTATGTCATTAATTATTGGTATTTTGTTTTCTTATGGATCGGATGTTTATTAGGATGAGTTGTAATTTGGTGATTGTATTGTCATTTTGGTCAATTTTATCACTTATGGGTTGGTGCTTTATTTGGATGAGACGGTGCTGGCGTTTGTGTGAGGTGTGGCGCGAATGGTGATTGTGAGAGTTTGAGTATGTAGAGCTATATATTGGGTTTTGGTACTGATTGTATGTGATTGGAAGATTATTATAAGGGTTCCGGTTATAATTGTGGATGATTGGAATGTTTTTGTATGGACATTGATTGGTTTTGTAAGTGTATATGTGTTGAGTTAGGAGGGTTATTAAGAAGAGAGTGAGAAGGAGATTTATAATCTTGGTAGGAGATATTGTTTCCATTATGATGTAAAGGGTAGAGTGGGAGAGGAGTAGTTGGGGGGAGGGAGATTATTACTGGTAACAGTATCTCAAGTTAACAGTGCAGAGAGGGTATTTACTACTGTCAACAGTATCTTACAATAGTTAAAACTGGCAATGGTAACTTACTATAATTACTACTGGCAACAGTATCTCAGAATAGCAGTGCTTCATGCTTACCTCTTTCCAGTCAACCATTGCACTTGCCAAGCAAAACTACTATGTCAATCTGACTAACTCTCTTGCCTTTGACGCTCGCCATCTCTTTTCTACTCTCAACTCTCTCCTCAAGGTGTCTCTGCCTCCGACCCTTCCTTCCCTTTCTGCTCAAACCCTAGACAACTACTTCCATGGCAAAGTCCACAAGATTACATTCCAAATCCCCACAAGTTCAGCTTCATCCCTTCTTCCCCCTCTTCAGTACCAACTCTTCCTGTCAATTTCTGCTACCCTATCATCCTTTTCTAAGATCTCTGAAGAAGAAGCGACTCATCTTCTTTCCTCCTCTAAACTCACGATTTGCTCCTTGGATCCTATACCCACTTGTCTTCTTAATGCCATCTCCTTCTCTGTCATCCCTTCCATCTCTTATATTCTCAATCTATCGCTCTTCACTGCAACTGTCCCAGCTTCCTTCAAGCATGCCATGGTTACACCTTTCCTCCAAAAACCTTCACTTGACCCTACTTGTCCTTCTGATTATTATCCCATCTTCCTCTTTCCCTTCATTTCTAAACTTCTTGAACGTGCAGTTCTTGGCTGCTGTTTAACTTTTTCTCCTTTCAAACCCTACAATCTACTACAATCTGGCTTTCATCCCTTACATTCTACTGAAATGGCTCTTTTCAAAGTCTCCATCAAGGCCTTTACTGAGTCCTCATTCTTCTTGACCTTTCTGCTGCTTTTGCCACTGTTTGCCACCACCTTCTCCTTGATGCATTGTTCTCCCTTCATTTTAGAGGCTCTGTGCTATCCTAGTTCTCTCCTTATCTCTCCCATCGCTCTTTCAGTGCTTTTTCTGTTGGATCCTCATCTACCTATTCTCAGTTGGTTTGCCCCAAGGGTCTGTTCTGGGCCTTCTCCTTTTCTCTGTTTATATCCAGTCCCTTGGCGCTCTCATCTCCTCCCATGGATTTCAGTACCATTTGTATGCTCGATGACTCTCAGAGTTATCCTTTTGCACCTGATATTTCTCCGCCACTCCAGGCTCGAATTTCTGCCTGCCTATCTGGCATCGCTGCTTGGATGTCTCACCGCCATTTGAAATTGAACATGGCTAAAACCCAACAACTTATTTTTCCTCCTAAACCCTTCTGCCCCTTCCTCCGTCTCTGTAGATAACTCTTATATTTCCTGTTTCCTCAGTCCGCAACCGTGGGGTCATCTTTGACTCCTCCCTCTCCTCCTTCACTTACATCCAACGGATTGCCAAAACTTGTCATTTCTTTCTCTATCAAATTCCAACATGTGTCAAACCCTAAACATATGTATTTTTTGTTTATATTTTTGTCGGAGTTGGTCGTCTAAGTGGGTGGAAAAATAACCACGCACCGCCGCGACACCTCCCTTTTATTAAATATAAGAATAAAACTTTTTGCACTTAGCTCAAATATTGATCTTCCAAAGATGATGTGCCAGAATATCAAAAGCGACGTGCTACACGTTTCGGGTTGTCTTCAGAAATCATTCAACCCTGCTTCAGGCCATCTGAAACTGGCAAATCCTTGATGCAGAATCATAGAGCTTGTGCTTGAATGAACCGAGGTGAGGGCTCTTATAGCTACTGCCTTCTCGGCGTCTGACGTCATGTACACCAGATGGGTATGAGCCACCAATCATGGTGAGCTATGAAACATTGCAACTATGAAGGGGGAACCCACTACAGGAGAACACCCTGTGATAAGCAATGAAACTAAAAAGCTCTGAAAAATCACTAAAGATGATGGGTGATGAAACATTGTCCAATCTGCTATATAATAGTATGCCAATCATTTTGCATATTTAGACCATTGGGGACCACTGTATTCAGCCGGTAGATCCATTTTTGCTCACGGAGCTGTAACCGCTGTTCGCGATCACCACCTCTAGGGTCATGCGGTATGCAATCCAAAGCTCGCCAGCGTAGAGAAGGAAAAGTATGGGAGTATTGCAAACAGTGTTCCACAATTGGGGCTGAGAGTGTTTTCGTGCGTAAACGTGAAGCATGCTCTGATAGCCGCAGTTTGATCGATCGCTTGGTCCGCCCTATGTAATATTTGGAACAGGGGCAAATTATTAGATAGACCACAAAAGTAGAGGAACAGTCTGAATAGCTTGATGACGTAAAAATCCTAGATGTATGAATATCCAGCCAGTCTGTTCCAGATATGGTCAGAGCACAATACCCACATTGTGTGCATGGGAAATGTCCTTTTTTTGTTTGATTGTAGCTCGGGCGATCCAGTTTGTGAGTGGTCTTCATAATTAGATCGCGTAAATTCGCTTGTCTGGCATATGTTATTTGTAGAGTTTTGTTATGAAAACAGGAATGAAGTTCCAATATCGGCCAGAATTGCCGTAGCAACTTCGCCACTTGCAACATATTATTGGTCTAGGGCAAGACTCCTGTAATAATGTCCTCAGTTGATCTGGGGCTGGCTGGAAGCAAAAGCCAGTCTCTATGAGCGAATCTAGCCCGTTTATAAGCTTTCATAATCACTGAAAGAGGGTAACCTCATTGTATAAGCCTCAATCGCAAGTCCTGTGCATGAAACAAAAATTCATAGATGATGTTTTCTTTCTTTGGACTGGTACTAGGTCTGAATTGGATGTCTTTATTTTTTGGCTTAACACTCATAAGACGAATATCCAATTTACAGCGCAAATTGATCACTATCGTTTACAATTTCTAGATGTTACAGTATATTTAACTTCTTCTGCGATAGAAACAACTTTGTATCGTAAGCCAGTGCAACGTAACACCTTGCTTAGATTTGATAGCTTTCATCCGACACCTCTAAAGCGTGGATTACCTTTTGGGCAGTTTCTATGTTTACGTCGAAATTGTTCGACCTTGCAGGAATTTTTGTTTCATTCACAGGACTTGCGATTGAGGCTTATACAATGAGGTTTACCCTCTTTCAGTGATTATGAAAGCTTATAAACGGGCTAGATTCGCTCATAGAGACTGGCTTTTGCTTCCAGCCAGCCCCAGATCAACTGAGGACATTATTACAGAAGTCTTGCCCTAGACCAATAATATGTTGCAAGTGGCGAAGTTGCTACGGCAATTCTGGCCGATATTGGAACTTCATTCCTGTTTTCATAACAAAACTCTACAAATAACATGTGCCAGACAAGCGAATTTACGCAATCTAATTATTTAGACCACTCACAAACTGGATCGCCCGAGCTACAATCAAACAAAAAAAGGACATTCTCCAGGACCAAGCAGGAAGTCAGTCCTCACATATGGGTGACGTCGGCGCCGACGGAGCCCTCGCGGAGCAATTTTCCCCAGCTTTCAAAGAAAGCCTTTGGGAATTGCAGCGCGCATGCGCGGTCGCCTTCCCGCCCAAGGGTGCCATCTTAGCCAGTCTTCTTTTTTCCGCGGAGCCCTACAGACGTACCTGTCGTGTCCCCGCTGAAAAAGTTGATTTTCGTGAGTTTTTCTCTTTTTTCACTTCGGTTCGACGCCGGTCGTTTTCCTGCCCGGACTCGCGACGCCGTTGCGAGTCCTTCTCTTATTTTTCGGTTTTTCTGATTTTGGTCAGTTTCGTTTTCGGTTTTTCGCTGGCAGCCCGGTCCTTTGACCTTGCAGGGGCCCTTTTTTTTCCCCCGATGGCTGCCAGTGGTTTCAAGCGTGTGGTCAGTGTGACAGAAATATGTCACTCACTGACACACACGATAATTGCCTCCGCTGCCTGGGCCCGGATCATGAAGAACTGATCTGTGGAGCCTGTGGCAAAATGTCCTCCAAAGCGTTAAGGAGTCGGCGGCACCAGCGGGATAGAATCTTCGCTGACCCCGGCCGTACCCGGACCTCGTCGGAGGCCTCGGCATCCAGAGGCTCCAGCTCTGACCATCGCCGAAGCTCCTCCGACAGGGGTTCTCCCTCCGGGGACCATCGACGGAAGGCAAAACCCGCGAGGGCGGCGTCGGTGGACGCTCCTGGCTCCGCGAGGGCCAGGTCGCATAGCCCCGATAGCCGTCCCGGGTCTTTGGAGAAGGAGCACCTCCCGAAGCGACCTCGCCTGGAGTCGGAGTTGCCTGCTCGGGTAAGTCCTGTAGTCCTTCTGGACTCGCCTCCGAGATGTCCGACGTCGGGCCCGACGCCGTCGGGGCCCGAGTCGGGGACTGCTGGGTCACCTGAGGTCGGACTCAGGTTGACGGCCTTGGAGAGCAGACTATCTGCCTTCATGGACCAGCAGCGGGCATTGATCGCTAGCCTTGCTGGCGCCACTGCCCCGACCGCCGGGACGTCGACGTCTAAGTCGACCCCGGAGACCGAGCCGATCCTCGAGTCCATGCGAACTCGAGTCGATCCTCGGTCGAGGTCACCCTCGGCCTCCCGTTCGGGACCGAGGTTGGGGCGGCCAACGCCTCCGCCTGCCCGAGCCAACCCCACCGATTCCTCCTCGGAGTCGGCCTGGGAGTCTGAAGAGGAAGAGTCACCTGATTCGTTTCGGACTCGGTGTGTCCCCTCGGACTCACCTGAGTCCGAACCTCGGAAGCAGTCCCCTCCGGAGGATGCCCGGTTCTCGGACTTCGTCAGGGATATGGCCAAGGCTTTGGCCTTCCCTGCGGATCCCGAGGAGGAGCCTCGAGCCGAAGAGCTCGACGCCCTTCAGTACGACTCTCCCGCCCGGGAGCACTTTACTGTACCGGTTCCTCCCATGCTGGAACGACTACTCTTCCGCATGTGGGAGAGTCCGGCCTCGTCGCCGGTATTAAGCAAGCGGGTCGATTCCATCTATCGAGTCCGCAAGAGTCCTGGCTTCCAAAAAGCACAGCTGCCACACCATTCCATGGTAGTGGAATCGGCCATGCATAGGCTTAAGAGCCAAAAGATGCACTCCTCGGTGCCTCCTGGCAGGGAGGCCCATAACCTGGATGGCCTTGGTAAGAAGTGTTTCCAGGGCTCTATGCTGGCTTGTCGTGTCCAGATCTACTAGCTATACATGGGCATGTATCTCCGAGACCTGGCTAAAGAGATAGCCGGATTCTCCGCTGGACTGTCCGAGGAACCTTTGCGGAGGTTCCTGGCCTTGACAACTGGTATTCGGGAATGCTCCAAATTCATGTCCCGAGCAGCCTATGATGGCTTTGAAGCATCGGCTCGAGTAGCCGCAGCTGGCATCGGTGCCCGCCGACAGGCTTGGCTTCAGTCGTCTGACCTTGAACCCTGGGTGCAGGACAAGTTGGTCGATGTCCCCTGCAGAGGTGAGAACCTCTTTGGCAAGCCCATGGCTGAAAAGGCTGCACAAATCGAGACGGAGACTCTCACCAGGACTAGGCTTTCTAGGAAGACCTCCGCCCCTTCCCAGAAAAAGAAGGGCTCGGGAAAGAAGTCCTTTTACCCGAGAAAGGCGGCTGCCTATAAACACTACCCTCAATATCAGGCCTCCGCAGCTCCCCCACAGGGCCAGCAGGCCAAGGGACAGGGTAACGGGTCCCGTAGGCAGCAAGCCCCCAAGCCTGCACCACCAGCCCCTGCTCAGCAGGGTGGGGGTTTTTTGACTTCCTCAGCATAGCCTCTCCCCCTCAGCTGGCTCCTCCCAGCACCGGAGGCCGGCTGGTTCACTTCGCCCACAGGTGGTCCAACATCACTTCAGATGCCTGGGTGCTTCAAGTCGTGAGAGAAGGATATCTTCTCCACTTCCATCAGGTCCCTCCCTCTTATTTTCCGGGGAACCTCCTCGACTCCCTCTGCACAGGGACTTACTCCTTCAGGAGTTAGCAAGTCTTCTTCAGGAACAGGCTGTGGAACCGGTGCCCCACCACCTGAGAGGTCAAGGCTTTTATTCCAGGTATTTCCTAATACCGAAAGGACAGGAGGCCTCAGACCCATCCTGGACTTGCGCAACCTCAACAAGTTCCTCGTGCGGGAAAAGTTCAAGATGCTTACCCTTGGAATCCTTCTGCCCTACCTCCAGCAGGGAGATTGGCTATGCTCCTTAGATCTAAAGGATGCCTACACGCACATCCTCATCCACCCAAGCCACCGCCAATACCTAAGGTTTGTGGTGGCAGGAAATCATTACCAGTACAGAGTACTGCCCTTTGGCCTATCCTCCGCACCGCGAGTCTTCACAAAATGTCTCGCGGTGGTGGCGGCCTATCTCCGGCTTCACGTCCTCTATGTCTTTCCGTACCTCGACGACTGGCTCATCAGAGCATCGTCCTCTCCGGCAGTCACCAATGCCACACACTGCACGGTGACTCTTCTGCAGTACTTGGGCTTTGTCATAAACTTCGCAAAGTCCACTTTGCTCCCCTCACAGGACCTCGAGTTCATCGGCGCAAGGCTGCACACTCCTCAGGCACGAGCTTTCCTGCCTCTCGACAGGGCTCAACGGCTCATGGACCTAGCCGGCCGTTTTCGCAGCCAGTCCCTGGTCTCCGCCAGGCGCTTCCTGAGACGACTACTCGGCCATATGGCTTCCACCGTCCACGTGACCCCCAATGCTCGCCTGAATATGCGGCTGCTCAATGGTGCCTTAGCAATCAGTGGCAACAATCCACCGGCGTAATATAAGACTTAGTGCGCCTCTCAGGGCCGCTGGCCTCTTCCCTACAGTTTTGGCTTCATAGTCCGAACCTGGTGCTCGGAATGCCGTTTCAGTCTCCTCAGCCGGCTCAAGTGCTGACGACCGATGCTTCCCTCCTGGGTTGGGGAGCACATTGCCAGGGGGCATGTACTCAAGGTCTCTGGACCGCGTGGGAGTCTGCTCAACAGATCAACTTCCTGGAGCTCAGAGCAATCCGTCTGGCGCTCAAGGCTTTCTCCCACCTGACTTCTCACTGGTCCGTCCTTGTCCAGATGGACAATCAAGTTGCCATGTTCTACGTGAACAAGCAGGGGGGCACGGGCTCCTTCCTTCTCTGCCGAGAAGCTCAGAAGCTCTGCTCTTGGGCCGTCAGTCACGGCATTCTTCTCAAGGCAGTTTATCTCCCAGGCCAAGAGAATTGCCTGGCGGACAAACTCAGCAGGATACTCCAGCCGCACGAGTGGCGTCTGGATCCCTTGGTAGTTCAGAAACTTTTTCTGAAGTGGGGCCTCCCCACGATGGATCTCTTTGCCAGTCCTCTCAACCGGCAACTTCCTCGCTTCTGCTCTCGTCAGCCACATCCCCTTCGGGTAGCGGCAGATGCTTTTCTACTCTCATGGTCGGAAAGCCTTCTCTATGCTTTTCCTCCCATCCCGCTAGTCTCTCGAACTCTATTCAAGGTTCTCTCCGGGACAAAGCTTCCATGATCCTGGTGGCTCCTCGCTGGCCCAGACAGCCGTGGTTTCCACTCCTGTTGCAATTAGCGTAGAGGATCCGTTCCCTCTGGGGTTTCAACCGGATCTCCTAACACAGGATCAGGGGTCTCTGCTACACCCCAACCTCAGATCTCTCAATCTAATGGCCTGGCGGCTGAAAGGGTAGTCCTTGCTCCCCTTCTCCTGCCGGCAGAGGTGGAAGAGGTCGTCCTAGCTTCTTGGCGACCTTCTACCCGCAAATGCTACGCCCTTAAATGGCATCGCTTTTCCGTTTGGTGTGTACAGCAGTCTCAGGATCCCTTCTCCTGCTCGGTGTCGGTGATCTTGCAGTACCTGCTCTACCTCTCTAATCTGGGACTTAAGTCCAACTCCGTCAAAGTCCACCTCAGTGCTCTTTCAGCACACCATGTGCCGGTGGACGGCAGACCTCTTTCCAGCGACCCTCTTGTAGCACGGTTTCTCCGAGGTCTCCTTCTACTTAAACCACCTCTGCGCCCGCCAGCACCTGACTGGGATCTGAATGTGGTTTTACAGCGGATCACCTGTCCGCCTTTTGAACCGATGGCTACCTGTTCTCTGCGTTTTCTTTCGTGGAAAACCTTATTCCTGATAGCCCTCACTTCCGCTAGACGCGTAAGTGAATTGCAGGCCCTCGTGTCTGATCCCCCTTTCACTCGGTTCTACAAAAATAGGGTAGTCCTATGGACTCACCCAAAATTTTCTTCCAAAAGTTGTCTCCCCTTTTCACATCAATCAGGAGGTGGTACTTCCAACCTTCTTTCCCAGGCCTCACTCCAGCCGAGCTGAAAGGGTCCTGCATACCCTGGACTGTAGAAGGGCATTGAACTTCTACCTTGACCGTACGCGGGAGCACCGTAAAGCTGCTCAGCTTTTTGTGTCTTTTGACCCCAATAAATTGGGGCTCCCGGTCTCCAAGCGTACTCTGTCCATCTGGGTTGCTGACTGTATCGCTTGGGCTTATGGGGCAGCCGGACTCTCCTTAGAAAGTCGAGTCACGGCTCATTGTGTTCGGGCGAAGGCTACGTCAGTGGCTTACCTCCGCTCTGTTCCGCTGGCAGACATCTGCCGGGCCGCTACTTGGTCTTCGAGCCAGACTTTTGCGGTCCATTACTGTCTCGAGAGGGAGTCCCGCAGGGACAGTGCTTTCGGACAGGCAGTCCTCCGAAATCTCTTCGAGGATTGAGCAACTCCTACCCTCCATCCCGGATGGGGGCTACCGGTGGGTGATAATTCAGTGAAGATTCCTTCCTTCTGTGCCGCTGAGCTAGAGGGAGCTCATTTTTGTGCTTAGGGTCTCCGGTAGCCTTAAGCTTGGGAGTCCCATATGTGAGGACTGACTTCCTGCTTGGTCCTGGAGAAAGCGTAGTTACTCACCTGTAACAGGTGTTCTCCAGGAGCAGCAGGAATCAGTCCTCACAACCCTCCCTCCTCCCCGTGGAGTTGCAATCATCTGCTTAAGTTTTTTGCAAATTTTTATGCTGTCTTTTAGCTATGTCATCAGACTGGCTAAGATGGCACCCTTGGGCGGGAAGGCGACCGCGCATGCGCGCTGCAATTCCCAAAGGCTTTCTTTGAAAGCTGGGGAAAATTGCTCCGCGAGGGCTCCGTCAGCGCCGACGTCACCCATATGTGAGGACTGATTCCTGCTGCTCCTGGAGAACACCTGTTACAGGTGAGTAACTACGCTTTTCCCATGCACACAATGTGGGTATTGTGCTCTGACCGTATCTGGAACAGACTGGCTGGATATTCATACATCCAGGATTTTTACGTCATCAAGCTATACAGACTGTTCCTCTACTTTTGTAGTCTATCTAATAATTTGCCCCTGTTCCAAATATTACATAGGGCGGACCAAGCGATCGATCAAACTGCGGCTATCAGAGCATGCTTCACGTTTACGCACGAAAACACTCTCAGCCCCAATTGTGGAACACTGTTTGCAGTACTCCCATACTTTTCCTTCTCTACACTGGCGAGTTTTGGATTGCATACCGCATGACCCTAGAGGTGGTGATCGCGAACAGCGGTTACAGCTCTGTGAGCAAAAATGGATCTACTGGCTGAATAGAGTGGTCCCCAATGGTCTAAATATGCAAATAGATTGGCATACTATTATATAGCAGATTGGACAATGTTTCATCACCCATCATCTTTAGTGATTTTTCAGAGCTTTTTAGTTTCATTGCTTATCACAGGGTGTTGTCCTGTAGTGGGTTCCCCCTTCATAGTTGCAATGTTTCATAGCTCACCATGATTGGTGGCTCATACCCATCTGGTGTAAGTGACGTCAGACGCCGAGAAGGCAGTAGCTATAAGAGCCCTCACCTCGGTTCATTCAAGCACAAGCTCTATGATTCTGCATCAAGGATTTGCCAGTTTCAGATGGCCTGAAGCAGGGTTGAATGATTTCTGAAGACAACCCGAAACGTGTAGCACGTCATCAAGGATTTGCCAGTTTCAGATGGCCTGAAGCAGGGTTGAATGATTTCTGAAGACAACCCGAAACGTGTAGCACGTCGCTTTTGATATTCTGGCACATCATCTTTGGAAGATCAATATTTCAGCTAAGTGCAAAAAGTTTTATTCTTATATTTAATAAAAGGGAGGTGTCGCAGCGGTGCGTGGTTATTTTTCCACCCACTTAGACGACCAACTCCGACAAAAATATAAACAAAAAATAGATAGGTTTAGGGTTCTACACATGTTGGAATTTGGTAGATTATTATGTTAAGGTAATTTCAACAGGGTTTGGTGGCTTTAATTTCTTTCTTTATAGCATTAGTAACCTTCACCCCTTCCTTTCTGAACATAGTAGTAAAAGACTTCTTTACTCTTTGGTCACCTCCCGTTTTGACTATTGCAACCTCCTTCTTCCTGTTCTCCCTCTGAGTCATCTCTCTCTCCTTTAATCTGTTGAGAACTCAGCTGCACGCCTAATCTTCCTCTAGCCTTGCTATACTCATATAGCCCCTCTTCTCAATTTACTTCATTGACTTCTCTTTCGTTTACGTATCCAGTTCAAACTCCTTCTGATCTACAAATGCATTCATTCTACTGCTCCTCACTACCTGTCTTCTCTCCTCTCTCCCTCACCCCTCCTCGTGAACTCTGCTCTTCCACCAGCTTGTTTCTCTCTCTGCTCTTTTTTCTTCCACTGCCATCTCCAGAGTTCAATCCTTTCTCCAGGAATAAGCAGATAATCAATCCTCACATATGGGTGACGTCGACACTGACGGAGCCCTGCGTGGAGCATCTCCCCAGCTTTCAAAGAAAGTCTTTGGGAGCTGACACCACACATGTGGGTTCCCTTCCCACCCAAGGGTGCCATCTTGGCCAGCCTCCCTTTTTCCGCGGAGCCCTACAGATGTTGTTCATCTTGTTCCCCCGGAAAAAAGTTGATTTTCTCATATGTTCCATACCTCTTTTGGCTTGCACCAGTTCCTTTCCCGCTTCTGATCCCCGCTGCCCCGGCATCAGTCTCGGGACCATTTTATTTTTTAGGGCCTTTTCCAAGTGCTGGCCATGTTGAGTGTCTTCGACCTCGCTGGGGTCCTTTTCGCCCCAATGGCCACCAGTTTTAAGAAATGTGATCGGTGTTCCAGGAACATGTTCCTCACCGACACTTACGATTGTTGCCTTTGGTGTCTGGGCGCTGACAGTGACCCGGAGGAATGCTCCCTGTGTAAGATTGTCTGCACAGGCCATCCAGAGCTGCCGGCTTAAGCAGGACGACATCTTCCACAAAGCAGATGTGACCCCGGTGTCCCCGGTAGCCTCGCGCTCAAAGACCCCACATGGATCTTTGGAGTTGTGGAATTCCTGCTGTTCCAGAGCGGGCGCGCAGGAATTCCAAGCAATGGTCCCCTGAGCGAGCGTGTAAGAAGAAAAAGACTTCAAGGGCCTCGTCCTGTGAGGCAGACAAGCATGGGAATCCTGTGCGCAGTCCCTCAGCCCCCGACGGGTCTCCAAGAGGGTCCATGCAAGGAGTTGGAACAGGAGCCCCCCCGAAAGGTACCCAGGACTGAGGTGAAGGCCTCTGGTGATGGACCCCAGTCTCTTGAGGGCCATCCCATTGAGGACCCGCTCTCTTACTCGACAGCCGACCCGGTCCTACAACATTTGGGATTCGTGATAAATCACCCAAAATCCCATCTCACTCTAACACAAGACTTTGAGTTCATAGGGGCTCGCCTGGATACCCTCCAGGCAAAGGCTTTCCTTCCCCTGGACAGGGCGGATCGCCTCACGGCCCTAGAAGCCAAGGTACAGCACTGCCACACGGTTTCAGCATGGTTCATGCTTTGCCTTCTCAGACACATGGCCTCCATGGTATATGCATTACTCAACTCCTTCCTCCACATGCAAGCGGCTCAGTGGTGCCTCCACTCACAGTGGACCCATGCCACAGGCCGGCTCCAGGACAGTGTCCCGTCAGCTGGCGGAGTCACTCATTTGGTGTCAGGATACTCAAAACCTTCACTAGGGCATGCCCTTCCAACTGCGGAGTCCCCAGAGGGTACTCATGACGGATGCCTCCCTATGGGACTGGGGTGCCCACTGTGAGGAGCTGCGCACCCAGGGTATGTGGTCACCCAAGAAAAGCCAACAGCAGATCAACCTGCTGGAGCTTAGGGCCGTATTCCTGCTCCGCCTGCAACACCAGTCTGTGCTTGTCCAGACGGATAATCAGGTCACGATGTTCTACTTGAACAAGCAAGAGGGCACAACCTCCTATCGTCTATGTCAGGAGGCAGTAGTCCTCTGCTCATATGCGACCAGACAGGGTATGTTCCTCTGGGCGACATGCCTCCCAGGCCAGGACAACACCCTGGCGGACAGACTGAGCAGGGTCCTCCAGCCACACAAGTGGCAGTTGGACCCAGGGGTGGCACGGCAGCTGTTCAGATGGTGGGGTACCCCAAGCCTCGACCTCTTTGCCAGCCCGGTCAATGCTCAGCTACTGCGTTTCTGCTGTCCTCACCCGGACCTGGTAGTAGCGGATGCCTTCCTCATCTCTTGGTAGGGGGGCTCTACTGTATGCCTTCCCTCCCACACCCACTAATAGCGCAGACCCTCTTCAAGGTCAAGGTGATTCTGGTGTCCCCCAGGCAGCCTTGGTTTCTCCTGCTACTCTTTTTCTCAATGGAGCATCCACTCCCTCTCGGGAGCTCCCTGAGACTTTTGATCCAGGAGGGCGGCTCGGGTCATTTTAGCACCCCTCAACCTCCCCCGAGAGGTACAAGAAATCCTTCTGGCCTCAGGTAAGGACTCCACGAGATGGGCCTACGCCTTAAAGTGATGCAGATTCTCCTTATGGTGCATGGAACATTGGGCAAACCCTTTTTTCTGTTCGGTGCACATGGTGCTGCAATACTTGCTCCACCTCTTACAGTCCGGGCTTAAGTCCAACTCCGTCTGGGTGCACCTGAGTGCTCTCTCTGCAAACCTTCACTCCACAGAGGGAAAGCCTCTTTCCGTGCAGCCCCTAGTTACCTGATTCATGTGGGGCTTACTGCTCTCTAAATCTCCTATCCGTCTGCCTCCGGCGGAATGGGATCTCAGTGTAGTCTTAGCGCAGCTTGCCAAGCTGCCCTTTGATCCCCTGGTAACCTGCCATCTGCGCTACCTGTCCTGGAAGGTGTTCTTCCTGGTGGTGCTCACCTCTGCCCGCAGAGTCAGTGAGCTTTAGGCCTAGTGGCCGAGCCACCCTACACCATGTTCTCCAAGAACAGGATTATACTACATTCTCCAGGACCAAGCAGGAAGTCAGTCCTCACTGATGGGTGACGTCGGTGCCGACGGAGCCCTCGCGGAGCAATTTCCACAGCTTTCGAAGAAAGCCTTTGGGAATTGCAGCGTGCATGCGCGGTCCCCTTCCCGCCCAAGGGTGCCATCTTGCTCAGTCTTCTTTTTTCCGCGGAGCCCTACAGACGTAGTTTGTGATCGCCGCTGAAAAAGTTGATTTTTTGGTTCTGTTTTTTCTCGGTTCGACGCCGTGTCCTTTTCCCGCCCGGCCTCGATACTCCGGTGTCGAATCCGTTCACTATTTTTCGGTTTTTGTCCTTCGTGACTGGCGTTCCCGCCACTTTTTTCTTTTTCTCTGGCAGCACGGTCTTTTGACCTCGCAGGGGCCCTTTTTCCCCCGATGGCTGCCAGCGGGTTTAAAAAGTGTGATCGGTGTACGAGACTTATGTCTCTTACCGACACACACATGACTGCTGCCTCCGCTGCCTCGGACCCAATCATGACCCGATGATTTGTGGTCCGTGTACCAAAATGTCCTCGAAGGCGTTGAGGAGTCGACAGTCTCAAAAGGAGCGAATCTTCTCTGACTCCGCGTCCGGCCGGGCCCGGACCTCGTCAGACGCTTCGATGTCTCGTGACTCCGGCCCCGAGCATCGTTGGAGTTCCTCTGAACGGGGGTCTCTCGCCCAGGAACATCGTCGGAAGAAGAAACCCGCGAGGGCGTCGTCGGAGGACGCTCCTGGTACCTCGAGGGCCAGGTCGCATAGCCCCGATGGCCGCCCCGGGTCCTCGGAGTCGGAGAGGCCTTCGAAACATCCTCGTCTCGAAGTGGAGTCTCCTGGACACGTGAGTACTGTAGTCCTCGAGGACTCGCCTCCGAGGGAGCCAACGTCGGGCCCGACACCGTCGGGGCCCGAGTCGGGGGCTGCTGGGTCTCCTGAGCTGGGACTCAGGTTGACGGCCTTGGAGAGCAGTTTCGCTGCCTTCATGGACCAGCAGCGGGCATTGATCGCTGGCCTCGCCGGTGCATCTGCCCCGACCACTGGGACGTCGACGTCCAAGTCGACCCCGGAGGCCGAGCCGATCCTCGAGTCCATGCGGGCTCGAGTCGATCCTCGGCCACAGTCTCCCTCGGCCTCCCGTTCGGGACCGAGGTCGTCGACGCCGGCCTCGGCGTCGGGGCGGAGGGCATCGGCGCCCTCCCGCACAGAGCCGCTCGATTCCTCCACCGAGGAGTCGGGCTGGGACACGGAGGAGGACGAGTCACTCGGTTATTTTCAGACTCGGTGCGTCCCCTCCGACTCGCCCGAGTCTGAGCCTCGGAGACGGTCCCCCCTGGAAGATACCTGGTTCTCGGACTTCGTGAGGGATATGGCCAAGGCTTTGGCCTTCCCCGCGGATCCCGAGGAGGAGCCTCGAGCCGAAGAGCTCGAGGCCCTCCAGTATGACTCTCCTCCGAAGGAGGCCTTTACTGTGCCGGTTCCTCCGATGCTGGAACGACTTCTCTTCCGCATGTGGGAGAGCCCGGCGTCGACGCCGGTGTTAAGCAAGCGGGTCGATTCCATGTATCGAGTCCGCAAGAGCCCCGGGTTCCAGAAGGCACAACTACCGCACCATTCAAGAGTCAAAAGATGCACCACTCGGTGCCTCCGGGCAAGGAGGCCCGGAACCTGGATGCCCTCGGTAGGAAGTGTTTCCAGGGCTCTATGCTTGCTTGTCGAGTCCAGACATACCAGCTCTACATGGGCATGTATCTCCGAGACCTGGCAAAGGAAATTGCCGGGTTCTCTGCTGGTCTCTCCGAGGAACCTTTGCAGAGGTTCCAGGCCTTGTCCACTGGTATTCGTGAGTGCTTGAAATTTATTTCTTGAGCAGCCTATGATGGCTTCGAAGCATCGGCTCGAGTAGCCGGGGCCGGCATCGGTGCCCGCTGACAGGCTTGGCTTCAGTCATCCGACCTCGAGCCATGGGTGCAGGACAAGTTGGTCGATGTCCCCTGCAGAGGTGAAAACCTCTTTGGCAAGCCCATGGCTGAAAAGGCTGCACAACTCGAGACCGAGACTCTAACCAGGACTCGCCTGTCCAGGAAGACCTCTGCCCCTTCACAGAAGAGGAAGGGCTCGGGGAAAAAGCCCTTTTACCCGAGGAAGGTGTCTGCCTATAAACAACACCACCCACAATATCAAGCTTCAGCAGCTCCCCATCAGGGTCAGCAGGCTAAGGGACAGGGTAATGGGTCCCGTAGGCAGAAGGCCCCCAAGCCCACTACACCGGCCTCTGCTCAGCAGGGTGGGGTTTTTTGACTCCGTAAGCATAGCCTCTTCCCCCCCGCTGGCTTCTCTCAGCACAGGAGGCCGGCTGTCCCACTTTGCCCACAGGTGGTCAGCCATAACATCAGATACCTGGGTGCTTCAGGTAGTGCAAAAGGGCTACCTTTTGCATTTTCACCAAGTACCTCCCTCCTACTTTCCAGGGGAGCCTCCAAGACCCCCTCTGCACAGGGACTTACTCCTTCAGGAGTTGGCAAGTTTTCTTCAGGAACAGGCTGTGGAACCGGTGCCCCACCACCTGAGAGGTCACGGCTTTTATTCAAGGTACTTTCTGATACCAAAAAGAACAGGAGGCCTCAGACCCATCCTGGACTTGCGCAACCTCAACAAGTTCCTGCAAAGGGAAAAGTTCAAGATGCTTACCCTTGGAATACTGCTGCCCTACCTCCAGCAGGGAGATTGGCTATGCTCCTTGGGTCTAAAGGATGCTTATGCTCACATCCTTATCCATCCAGACTACAGGCAATATCTAAGATTTGTTGTGGCGGGGAATCATTATCAGTACAGGGTACTGCCCTTTGGCCTGTCCTCCGCTCCCAGGGTGTTCACCAAATGCCTGGCAGTAGTGGCAGCCTTCCTAAGGCTTCAAGGCCTCTTTGTGTTTCCCTACCTAGACTACTGGCTCATCCGGGCACCGTCTTCCCTGGAGGTCACTCAGGCCACTCATCGCACTGTGGCTCTGCTTCAGCACTTAGGGTTTGTCATAAACTTCGCAAAGTCCACTTTGCTTCCCTCTCAGGATCTCAAATTCATAGGAGCGCGGTTGGACACTCTGCAGGCTCGTGCCTTCTTACCTCTGGAACGGGCCAACCGGCTCATGGATCTGGCCAGCAGGTTTCACAGCACTTCCCTGGTCACTGCCAGGCAATTCCTGCGACTACTCGGCCATATAGCTTCCACGGTCCATGTGACTTCGAATGCCCGTCTACATATGAGGCCTGCTCAGTGGGGCCTTCGCACTCAATGGCATCAAGCCACGGGGAACCTTGTGTACTTAGTACAGATCTCCGACCTCCTGGTCTCCTCTCTGCAATGGTGGCTTCATCTGCCCAATCTGGTTCTCGGCATGACATTTCAGTCTCCTCCGCCTTCCCAAGTGCTGACGTCAGATGCCTCTCTCCTGGGATGGGGAGCACATTGCCAAGGGTCATGTACTCAAGGCCTTTGGACCCCTTGGGAGGCTGCTCAGCAGATAAACTTCCTGGAGCTCAGGGCGATCCGCCTAGCTCTGCGGTCCTTCTCTCGCCTCACGTCTCATCAGTCTGTACTGGTCCAGACGGACAATCAGGTTGCCATGTTCTATGTGAACAAACAGGGGGGCACAGGCTCCCTCCTTCTCTGTCAAGAGGCTCGGAGGCTGTGCTCTTGGGCAGTCGACAATGGCATCCTCCTCAAGGCTGTTTACCTGCCATGACAGGAAAATTACCTGGCCGACAAACTGAGCAAGATTCTGCAGCCACACGAGTGGAGGTTAGACCCGTTGGTGGTTCAGCGGATCTTCCTCCGCTGGGGCCTCCCCACCATGGATCTTTTTGCCAGTCCTCTGAACCGGCAACTTCCCAAGTTCTGCTCCAGGTACCCGCATCCTCTCAGAGTAGCGGCGGATGCTTTCCTCATCCCGTGGTCCACGGGCCTCCTGTATGCCTTTCCTCCCACGCCACTTGTGTCCCGGACGCTTTTCAAAGTTCTCCGGGACAGGGCCTCGGTAATCCTGGTAGCGCCCAGGTGGCCGAGACAGCCCTGGTTCCCGCTTCTGCTACAACTGGCGGTGGACACTACTCTTCCTCTGGGGTTTCAGCCCGATCTCCTGACTCAGGATCAAGGCACTCTCCTGCACCCCAACCTCCGGGCTCTTCACCTGATGGCCTGGCTGCTGAAAGGGTAGTCCTAGCTCCTCTCCTACTACCTCCGGAGGTAGAAGCTGGCGTCTAGGCGACCATCCACCCGGAAGTCTTACGCCCTTAAGTGGCGTCGCTTCTCCGTGTGGTGTTCTCAACAGTCTGAGAACCCCTTTAGTTGCTTGGTATCGGTGGTACTGCAATACTTGCTTCACCTTTCCGATCTGGACCTCAAGTCCAACTCTGTCAGGGTCCACCTCAGTGCTCTCTCTGCACATCACTCGCCGGTGGACGACAGGCCTCTTTCAGCACACCCGTTGGTGGCTCGGTTTCTCAGAGGCCTCCTTCTGCTTAAGCCTCCTTTGCGCCCCCCAGCCCCTGACTGGGATCTCAATGTGGTCTTACAGCGGATTACCTGTCCGCCTTTTGAACCTATGGCTACCTGCCCTCTTCGTTTTCTTTCCTGGAAAACTCTCTTCTTGGTAGCCCTTACCTCCGCTAGGCGCGTTAGTGAACTGCAGGCCCTAGTGTCTGAGCCCCCTTACACTAGGTTCTACCCGAATAGGGTAGTCTTAAGGACTCACCCTGTTTCTTCCCAAAGTGGTTTCCCCTTTTCAACTCAACCAAGAGGTGGTTCTTCCAACCTTCTTTCCCAGGCCGCATACCAGCTGAGCTGAAACGGTTTTGCATACCCTGGACTGTAGGAGGGCCTTATCCTTCTACCTTGACCGTACGCGGGAGCATAATCAGATTTTCGTTTCCTTTGACCCCAATAGATTGGGGATGCCTGTCTCCAAGCGTACTCTGTCCATATGGGTAGCTGACTGTATCGCCTGGGCTTATGGGGCAGCCGTCCTCTCGTTGGAGAGTCGAGTCACGGCTCACCGTGTCAGGGCGAAGGCTGCCTCAGTGGCTCATCTCCGCTCTGTTCCGTTGGCAGACATCTGCCGGGCCGCTTCCTGGTCTTCAAGCCAGACTTTTGCGGCTCATTACTTCCTGGAGAGGGAGTCCCGCAGGGACAGTGCTTTCGGACAGGCAGTCCTCCACAATCTCTTTGAGGTTTAGGCAACTCCTACCCTCCGGCCCTGGTGTTGGGCTACCGGCCGGGGGCGTGTTCAGAGAGGATTCCTCCTTCTGTACTGCTGAGCTTGAGGGAGCTCATTTTTCGGCTTGAGGTCTCCGGAAGCCTTAAGCTTGGGAGTCCCATTAGTGAGGACTGACTTCCTGCTTGGTCCTGGAGAAAGAGTAGTTACTCACCTGTAACAGGTGTTCTCCAGGAGCAGCAGGAATCAGTCCTCAGAACCCTTCCTCCTCCCCTCGGAGTTGCAGTCATTCTTATCCATTGTTTTTACTAACTTTTTGCTGTCTTTTCGCTATGTCATCAGACTGAGCAAGAAGGCACCCTTGGGCGGGAAGGGGACCACGCATGCGCGCTGCAATTCCCAAAGGCTTTCTTCGAAAGCTGGGGAAATTGCTCCGCGAGGGCTCCGTCGGCGCCGACGTCACGCATTAGTGAGGACTGATTTCCTGCTGCTCCTGGAGAACACCTGTTACAGGTGAGTAACTACTCTTACCCACCTGAAATTCCTACCGAAGGTGATATCTGATTTTCACCTCAATCAGGAGGTGGTACTTCCCACATTCTTCACCTGGCCCCATGCTGAAGAGGCGTCGGCCAATCTCCACACTGGACTACAAAAGGACCCTGTCTTATTACCTGCAGCAGACCCACGACCACCACAAATCCTCTCAGCTTTTCGTTTCTTATGACCCCAGTCATCTGGGGGAGGATGTCACCAAGCGGACTCTGTCCTACTGGGTGGCGGATTGCATCGCCTTTGCCCACAACCAGGCTGGGCTGCCATTAAAGTGCCGAGTCACGGCAAACATTGTCAGGGGTATGACAACCTCCATGGTGAGCCTACCTTCTGTCCTTATGGCAGACATCTGCTGGACCGCCACCTGGTCCTCCGTTCACACTTTTGCAGCTCATTACTGCTTGGAGAGGGAGTACTGTCGGGACAGTGCCTTTGGCCAGGCCCTCCTCCAGAATCTGTTGGGGGATTAGGCAACTCCTACCCTCAGACCCTTCTTGTTCAGGCTACCAGAGCCAGCCATGGTTCTCCCTGGACACTGGGGACTTCAGTGTCTGTCTTTAGATTTGTCTGTGGCTGCTCACGACTGGGCTGTGTTTTTCTCTACAGGTTCCTGGTAGCCTGTAGCTAGAGAGTCCCATATGTGAGGACTGATTTCCTGCTTGTTCCTGGAAAAAGCATAGTTACTCACCTGTAACAGGTGTACTCCAGGGACAGCAGGAGTCAGTTCTCACAACCCTCCCTCTTCCACTTCGAGTTGCAATTTAAATTTTGGCCATCTTTTTTTGTCTGCTCTAGCTATGTTATCTGACTGACCAAGATGGCACCCTTGGGTGGGAAGGGACTACGCACGCGTAGTGGCATCTCCCAAAGGCTTTCTGTGAAAGCTGGGAAGATGCTTCGCTCAGTGCTCCATCGGCGTCAGCATCTCCCATATGTGAGGACTGATTCTTGCTGTCCCTGGAAACACCTGTTACAGGTGAGTAACTACGCTTTCTCCGTGCTGCTTCTTATGCCTGAAACAATCTACCTGAGTCTGTACATCAGGCTCCATTTCTGCCCATTTTCAAATCTATGCTAAAAGCTTACCACTTTGAGGCTGCTTTTTGATCCTGATCCATTGTTCTCCATGTGTCTCCTTATTCTTCCCTATTTGTACCCCTATTCTCAGCTATTGTATTTTCTGTCTTGTTTAGATTGTAAGCGCCTTTCTACTTGTTTATGTACAGAGCTGCATATGCCTTGTAGCGCTTTATAAATGATTAATAGTAGTAGTTATTGTGCTCTCTTCCTTCTCAAGCCATAGGTTTTGATAATGCTAACGCAGCATTCATATCAAAATTTAACAGTGTTGTTCAACAGGTTTCCTTTTTACTAAGCATTTTTTCTATTGACTGAAAATGGGAACAGCTGTTGTCTGACGACATGCATGATGGAATCGGGCACACAAGTGGGTGACCTCATTGGATATATCCCCTCAGCTACCTTAGTTTTGTTTCTGTGCACTCTGCTGAATGGATGTGATAAGACCTCCCTGTAAATTTTGTAGAATTTCTTCTAGTTTTACAAATACACTTTGTTGTTTTTCATTTTGTTTATTTTTGCCTTTAGTTCCTTCATGTTTTGAATGAAAAAGGGGAAGAGAGTGAATTTCTGCTTTCTCCATGCACAAGCAGGAAGTAAGTCCTCACGTATGGGTGACGTCACCAACGGATCCCATGCAGAACACTCCCCAGCTTCCACTGGAAACATTTGGGAGCTGTGCTTGCCTTTGCGCCTGCCACGGCACCATCTCCTATCTCATTTTTTCCGTGGAGCACACAAATGTGTCCTGCACCAGCGGAAAATAATTTTTCTCTTTTTATCCTCTTTGGGTGTATTTTTCCTAGTAGTTTCTCCGCCTGTCATTGGTTAATTGGCTTCCAGACAATATTTTTTTTCTTTATCTTTTTTTGTGTGGTTTTTGTGCTTTTCCCCGGTCTGGTCCTTTTTCCTACCGTCGCAGTCGAGGCCTTTGACCTCGCCAAGGCAGTCTTCACGGACATGTCAAAGCTGGTGAGCGGTTTTAAGAAATGCACAAAATGTGGCTGCATTATTTCAGAAACAGACAGTTACAGTTGGTACCTGCTGTGCCTTGGAATCCGACCACCAGCCCACGTGCTGCAACCTTTGTTTTCAAATGAGGAGGAGGAACCTGAAAGGGGGGGGGGGAGCAGGAGTCGTTTGTCTTTGCAATGTTGGATTCAACATCCTGGGCTCCAGCGTTGACCCTGTTGCAGAGTTCTGCCAAAGCGTCAACCGGACAGGACACCAGAGGATAGTCAGAACCAAGGGGCTAGAGCACTGAGTGATATCCGACTAGATTCAAGGCGGGACCTGACACCTGTCCCATCAACATCGAAGGGGGTTCCCGAGCAATGAGACAAGCCCAAGATGCATCAGCACCGCAGCCCTCCCTGGTGTGATGTGGACAGCGAGGGTTGAGGACTGCCCGTCAAGCTTTCCTAGTGGAAGGAATCTACCCCCATAGCTCGGGAGGGCAGCAGGATGTCACCTGATGAACTGGTCATTGTGGAGTCTCTGCTGGAAGTACTGGAGTGGTGGCCAATGTTTCAATCCCAGCCCTGCCCCCCTCTGAGGCCGTGGTTCTGGACGAATGCCTGAGCTCTCGCCAGGCTCACATAGTGGTGGTCTTGGCCTTGCGATATGCAGGCCCTTTAACTGGCTTTGGCATCGTCACCACACTCCATCCAGCCCATTCTAGAAACCCATGCGCTGCCGGTGGAGGCAGGCACATTAGGCAGAAGATCGTAATCAACACTGGTTCCCATGTCCGATGTCCCAGGGCAACCCCTTTCTTGTACCAGGGCACCATGGGTCCCACTGACACCTGTCCTCTCTGCATGACTGGAGTAAGTAGCCGGAGGAAACTTGATGCTACTTACATTTCCTTTTGGACTCTTGAGTCCAAAGGACTGGTAGACAGAAGAGGACTTGGCCATCTTGGACAGGAGGTCCCCAGACCTCCCTTCAGATCCAACCCCTCTGTATGAGTGGTACATGTTGCCCTTGGAGGACATGTCCTTTCAGGACTTCATGTGGGATTTGGCCAAGACCATATCCTCTTTCCTTGAGGTGGAAGAAGATCCAAGGATAGAGGAGCTCAAGTTTCTGCTGTGCCCAAGGAGGCAGTGACACTGCCGATGCAACATGTCTTACAAAGATTGCTGCTGTGACTGTTGGAGAATCCCCTCACAGTTCCCGTCTTTAGTTGCTGGTTGGGCTTCATGTACCGGTTCCACAAGGCGCCGAGCTTCGAGAAGCCCCAGTTGCCGCACAACTCCATAATGGTGGAGTCTGCCTTGAAGCTCATAAAGAGTAGTAAGATGCACTACTCTGTGCCCCCGGTGTGGGAGGCCAGGACCCTGGATTCTTTCAGGAGGAGATGTTACCAGGGCTTCATTCTGGCAGTCCATATTCTTTCCTACCAGCTATATATGGGCATGTTCCTGAAGGAGGACATATTGAACCTGGTGGATCTTGCCGCTCATGTCCCTCCTGACAGGCCATGATAAGGATTGCTTCAAGTGTGTCATGTGAGCTATGTACGAAGCCTTTGAGTCCTCCTGCAGGGTAGCGGCAGTGGGCATTGGCACCTGGCAACTGGCCTGGCTTCAGTTCTCTGACCCGGAGCACTGGGTCCAGGACAAGTTGGCCAACTTCACTTGCAGTGGGGAGAACCTCTTCAGGAAGCAGGTCGAGGAGAAGGTGACCAAGCTCGAGATGGAGCACATGATGCTCTTCAGGCTCTCAAAGAAGATTGTGGATGCTGCATGTAAGAAGTACTAGGGGAAGAAGGCCACCAACTCCTGTACTTGCCGGTATTACCTGACAGCTTAGAACTCCTAGCTGAAGGCACAGGCTTCCCCGCCAGCAACGGCAGGAGGAGCCTCAGAAAGCCCAGTTAGCGCCACAGCCTAAGCTGGGGTGGGGTTTTGAAAGGAGCCTAGTCAACTGTCCCTTGCCTGCCAAGGTTCCCCCTTCAGGTAGGGGGGCGGCTCATCCATTTTGCCCCACCAGTGGCCCCTGATCACCTCAGGCAATTGGGTGCTTCAGCTCGTCGAGCAGGAGTATCGGCTGCAACTTGTCCAGCTATCGTCTCCCTTCAGTCCAGGAGAGTACCCCATGGATCTGCTGAACTGGAGCCTGTTGTGGGAGGAAGTCACCACTCTGCTGACCAACCTCGCCATCGAGCTGGTTCCACTGGCTCAAGTCAGAAAGGGGTTTTACTTCAGGTACTTCCTGACCCCCAAAAAAGCGGGGTTTCGACCCATCCTGGACCTCCGAAACCTATATCAGTTTCTCATGTGCAAGCGGTTCAAGATGGTCTCGCTAGGGATGATGCTCCCATATTTCCTCAAGGACAACTGGCTATGCTACCTAGATCTCAAGGATGCCTATACACACATCCCGATCCATCCAGGTCATAGAAAGGTCATTCTTCCATCAACAAACCCAGAGAACTTTTCAAAATAGTAAAAACCCTGACAAAAGAGCAAGCAGCAGAAAGAGAAATACAAGTGGATCCACAGAAATTCGCCGACCACATCAAAGACAAATTTCACTCCACAGAGCGCACAACACCCAGTGGAACCACCAGAACGAACGTACACCCCAAAACCTGGGGCACATTCTACTCACCCTCAAAAGAACAGATATCCCACATCATCTCCACAATCAACACAAGCACTGCTCCTACAGACCCTTGCCCAGTGTCATGGGTCAAAGCCACCAAATCAAGCCTCATACCAACCATTCATAAAATGGTACACAACTCACTCACTCAAGGACTCATGCCACAGCAATTAAAGCTTGCCTCAGTAAGACCAATCACAAAGAAAACTACTCTCGACAAAAAGGACCCAGCAGCATACCGACCAATCTCCAGCATACCCTTCCTCGCAAAAATAATCGAAAAGACGGTTCAACTACAACTTCAGGAACACGTTGACGAACACGGAACTCTCGACGACAACCAACACGGATTTCGTCCCAACCATGGAGTCGAAACTCTACTGATCTACCTCTTCGACAGCATCATAAGAATAATTGACAACACCAGGAATGGAATTATAATGATCTTCATCGACATCTCCTCAGCTTTCGACACAGTTGACCACAATATGCTCCTGGAGAGACTAAAGAACACTGGTATACACGGTACCACGCTGAAATGGTTCCACTCGTACCTAACCGAAAGACAGCTACAGGTCAAGGTGGGACATGACACCTCCCGACCCATAAACGTACAACAAGGAGTACCGCAAGGATCCGCACTCTCAGCACTCCTTTTTAACATCTACATCCAACCAATATGCAACATTATGAAAGAGAACAACATCCAATACACAATATACGCGGACGACATCATGGTATACTCCCCGATATCAATCGACAACCCGGACTTCTGTAAGATAACAGACTGCCTTACCCAAATGGCGAAGTGGTGCCAAAACAACAACCTCGCAATAAACTACAACAAGACCGAAGCTTTAATCATCACTCGGAACCAAAGCTTCATACACCCACCAAACATAAAGATACAAAGCACCACGATACCGATAAGATCAGAGGTGAGATACCTTGGGGTTACTCTGGACAGTAAACTCAACCTCAAACCACACATAGACAAAACAATACAAAAAGCCTACTACAGGATGCGAATCATCAGGAGACTGAAACCACTCCTCGCTCCAGAACACTTCCGTAGCGTCTGTCAAGCACTGATAACCCCAATACTGGACTTCTGCAATCCGATATACCTTGGACTACCACAACAAGCTCTCAAACCACTCCAGCTGGCACAAAACACTGCAGCTCGAATCATATCCGGAGCCGCTAGGCAGGAGCACATCACACCTACATTAAAGGACTTACACTGGCTCCCAATCAGTGCTCGCATCAGATACAAGACTATCATAAACCTATTTAAGATAAAAGAGCACACATCAGCCAACAGCCTCCACACGCTCATACAACTGGAAACCAGCGCACGTCCTAGAAGAAGTCAAACACGCAACCGAGTCAGTACCCCAAATGAATACAAGCACACACGCAAGGACACAACAGACAGAGCTCTCTCCATGGCTGCTCCAATAATATGGAACCAATCTACCGGACGATCTAAGGGCAACTCCAGACCTCAAAGACTTCAGAAAACAACTGAAAACCATGCTGTTCATAGAGCACTATGGTCACATCACATAACCTAAGAGAATGGATAACAGCACTCCAATCCTCCTAAACAACTGTATGTATATAAAATGTGTTTTTAGCACCACTGTAAATAGCCCACCTCGTACATAGCTCAAACAAATCAAGCACCCAACACAGCCCTCACACAACTAAGTTTCATCCTCACTGCATGTACAACACACACACTTTACCTGATTGCTTGCTGTGATACCACCTTGATTATTAAGATAAGGCGGTTTAGAAATACTGTTAAATAAATAAAATAAATAAATAGAAGATACCTCAGATTCGTGCTGGGGCGCCAGCACTATCCAGTACTGGGTACTCCCCTTCGGGCTGGCGTTGTCATGTCTCCTTTCATGGCAGCAGAGCCGGCAGATCCATTGGGCAAGAACATTGTTTGCACAGGGCCCCATGCCAACAACATCCCACATTGAACACCGGCAGGCAGGGTGGCTTTAGAGGAAGTTGGAGAGGCCCCGGCATACCTTTAACAACTGCCGAAGTGAAGCGCGTCTTTTTACTTCACTTCGGTAGCTGTACTGAAGTTTAGAACACTGCTGTGCTGAGTGCTGGGAAACAGTAAGTCCCCTTTGACCTCGGCGCGGCAGCGTTCTAAACTTCAGTACAGCTGCTGAAGTGAAGGAAAAAGATATGCTTCACTTTGGCAGCTGTTAGAGGTGAGCCGGGGCCTCTCCGTCTCCCTCTAAATCATTTTAGATAGCTGCAGGGATCTTCGGGAGGGGAGGGGTGGGGGGCTTGGACTGGAAATGGGCTGTCGGGGGGGGGGGAGGAACTAGGACTGGAAATGGGCTGAATGGAGGGGGGGCTTGGACTGGAAATAGCTGATGGGTTGGGGAGGGCAGCTTGGATGGGAAATTGGGGGGAGCTAGAACTGGAAATGGGCTGAGTGGTGGGGGGCTTGGACTGGAAATGGGCTGAGTGGGGGGGCGCTAGGACTGGATATGGGCTGATGGAGGGGCTAGGATAGGACTGGAAATGGGCTGGGGGGGGGCTAGGATTGGAAATGAGCTGTTTGAGGAGCTTGGATTGAAAATGGACTGTTGGAGTGGCTAGGACTGTAAATGGGCTCATGGGGGGGGGGCTTGGACTGGAAATGGGCTGAGTGGGGGGAGCTAGGACTGGAAATAACTGATGGGGAGGGGGCTTGGACTGGAAATGGTTTGAGTAGGGGGGGCTTGTAGTGGAAATTGGGGGGAAGCTAGGACTGGAAATGGGCTGAGTTGGGGGAGCTAGGACTGGAAATGTGCTGATGATGGGGCTAGGAAAGGACTGGAAATGGGCTGATGATGGGGCTATGATTGGAAATGGGCTGATGGAGGGGCTAGTATAGGATTGGAAATGGATGGGGGAGCTAGGACTAGAAATGGGCTCATGTGGGGCTTAGATTGGAAATGGGCTGAGTGTGGGGGGAGCTAGAATTGGAAATGGGCTTTTGGAGGGGCTAGGATAGGATTGGAAATGGACTGATGGGAGGCTAGGATTGGAAGTGGGCTGATGGGGGTGGCGTGTATTGGAAATGGACTGATGGAGGGGCTAGGATAGGACTGGAAATGGGCTGATGGGGGGACTAGAAGGGAGCTGATGTTGGTGAGGACTAGAATGGGATGGGGCTGGGAGAGTGAAATGGAGAGGGGAAAAAATATTTTGTGTGGAAGGGAAGAAAAATCTACAATTGGCCAGGTATTGGGAGAGTAAAGGGGGAATTGAGGATGGAGGTATAAAATTTGAGTGGATGAAAAAGGAATAAAAAAAGAAATGGAGGAAATAGCAAAAGGGGAAAGATCAGTATGTTAAAGCAGATGTAGAGAAAGAATGGAAAAAAGCTAGAAGAAAGGACAAATGGACAGCAGACAATGGAGAGATAGCAGAAGACAAGAAGAAACCAGAAGAAAGTGACTGGAGCAATTGCAACTGAAAAATAAAATGCACAAACAATAAAAGGTAGAAAAATGCTTTTTTATTTTGAATTTATTAACTGTAATATGTCAGTTAAAATGGTAAATAAAGGAAAAGGAGACCGCTATGGTTTTCGAAGGAAGTAGCTGAAAAAGTGAAGAAAAAGAGGGAGGCCTTCATGAAATACAAGAGATCACAGAGAGAGGAAGACAGGCATCTGTATTTGTTAAAACTTAGAGAAGCTAGCAAAGTAGTCAAGAAGGCAAAGATTCAAAAGGAGGAGGAAATAGTCAATGCAATAAAATGGGGGGATAAGACATTTTTCAGATATATTAGTGAGAAGAGGGGCAAAAGTGGTATTGTCAGACTCAAGGGTGCAGGGGGGGAATATGTAGAAGCTGATAAGGATAAAGCGGAATTGCTTAACAAATATTTTTGTTCTGTGTTCACAGATGAAGAACCAGGAGCAGGACCTCAGAAAACACCCACAAATAGGAACAGAAGCGAGGGACATCTTGAACAATTTTCAGAAGACTGTGTTAGTGAGAAACTAGCTCAACTTAAAGTAGACAAAGCAATGGGACCGGATGGGATACACCCTAGAATACTGAGGGAACTTGGGGACGTTCTAGCAACTCCACTGACCGACCTTTTCAATGCCTCGTTGGAGTCGGGAGTGGTGCCAAAGGACTGGAGAGAGGCTCATGTGGTGCCTTTACATAAAAGCAGAAGTAAAGATGTGGTTGAAAACTACAGGCCGGTTAGTTTAACTTCGGTGGTGAGTAAATTATTGGAAACGCTGCTGAAAGAGAAAATAGTGAGGTTTCTGGAGTCCAGCGGATTACAGGATCCGAGGCAGCATGGATTCACCAGAGGCAGGTCTTGTCAGACAAATCTGATTGATTTCTTTGACTGGGTGACCAGGGAGTTGGACCGAGGGAGAGCTCTAGATGTGGTGTATTTAGATTTCAGTAAAGCCTTTGATACTGTTCCTCACAGGCAACTTATAAACAAACTGAGCACCCTAGGGATGGACCCTAAAGTTACTGCTTGGGTTAGAAATTGGTTGGGTGGGAGGCGACAAAGAGTACAAGTAAATGGAGCTCACTTTGAGGAGAAGGATGTTACCAGTGGTGTGCCCCAGGGATCTGTCCTTGGTCCGATTCCTTTTAACATCTTTGTTGGTGATATAGCGGAAGGGCTGTCGGGTAAGGTTTGCCTCTTTGCGGATGATACCAAAATCTGCAATAGAGTAGACACCCAGGAAGGTGTAGATAACATGAGGAGGGATCTAGCTAAGCTTGAAGAATGGTCTAGAATTTGGCAGCTGGGATTTAATGTTAAAAAATGTAAGGTCATGTATTTGGGCTGCAGCAATCCAAGGGAGCAATACAGTATAGGAGGTGAAGTACTTTTGTCCACTAAAGAAGAGCGGGACCTAGGCGTGGTTGTGTCTGATGATCTTAAGGTAGCTAAACAGGTAGAAAAGGCGACGGCAAAAGCTAGAAGGATGCTTGGGTGCATACGGAGAGGAATGGCTAGCAGAAAAAAGGAGGTGATAATGCCTCTGTATAAGTCTTTGGTGCAACCTCATTTGGAGTATAGTGTGCAATTCTGGAGACCGCATCTTCAAAAGGATGTGAACAGGATGGAGTCGGTGCAGAGGGTGGCTACTAAAATGATTAGTGGGCTTCATTATAAAGCATATAAGGACAGACTTAAGGATCTTAATATGTACACCTTAGAGGAAAGGGATAGAGGTGATATGATTGAGATGTTTAAATACCTCCGTGGCATAAATGTTCAGGGAGAGAGCCTCTTTCAATTGAAAGCAAGTTCTGCTACGAGGGGACATGGGATGAGGGTGAAGGGAGATAGATTCAGGAGTGATATGCGGAAATATTTCTTTACGGAAAGAGTAGTGGATCCGTGGAATAGTCTCCCAGTGGAGGTGGTAGAGATGAGGACAGTAACTGAATTCAAAAAAGCATAGGACCAACACAGAGGATCTCTAAAGGTAAAAAGTGGACTGTTGTAGTTGTTGATATGGAAGGACAGACTTAGATAGGCCATGTGGTCTTTTTCTGTCATCATGTTTCTAGCTCTGGGAAATGTGCGTCTTTAAAGTCTGCATTTTGTTTAGTACAAGAGGAAATTAATTTATAGTTTTATTTCTGCAGTGGTAGTGTAAATTTCAAGTTTGGCTTTTGGGTTTCCCAGTTTAATTATCGTCTTCCTATTTCTAAATTGTGATTCTTTGTTTGGTGATGGTCTATGTTCCGATGGTGTAACTGAGCTGAGGTATTCTGTTTATGTAGTTTCTATTTGACAGTGCCACTTGTTCTCTTTCCCCAGTAGGAGATGTATTGGTATTCTCCAGGAACAAGCAGGAAGTCAGTCCTCACATATGGGTGACATCGGCGCTGACGGAGCCCTCGTGCGGAGCAATTCCCCTGCTTTCAAAGAAAGCCTTTGGGATTGCATCTCGCATGCGCGGTCCCCTTCCTGCCCAAGGGTGCCATCTTGCTCAGTTGTCTTTTTTCCGCGGAGCCCAACGGACATGGTCCCGTTTTCACCGTGGAAAAAGTAGAAAAGTTGAATTATTCCTTTCACCTTCCTGGTTCGACACCGGTTCCCCTTCTTGCCTTCGGTTCGGTACACCGGTATCAAGTCCGGTCATATTTTTAGTTTTTGTCCTTCGTGATTAGCGTTCGCGCTCTTTTTATTTTTCACTGGCAGCCCAGTCGCTTGACCTCGCAGGGGCCCTTTTTCCCCCAATGGCTGCCAGCGGGTTCAAAAAGTGTGATCGGCACACACAACTGCTGCCTCCGATGCCTTGGCCCTGACCATGACCCGGTGGTCTGTGGGCCGTGTGGTTAAATGTCTTCGAAATCTTTGAAGAGCAGGCAGCAAGATTTTTCCTTAGTCTGCATCCGCCCGGGCCCGGACCTCGTCAGAAGCCTCAACATCTCGGGACTCGGAGCCTGAGCAACGTCGTGTGTCTTCTGAGTGGGGGTCTCCCTTCAGGGAACACCGGAGAAAAAAAAAACTCGTGAGGGCAGCGTCGCTGGATGCCTCTGATCGGCTTGGGCCCTTGGGTTCCAGGCAGGGGACCCCGAACCGCCGCCCCGGGTTCTCGGAGTCAGAGCGGCCAGCTAAACAACCTCGCAAGGAGCTGGAGATGTTGGACAAGGTAACTTCTGTTATCCTCATAGACTCTCCTCCGGGAGAGCCAGCGTCGGGCCCGACGTCATTGGGACCCGAGCTGGGAGCTGTGGAGCCTTCTGAGCTCGGTCTCAGGTTGAGACCCTGGAGAGCAGCATGGCTGCCTTCATGGATCAGCAGCGGGCGCTGATGACCGGTGTCGCTGGTCCATCCTTCTCGACCACCGGGACGTCGAAGTCGACACCGGAGGCCGATCCGATCCTCGAGTCGATCAGGTCTCGAGTCGATCCTCGGCCAAGGTTCCCCTCGACCTCCTGTTCGGGACCGAGGTTGTCGACGCCGGTGCCCTTGGCGTCGTGGCAGTCGGGCTCGAAGCCCTCGAGGGCGTAGCCCATCAAGTCCTCGGAGGACTCGGCGTGGGAGACAGAGGAGGAAGACTCCCCAGACACCTACCGAACCCGGTGTATCCCATCGGACTCTCTGGGTTCGGAGCCTTGAAATCGGTCCCCTCTGGAGGGCACTTGGTTCTCAGACTTTGTCAGGGACATGGCCAAGGCTTTGGCATTCCCTGCGGACGCCGAGGAGGAGCCTCGAGC
Source organism: Ichthyophis bannanicus (assembly GCA_033557465.1). Lineage (NCBI taxonomy): Eukaryota > Metazoa > Chordata > Amphibia > Gymnophiona > Ichthyophiidae > Ichthyophis > Ichthyophis bannanicus. The sequence goes on from CM066038.1 coordinate 263,414,424, forward strand.
AGAGGAGCTCAATGCCCTCCAGTATGACTCTCCCACGAAGGAGGCCCTTACTGTACCGGTGCCTCCGATGTTGGAATGGCTGATGCTCCGCATGTGGGAGTCCCCGGCCTCGATGCCGGTGCTCAGCAAGCTGGTCAATTCCATTTATCGAGTCCGCAAGAGCCCTGGATTCCAGAAAGCGCAGCTGCCGCACAACTCCATAGTTGTGGAATCGGCCATGCAACGGCTGAAAAGCCAAAAGACGCACTGCTTGATGCATCCCGGCCGGGAGGCCCAGAACCTGGACGCCCTCGGCAGAAAGTGCTACCAGGGCTCGATGCTGTCATGCCGTGTCCAAACCTACCAGCTGTACATGGGCATGTGCTTGCGGGACCTGGCAAAGGAGATTGCCGTGTTCTCAGCTGGTCTCTCCGAAGAACCCTTGCAGCACTTCAAAGCCTTGTCCACAGGGATCCGAGAGTGCTCGAAGTTCATGTCTCCAGCAGCTTACGACGGCTTCGAGGCTTCGGCCTGAGTAGCCGCAGCCGGCATCGGTGCATGCCGTGAGGCCAGGCTCATGTCATCGGACCTGGAGCCATGGGTTCAGGACAAGTTGATCGATGTCCTGTGCCAAGGAGACAACTTTTTTGGCAAACCCATGACTGAAAAAGCGTCAGAAATCGAGTCTGAGTACTTGACCCGGACAAGGTTGTCGAAGAAGACATCTGCACCTTCTCACAAGAAGAAGGCCTCGGGGAAAAAGCCTTTTTTCCCGAGAAAGGGTACGGCTTACAGAAACTACCCCACTTACAAGGCCACCCCATCTCCCCAACAGGGGCAGCAGGCCAGGGGACAGGGGCATGGCCCACGTAAGCCGAAGACCCCCTAAGCCTCTAGCTCCAGCTCCTACCAAGCCGGGAGGGGTTTTTTGACTCCAAGTGCATAGCTCCTCTCCCACCAGTGGTTTGGCCCTGCACAGGAGGAAGGCTGGCCCTGTACGCTCACAGGTGTCCAGCCATTACTACCGACACCTGGGTTTTGAAAATATTTACTTCATTTCAACCAGGTGCCCACCTCCTTTTTCCTAGGAGAGCCTCTCAGGCCCCCTCTTCACAGGAACCTCCTCCTGCAAGAGTTGACAGGTCTGCTAAAGGATCAGGCAGTGGAAGCGGTGCCTCATCACCTGCACGGACAAGGCTTCTACTCAAAGTATTTCCTCATACCAAAAAGAAAAGGAGGCCTTCACCCTATCCTAGACTTGCGAAATCTGAACAAGTTCCTGGTGAGGGAAAAGTTTAGGATGCTTTCCCTTAGGATCCTACTGTCTTACCTCCACCAGGGAGAATGGCAATGCTCCTTAGACTTAAAGGATGCTTATACTCACATCCTCATACACCCAGACCTCAGACAATATCTCAGGTTTGTGGTCGGAGGAAACCACTTCCAGTACAAGGTGCTTCCCTTTGGCCTAGTTTCCGCTTCCAGAGTATTTACCAAATGCCTAGCAGTGGTGGCGGCCTTCCTCAGAAGCCAGGGAGTCTTCGTCTTTCCATACCTGGATGACTGGCTCATCAGGGGCCAATCGGCGCAGGAGGCACAGCAGGCCACTGCTCGCACAGCCACCCTGCTCCAGCACCTAGGGTTTGTTATAAATCACGAAAAGTCCACTTTACTCCCCACTCATAACTTGGAGTTCATAGGGCCAAGACAGGACACATTTCAGGCAAGGTCATACCTACCGCTGGACATGGCGAGGCAGTTGCTGGACTTGGTCCAGCAGGTCCAGCACAGACCTCAAGTCTCCGCAAGGGTCTTCCTACGCCTCCTGGGCCACAGTGCATGTGACTCCATATGCTCAATTCCACATGCGCACAGCTCAATGGAGCCTCAGAGACCAGTAGACACAAGCCACTGACCAACTCAAAGACAGGGTAGCGATTTCCATGCTGCTGGTGACAGCTTTGCAATGGTAGCTTCACCCCCCCCCCCCCAACTTGCTTCAGGGAGTACCATTCCAACCTCCTTCTCATGCCAGAGTGCTGACGACAGATTCCGCCTTGCTGGGCTGGGGAGCCCATTGCCAGGGTTCATGTACTCAGGGTCTGTAGTCCTCGTGAGAGGCCGCACTTCAAATCAATCTTCTAGAGCTTCAAGCCATCCGCCTAGCTCTTCAAGCCTTCTGTCATCTTCTTTCACATCAGTCGGTGCTGATACAGACACACAATCAGGTAGCAATGTTCTACATCAACAAACAGGGAGGCACAGGATCTCGCGTCCTCTGCCAGGAAACTCTGGACCCTCTGCTCTTTTGCAGTAGCACATCACATGTCCCTAAAGGCAGTTTATCTGCCAGGTCAGGAGAACCTCCTGGCCGATAAGTTGAGTAGGATTCTTCAGCCTCACGAATGGCAACTGAACCGGGGTGTAGCCCAGCAGATCTTCAACAGCTGGGGTCTCCCATCCTTGGATCTCTTTGCCAGTCCACAAAACTATCAATTGCCCTGGTTTTGCTCGAGGCAGCCGCATCCGCTGAGCATGGCAGCGGATGCTTTCCTGTTCTTGTGGGCACAGGGCCTTCTCTATGCGTTCCCACCCACACCCCTGGTGGCGTGCACCCTGTTCAAGATTCTTCGGGACAAGGCCTCTGTCATCCTGGTAACCCCTAGGTGGCCCAGACAGCCTTGGTTCCCTCTTCTCTTTCAACTGGTGGTCGAAACTCCACTCCCACTGGGAGTGCAGCCCGACCTCTTGACCCAGGAGCAGGGTTCCTTGATACACCCCAATCTCAGGTCCCTCAACTTAATGGCCTTGCTGCTGAGAGGGTAGTACTTGCTCCTCTACTCCTTCCCAAGGAGGTTGAGGAGGTGTGTCTGGCCTCTACGAGACAATCCACTAGAAAATCCTACATGTTGAAGTGGCGTAGATTTGAAGGGTGGTGTGCCCAAAATAAGGAGAACCCGTTTACTTGTCAGGTACCTCAGGTATTGCAGTACTTGCTCCACCTCTCGGAGTTAGGCCTCAAGTCTAACTCTGTTAGAGTCCACCTGAGTGCGCTATCAGCTAACCACTCTCCAGTGGACGGGCAACCTCTTTCAGCTCACCCTTTGGTATTATGATTTCTCAGAGGGCTCCTACTCTTGAAGCCTCTGATTCGCTCACCGGCTACAGAGTGGGACTTAAATGTGATCTTGCAGCGGCTTACTTTCCCACCTTTTGAACCAATGTCCACCTGTCATCTCCTCTTCCTTTCCTGGAAAGCACTCTTTTTGGTGGCACTCACGTCTGCTTGACGTGTGAGTGAGCTGCAAGTTTAATATCGGACAGACCGTATACACGGTTTAAATAAAAACAGAGTGGTCCTACGTACTCACCCCAAGTTCCTCCCAAAAGTGGTTTCCTCGTTTCACCTAATCCAAGAAGTGGTTCTTTCAACCTTCTTCTCCAGGCCACATACCAGCAGAGCAGTATCGGTTCTGCATACCCTGGGCTGTAAGAGGGCGCTCGCCTTCTACCTGTAACGTACGCGGGGACATCGGAGGTCTTCCCAGCTCTTCGTTTCTTATGACCCTACTAAACTGGGTCTACCTGTCTCCAAGCGCACGATATCCACCGGGTGGCAGACTGCATCGCCTTGGCGTACAGGGCGGCTGACCTCCAACTGCAGGGCCGAATCACGGTCCACTCTGTCAGGGCTAAGGCCTCATCAGTGGCTAACCACCGCTCTGTTCCGTTGGTAGACATCTGCCGGGCCGCAACTTGATCTTCAAGCCAGACTTTTGCAGCCCACTACTGCCTGGAGAGAGAGTCCCGGCTGGACAGTGTTTTCGGTCAGGCGGTACTCCATAACCTATTCAAGGTTTAGGCAACTTCTACCCTCCGACCCTTTGGTGTCCGGCTACCGTGGGGGTTGTGTTCTCTGAGAAAAATCCTATCACTGCTGCTGCGGCTCTTCTAGAGGGAGTAATTTTCAGCTATGGGTTCTCGTTAGCCTATAGCTAGGGAGTCCCATATGTGAGGACTGACTTCCTGCTTGTTCTTGGAGAAAGCGTAATTACTCACCTGTAACAGGTGTTCTCAGGGACAGCAGGAATCAGTCCTCACGTCCCTCCTTCTTCCCCTGGAGTTGCAGTCCTTTGATTAGTTTTTTTCTCATTTTTTCTTTCTTTTTAGCTATGTCATCTGACTGAGCAAGATGGCACCCTTGGGCGGGAAGGGGACTGCGCATGAGCGATGCAATCCCAAAGGCTTTCTTTGAAAGCTGGGGAATTGCTCCGCATGAGGGCTCCGTCAGCGCCAACATCATCCATATGTGAGGACTGATTCCTGCTGTCCCTGGACACCTGTTACAGATGAGTAACTACGCTTTCTCTGAGATGTATTGGTTTAATATTTGCAGTGTTGCCTTTTGATAGGTAGGTTTTGGTGCTTTATGAGTCCTGGTACTGCTGTTAAGATATGGTGGGTTTGCTATGGGTTCTAAATGGGCAGTGTTAGTAGTACTTCCTAATGTGCCTGGCGGTTGGCACTGGAGTATAGTAATGTAGAAATCTGGTAGTCTTTCTTTATCCATAACACTCATTAAGAGGCATGTTTACTAAAAATTAGTGCATGTTAACATTATGCAAATATTTATGCAAATGAGGCCCCGCACCGAGTCTCCGCACATGGCCCCACACCACCTTTGGGCTGCCCCTGCATGGCAGTATTGTGTATATCTCCAGGAACAAGCAGGAATAAGTCCTCACATATGGGTACGTCGGTACCGACGGAGCCCACGCGGGAAAGCTTCCCAGAAGGAAAGCTTTTGGGGCCTCCCACTGCGCATGCGCGCTGCCTTCCCGCCTTCCTGACCAACTCTCCTCAGTTCTTCTTTTTCTGCGGAGCCAGCAGGTCGTGTTCCTGTCACCGCTGAAGAAGTTGTTATTTTAATTTGTTTCTTTGGCCGCGTGTCTGCCTTCCCCGATTCCGGACCGGTACCACCGGTCTTTTTTCTTTATTTTTTCCCCACTTGGTGTGTTTGTCCTGTGAGGCCTCTAGGCCTTCACAGAATTCTCCCTCATGGAGAAACCAGCCTCTGGTTTTAAAAAATGCACCAAGTGTAGCGGTACTATATCAGTCACAGACACCCATGAATGGTGTCTTAAATGTTTGGGGCCTGACCACTCCATTCCGGATTGCCCATCCTGTTCTTTGATGTCTAAACGTGGCTTACAAAACCAGGCAGCCAAGTTTCACATGCTGTTTTCTACAGATACTCCAGCATTGACATCTTCCAGGTCTTCCTCTCCTGATGGATCTCAGGTAACCAAACATTCCTCTGGCAGGTCCTCAAAGGGCAAATCTCTCTCTAAGTATCGAGATGCCCCCGGGCTTGACCCTGAGGACCCTGCCCCAGCCAAACAACCCCGGCGGGAAGCTACGGCTTCCAAAGCTCCTCCTAAGGGGTTACAGATTGACATCGATGGCATGGCCTCGACCGATCACCTGTTAGACTGCTCTGGGGTACCGGCTCAATCTTCCGGTACCGACATCCAGACAGTCGTGGCGTCTATGGATCATACAGTTCAATCCATGCAGCAGGCCATTATGGCTTTTATTAGAGCTGCGACGCCCTCGGTACCGCAGCCAGCGGTACCGACTCCGGTTCTGGTACCACAACCGATACTGGTACCCAGGGCATCCACATCGACCAGGATACCGATTCCGGTTCCCGGTTCCGGGGTTTTTCCCGATACCGATCCGGTTCCGGGTACCCCCGATGTCGATACCCTTATCGATCCCTGGAAGCAAACAGACGATACTTCGAGTCTTCTTATGATTCTGATTCCTCAGATGACTGTGCTGAAGTATCCCTTACTCTACCTGAAGAGCCCTCTTCTCAAAAGAGGAGAATGTCTCCTCCAGAGGATTTGTCCTTTCAAGACTTCATCATTGAAGTAGCTAAAGGTCTCTCTATTTCAGTAACCTCTGAAAAGGAACCTAGAGCAAAAAAACTAGATATTTTAGGATACTCTAAGGTTCCCAAAGAGGCAGTCACCTTGCCCATTCATGAAATTCTTCAAGAACACATGATGGACTTATGGGAGACTCCTCTCACCCTATCTCCACATTCTCGTCGTTTGGACACCATGTATCGTGTCCCTCCTTCTCCTGGTTTTCAAAAAACTCAGCTCCCTCACCACTCTATTGTGGTGCAGTCAGCTATGAAAGGGATAAAGAGTACCAAAAGACACTCTTCTACTCCTCCAGGAAGAGAATGTAGGACTTTGGATGCTTTTGGTAGAAAAATCTTCCAAGCAAGTATGCTTATTGCCAGAATCAATTCATACAGCCTCTATATGGGCATGTTTCTCAAGGAGATTGCATTGAAAATACGCCATTTTCTCCCCTTTATCCCAGAGGATAAAAAGGAGGAGTTCCTTCTTTTGCTAAAGCATACCCAAGATATTTCAAAGTTCTCCAACAGAGCAGCCTTTGACTCCTTTGAGGGTGCTAGCAGAGCCTCAGGTATTGCCATAGCGGCTCGCAGAATTGCTTGGCTCCAGGCCTCTGACCTAGAACCCTGGGTCCAGGATGGGTTGGGAAATCTGCCCTGTACAGGTGAGAATCTGTTTGGTAAGGAGTGGCAAATCAAAGCCACTCAAATGGATGCAGAAAATGCTGCTTTAGATAGACTTTCTAAGTCTACCTCTACTTCTGTCAAGAAAAATTTTTTCAAGAAGCCTTTCTACAAAAAGGCCAGATTTGCTACAAATACTGGCCAACAATCGTCTGCAGCTCGCTTTGCTCCTAAGCGTCAGCAGCCTAAACAGGCCAGGGCAAAACCTGCAGGGGCTGCTACAGCCCAGCAGTCCCAACCCCCTCAGGGTTTTTGACTTAATACTAGAGAACTTAACCTTTCTGGCTCTAAAACATCCAGAGCCTCTCACCATTCCAGGAAGGTTAACTCATTTTGCTCCCAGATGGGAGCAAATCACATCAGAACAGTGGACCCTCTCTATCATCAGAGAGGGCTACAAACTACATTTCTCCAGCCTTCCTCCCCATACCATGGTGAGATGTTTCAATTCTCCCCCATCTCTCCTGAACCTGTTGGGTCAAGAGGACCACTCTTCTCACCCAAAGGGCAATAGAAGAGGTTCCTCTTCTTCAACAGGGGTCAGGGTTTTACTCCCCTTATTTTCTCATTCCCAAGAAAACAGGGGGATACAGACCCATTCTAGATCTCAGAGAATTGAACAAATTCCTATGCAAGGAGAAATTCAAAATGCTTTTTCTAGGTACTCTCCTTCCATACCTACAGAGTCAGGATTGGCTTTGTTCTCTAGATCTCAAGGATGCGTACACACATATACTCATCCATCCATCCCACAGAAAATTCCTACGGTTTCTGTTCCAGGGAAAACATTTCCAATACAGAGTACTTCCCTTCGGTCTAGCCTCTGCTCCCAGAGTATTTACCAAATGTATGGCAATAGTAGCTGCATTTCTACGCGCCCTGGGAATTTTTGTCTTCCCATACCTGGACAACTGGCTCATCCGAGCTCCATCTCAGTCCGAGGCTCAGACTTCCCTGGATCGCACCAGACGCATTCTGCAGTATCTGGGACTTGTGATCAATCTGCCAAAGTCTCAACTCACCCCTACTCAGTCCCTGGAATTCATAGGGGCCTGGTTGGATACCACCACTGCAAGGGCCTATCTTCCTCAGGCCCGTTGCCAACGTCTAGTGCACCTGGCCTCCCAGACTCAGTCCAGAAGCCACTTGACTGCCAGGGAGATGCTACAACTATTAGGCCACATGGCCTCCACAGTACATGTGGTGCCCTATGCTCGCCTACATATGAGAGCAGCTCAATGGACTTTGTCCACCCAGTGGACTCAAGCATCAGGAGCTCTCTCAGACCAAATAGCAAACTCCAAACGTCTCTTTTGGTCTCTCCAATGGTGGATGTCCACTCAAAATCTGTTGTTGGGGGCTCCCTTTCAACCATTGTTGCCCCAAGCAACCCTCACAACAGATGCCTCCCAAACAGGTTGGGGAGCTCATCTTCAAGATCTCTCCACTCAGGGCACTTGGTCTCCGCAGGAGACCACCCTTCATATCAACCACTTGGAACTTCGAGCAATCTTTCTAGCTCTCAGAGTTTTTCATACCCTCCTCAGCAACATGACAGTCCTTGTTCATATGGACAATCAAGTAGCCATGTTTTACATAAACAAACAAGGAGGGACTGGCTCTCTGTCGCTTTGCAACGAAGCTCTAAGATTATGGGCCTTCGCCAGAGAGCATCAAATCCATCTCCTGGCAGTATATCTTCCAGGAATCCAAAACCCTTGGGCAGACAGACTCAGTCGAGTTCTGCTTCCACACGCATGGTCCCTGCACATGGATCAGGTACTCAGAATCTTCCAGAAATGGGGAACCCCGGATATAGACCTCTTTGCAAGTCCGTGGAATGCCAAACTTCCCCGGTTCTGTTCCAGAATTCCGTGTCAGGGAGTTCAGGCCAAGGATGCCTTCCTCCTTCATTGGGGTCAGGGCTTCCTGTATGCCTTTCCACCCATTCCTTTGATTCCCAAGACTCTGTTCAAACTTCAAAGGGATCAAGGGTCCATGATCCTCATAGCTCCAGGCTGGCCACGCCAAGTGTGGTACCCTCTACTTCTGCATCTCTCCCAAGCCCCCTCCCTGGACTTGGGAGCGGCTCCAGACCTTCTGTCTCTGGAGGAGGGGACTTTGTGGCACCCAAACCCAAGTCCCTTCACCTCAGAGCTTGGTTACTGAAGGCCTAGACCTTCAACACTTCAATCTTTCGCAGCAAGTGAAGGATATCCTCCACGCCTCTAGGAAACCATCCACTAGGCGTTCTTACGCTTTTAAATGGAAACGATTTTCCATTTGGTGTGCTCAAAAGGGTCTTGACCCTCTAGCACTCCCCTTGAATTCTCTCTTGGAATATCTCCTGCATCTCTCCAATGCAGGACTCAAAACGAATTCAGTAAGAGTCCATTTGAGTGCTATTGCAGCATCCCTCAAGCCCATCAATGGACAACCTGTTTCCTCTCATCCTCTTATTGCAAGATTCATGAGAGGCCTAACCTTAACTAAACCTCCCATTCGACCTCCTCCGGTGGCATGGGACTTAAACTTGGCTCTTGGTCAGCTTATGAAGCCACCCTTTGAACCCTTAGCCACTACCTCTTTGAAATTTCTTTCTTGGAAGGTTATTTTTCTTATTGCAGTCTCCTCAGCTCGCCGTATCAGTGAACTGCAAGCTCTAGTGGCTAATCCACCTTATACAAGGTTCCATCATGATAAGGTGGTCCTTAGGACCAATCCCAACTTTATGCCTAAAGTGGTCTCCCCTTTTCATCTTAATCAAGAGGTATATTTACCTGTCTTTTTTCTAGCTCCTCATGCATCTACTGCAGAGAGGAACCTTCATACTCTAGATTGTAAAAGAGCTCTTGCCTTTTACCTCCACAGGACACAGCAACATCGAAAGTCTTCTCAACTTTTTGTTGCCTTTGATCCTTCTCATTTAGGACTTCCAGTCTCCAAAAGAACACTCTCTAATTGGATTGCTCAGTGTATCTCTTTTGCTTACCAGAGTTAGAACCTTTCTCTGGAGGGACATGTCACCACTCAAAATGTGAGGGCCAGGGCCACCTCTATGGCTCATCTAAACTCTGTGTCCATTGACCAGATCTGTCGAGCAGCCACCTGGGCCTTGGTTCATACCTTTACAGCCCATTACTGTTTTTACAAGGATTCCCGCCGGGATGCCTTGTTTGGTCAGGCTGTCCTCAGACAACTGTTCCATTCTTGAACAACTCCACCCACCTTCCCTGAATGGATGCCTGAGATCCATAGGAAGATGAGGAACCTTTCAGGGTCTCATACCCTTGAGGGGATCTCCCGGGCATCTCAGCTAGAGAGTCCCCATATGTGAGGACTTATTCCTGCTTGTTCCTGGAGATAGCACAGTTACTTACCTGTAACAGGTGATCTCTGGGAACAGCAGGAATTAGTCCTCACAACCCACCCACCTCCCGTAGGAGTTGTATCTCTCTCTCTCTTCCTTTCCTCTCTCTATTATCTCAGCTTTAAACTCGAACTGAGGAGAGTTGGTCAGGAAGGCGGGAAGGCAGCGCGCATGCGCAGTGGGAGGCCCCAAAAGCTTTCCTTCTGGGAAGCTGGGAAGCTTTCCCGCGCGGGCTCTGTCGGTACCGACGTACCCATATGTGAGGACTAATTCCTGCTGTTCCCAGAGATCACCTGTTACAGGTAAGTAACTGTGCTTTCCTTCACGTCCCTCCAGTCTAGTCCCGGAAACTCTGGAGTTGTCAACCTCTTCTAGCAGCTTGGAGACTGATACACGTCATTCTTTGACACCGCTATAAGGACTCAGGCACCGGCTCCTCCCACTCCAGTTTTATCAGTCTCCAAGCAGCTGGAGGATGTGAGGCAGGGTTTCTGGCTCACTAGAGATTCAATTAAGGACTGTAGTTTTTTTAGTGAGTTAGTTTAGTGGGGTTAAATTTTTTTTCCCCCACATTGGGACAGTTAATAATTGGTTTTGGTTTGTTTCAGTGCCTTTTGGGGTGGTATTGCTTTAAAAAAATTTTTTGTGAAGGGCCTCTCTTCCATCTTCCTCCCTCTTACCGCAGAGACAGGGGGCAGAAGGATTTTCAGACCGGGGGTGCGCCCGGGGATGTCTCATTTAGTCTCACTGCCTTCTCCAGCGCAACGCAGAGGGTTTGCCTGCAAGCGCTGAGGAGATCGGGCAGCCGGGAACAGCTCAGCCACAGTTTGCTGCTGTGCTAGGTTCCTGTGCGCGTTGCAAGACAGGACGGGGGCACGTTGTGGAGGTGATCACTGTGGAGCAGAAAGATTCGTGGGCGGTAAGGTAAGCCCCGATTTAATTTTCAATTTTGAGTGTGTCCTCGGCATTGTAAGTGGGGACCGGAGGCCTGCATAGACGGAGCTTTTCCCGCCACGGCCCGTTTTGGGCGGGAAATGCCGGTAGCACGTTGGGGGAAATAAGCTCAGGTTTGAAGCGAAGGAAGCTTCGTTTTGCTCAGTTTTTGGTGTGATTCAGGTCAGGTGACCTCCTGCTTTGTTTTGCTTTGATTGGTACTTTTGATTGAAGAAAAATAAAAAAAAACTGAGATGGCTCGAAGTCGCCAGAGCAGGGGTCAGTTAGTCTCCCATGGTCAGGTGTGGGGCTTTGGGGGAAAGAGTTTGAGTTGAAAGGTTTTTAGGTCTGTTCAGTTCTGTCCAGTCTGAGTTGGGCATAGAGGGGTCAGGATGCCACTGAAGACTTTATGCTTACTCTGTGGGGTAAAAAGGTCCTCGGTGTCAGAGGCAGGCATATGTACGAAATGTAGTCAGGTCCCCTCAGGAGAGCAGACTTTGGAGGCGACAGAGGAGCGGGAGGCAGTGATGCAGAGGCCTCTGTCCCCGTTGTTAGGATCTGTAGAACCTATCCCGGGTCCTTCACCGCCTCCGGATGGCCTGAGGGCTTCGGCACCTGGGGCTGGTGATTTGCTGTCAGTTTTTTCCCCAGATTTTGTAGAGCTTATTCACAGAACATTTGGTAGTGCTCCTAGGGAAGCGTCTCCCTCAGCCTTGGCTCACAGGGCAGGGGAGTTAGGACAAAAGAGACCAGGCTCCCCTCTGTCAGTGTCACCTTTGACCTTGGGGCCAAAGAGAGCCCGGGTGGAATCTGAGAGGAGGTGTCAGTCCGATTTTTCAAAGGATGTGCACACAGAAGGTGAAGAGCAGGAAACGCAGATGGATGAGGAGCTGGAAGACGGTGAGATTCCTGAACATGAGGATCAGGCTAGAGTGGTGTGGATTTTTCGGCGGGAAGAGTTGCCCCCCTTGATCTCAGAAACTTTGAAGGCGCTGAATGTGCCGGTGGTAGATCTGATTGAGGAGGCTACCTTGGAGGATCCCCTCTTACAGGCCTTTCGGAAGACGCAGAAGGCGTTTCCCATGCATAGAGTTATTAAAGAGATGATACAAGGTGAGTGGGATATGCCTTAATCCACACTCAGATGTTCTCGGGTGATGTCTCGGCTTTACCCGCTGGTGGAGCAGGATAAGGAGCTTTTTAAGTCGCCAAAGGTGGATGCGGCGGTTTCTGCGGTGACCAAAAAGATGACCATTCCGGTAGAAGGGAGTGCAGCTCTTAAGGATACTCAGGACAGAAAGCTGGATAGTTTATTAAGGCAGATTTTTGTGTCTCTTGGGGAAACTGCTAGGTACATATGACCTAGATTGGCCACTGTTGGAAACAGAATACTGGGCTTGATGGACCTTGGTCTGACCCAGTATGGCATATCTTATGTTCTTATGTTCTTAGGTTAATGCTCTGTCTATGCAAGCTTCCGTTTGTGGGGCTTGGGTGGCAAGAGCATGTCTTCGTTGGGCTCAACGCGTCCAGGGACAGCAGATGGAGGACGCGGTTGGGGAAGCAGCGCGTTTAGAGTCAGGAGCGGCATATCTAGCAGATATTCATTACGATCATATTAGGGGCCTATTGAACAGTATGGCTTCGGTGGTGGCCGCAAGAAGGTATCTCTGGCTGTGTAATTGGGCAGCGCACGCTTCTTCTAAGGCCAGGTTGAGTAAGCTTCCCTTTAAGGGGCGACTTTTATTTGGAGAGGATTTGGAGAAGATAGTCAAGGACCTGGGAGAATCCAAAGGGGGAAGGCTACCGGAGGATAAACAGAAGCAAGGGAAATTTCCACCTATAGCTAGGTTTCCGCAAAGAGATTTTTGTCGTTTTCGCTCCTCTAGGTTTCCGCAGAGCCAGAGGGGACGATTCTCCTTTAGAAGCCAGAATTTTCTAGGACTCCGGGGGGCCAGCAGAGGGTTTGCTGCAGCTACTTCAGGTACCAAAAAGCCCCAATGAAGTCAGGGGGGCCCAGGCGGTCGTAGCGGTGGGCGGACGCCTACAGCAGTTTTACGCTGCCTGGGTCAGGATTACGTCGGACCAGTGGGTGTTGGAGGTAATTCGAGAAGGATATGCGTTAGAGTTTCAAAGACCAGTGGCCTAGGCTTTTGTTCTCTCCCCTTGCAAGGCGCTGGCCAAGCGCAAGGCAGTCTGGCAAACTTTGCAGCGATTGCTAGACCTCAATGCGGTAGTGCCGGTGCCTCAAGATCAATGCAGGTTAGGTCGATACTCCATTTATTTTGTGGTGCCAAAGAAAGAAGGAATGTATCGTCCAATTTTGGACCTCAAAAAGGTGAACAAGTGTCTCAGGGTTTCTCATTTTCATATGGAGACGCTGAGATCAGTCATCATGGCAGTCAGAAAGGGGGAGTATCTGACCTCTCTCGATTTATCCGAGGCGTATCTGCATATTCCCATTCCCCGCGAGCATCAAAGGTTCCTCATGTTTGCGGTTCCAATGGGACATTTTCAGTTTTGGGCGCTACCTTTTGGGTTAGCAACGGCGCCAAGGACCTTCACCAAAGTCGTGGTCGTAGCAGCGGAGCTGCAGAGGAACGGGGTGCTGGTGCACCCGTATCTGGACGACTGGTTGATTCGTGCAAAATCCAGGAGAGAAAGCGAGGAGGCTACAGCCAAGGTGGTCACCTGCCTACAGCAACTAGGATGGGTAGTGAACGTAGCCAAGAGCACTCTGGTGCCTTCTCAGGACCTCGAATATCTCGGGGCGCGTTTCCACATGGGGGCAGGCAAGGTTTTTCTCCCTCCTCGTTGAGTGTTGTCTTTGAAAAGACTAATTCGCCGGTTTCTCGACCGGCCGCGTCCTACAGCGTGGCATTATTTGCAGGTCCTAGGGACGATGGCGGCAACGATTGATTTGGTGCCCTGGGCGAGAGCGCACATGAGACTGTTGCAGAGAGCGTTGCTCAGGAGGTGGTCGCATCAGAGCGATCCGCTGTCCAAAAGGCTTATTTGTCCTGACGCAACGCGGAAAGCGTTGAAGTGGTGGTTACGACCGGAGTCTCTGGAGAGGGGCATGCCCTTGGACATGCCAGTCTGGATTCCACTAACGACGGATGCGAGTCTCCTAGGGTGGGGGGCGCATTGTCAGGGAAGGTGCGCGCAAGGACAGTGGACGGTTCAGGAACGCTCTTGGTTGATCAACAGGTTGGAACTTCGAGTGGTGAGGTTAGCATTGCTGGAGTTTCAATGGCAGCTGCGGGGAGCGGCAGTACGAGTGTTTTCAGACAACGCGACGGCAGTGGCCTACGTCAACAGTCAAGGGGGCACCAGCAGTGCTCCCTTAGAGGCCGAGGCAGAGCAATTATTTGACTGGGCCGAGCCAAACCTTCAGGCGCTGTCGGCGGCGCATGTTGCGGGAGTGGACAATGTGGCGGCCGATTTCTTAAGTCGGGTGAGGGTAGATCCGGGAGAGTGGACACTTCATCTGGCAGTTTACGACGAGATAGTTTGGCGTTGGGGAACGCTGGTTATGGATCTCATGGCGACGTTCAAGTCCGCAAAGGTGGGTCGTTTTTTCAGCAGGCGCAGAGAAAGAATGTCGGAGGGCCTGGATGCTTTCGTCCAAGAGTGGCCGACGGATCAACTTCTTTATGTGGTCCCGCCCTGGGTGTTGATAGGTCGGGTAGTGCGGCACATCGAGCTTCACAGGGGGTGCGTGATTTTGATGCCACCGGATTGGCCGAGGCGGCCCTGGTATGCGGATCTCAGGAGGCTGGTAGTGGGGAAAGCCCTGGAAGCTGCCGGTCAGACAGGATCTCTTGCAACAAAGTCCGTTGGTAATGCCTCAGGTGGCTCGGTTCTCGCTTACGGGCATGGCTCTTGAAAGTGCGAGGTTAAGAGCTAAAGGATATTCAGCGGATGTGATTGCGACCTTGTTGAGGGTGCGTAGGAGATCTACTTTCTTAGCGTATGTTCGCGTGTGGCGCTTTTTTGAGGCTTGGTGTGCGGTTAGGCAGTATGAAGCCTTGCGAGCGTCACTTCCGGAGGTGTTAGCGTTTTTACAAGATGGGTTCCAGAAAGGATTGGCGGCCCCATCCTTGAAGGTCCAGTTGGCAGCGCTTTCCTGCTATAGAGGGTAAGATCAAAGGGCAAGTGATCTGTACACATCCAGATCTTAAGAGATTTTTGAAGGCGGTGGCTGTGTTGAAGCCACCGTGCAGGCAATCAGTTCCGACTTGGGATTTACAGTTGGTGTTGGCGACATTGAGTTCGCAGCCATTTGAGCCGCTGGCGGAAGCTACATTAAAGGATCTTACTCTGAAGGTTGTCTTCTTAGTGGCCATTGCATCGGCAAGGCGCATTTCGGAGTTGCAGGCATTATCTTGTAGGGAGCCGTTCTTGGCCTTCCATGAGGCTAAGGTGGTGTTACGGCCGGTCCCTTCTTTTTACCGAAGGTCCTATCTCCTTTTCATGTGAATCAAGTGATTTCCTTACCGGTGTTCCGTAAGGCTTCGGAGGGGTCGGCTACGCCGCGATTGCATCGGTTG
Organism: Ichthyophis bannanicus; assembly: GCA_033557465.1. NCBI lineage: Eukaryota > Metazoa > Chordata > Amphibia > Gymnophiona > Ichthyophiidae > Ichthyophis > Ichthyophis bannanicus. Next base: position 263,429,878 of record CM066038.1, read on the forward strand.
GATATGCGAAGGGCGTTGCAGATGTATCTCAAGAGGACGGCGGAGTTCAAAAGGTCGGATAGATTGTTTGTGTTGTTCGGCGGTCCTCGCAAAGGGGAAGCTTCTTCCAAGGCGTCGATTGCTAGATGTATTAAAGAAACAATAGCGTCCGCGTACCTCCTGAAGGGGAAGTCTGTGCCGGGGGGCTAAGGGCGCATTCTACGAGAGCGCAAGCGGCTTCCTGGATGGAGCGCAGTTTTGTGCCTGCAGCGGAAATTTGTAGGGCGGCGACGTGGTCGTCTTGGAATTCCTTTGTTAAGCACCATCGTCTGGATCTTCAGGCGAGTAGGGATACCTGTTTTGGCGCAGCGGTGCTTCAGGCTGAGCTGACAGGTCCCGCCTATTGAGTCAGTTACTGCTCTGTTACATCTCCAGAGTTTCCGGGACTAGACTGGAGGGACATGAAGGAAGTGTAAATTAGGCTTACCTACTAATTGTAGTTCCTGAAGGAACTCCAGTCTAGCCCTGGATCCCGTCCCAATTCGTTGTAATAGTGGCAGCCTGAAGCACAGTTCTACAGGTAAGAGAATTAAGGAAACTGTGGAGCTGGGAGTTCTCGGGGCAGTGTTGGATCCCTAAGGGGTTGTAGATACTACAGGCATTTTGCTTTTTCGGGAGGGGAAGCAAGGCCCTTAGCAGTTCAGTTGAATAGCGTAGTGGACAGTTTGATACTTGATAGTTAGACAGTTAGGGAACACTCGAGTTCCGGGTGTGCTTGACTTAATTGTTGCTCTGGTGAGTCTGCTTTATTTTTATTTATTTTATTTATTATTTATTAACAATTCTTATATACCGCACTATTAGACATCAGCGCGGTTTACATTGAACAGAAAACATCTGACAGTTTACATATGTCTGGTCAGTTACATTTAACAGGAAGTATAACTTGGCGAAAATAGGGGAAACTAAATACAATGGAGGGTTATCTGATAAGGGATATCATGGTTAACTATATACAAAGGTGGTACAATAGTACTTGGAACTGCTTGTTATTTCATTGAGAAGTTGGCCTGTTATGAGGGTCTGTTTGTTTGACCACTCAAGCTATTCGCCTGGGGGTTATGTTCGGAGCTGTCATTGAGATATTTAAGGAAGAGGAAATGTTTTAGTGCCTTTCTGAACTGACTCAAGTTGGGTACTGCTCTGATTTGTGCTGGTAAGTTGTTCCATAAAGTCGGGGCGCAGAGTCGGAAGGCTCTGTTGGCTGTTGATCTAGTGCATCTTGTGGTGTCATTTGGGATAACTAGTGTGTTTAATTCTGCTGTTCTTCGTGGCCTGTTTGGTGCAAGTGGTTGTATGAGGTTGGAGAGAGAGGAAGAGGTGAGCCCCTTAGCCGCTTTGAATGTTAGCAGTAAGGTCTTGAAACTGATCCTTGCTTGAATGGGGAGCCAGTGTAGCTGTTTTAGAAGGGGTGTTAGGTGATCTCTCCTGGATGCCCCGAGGAGTACCCTCGCTGCACTATTCATGGCTAATTGCAGGGGGTTCAGGGTGGACCGGGGGAGTCCTTGTAGTATGGAGTTTGAGAAGTCGAAATGGGGGAGTATAAGGGCTTGATAAATGGTACGGAAATCATCCGGTTCAAGTAGCATGCGTAGGTGTCTGAGGGATCTGATTTTAAAGTAGATTGCCTTGACTGTGTTGGCTATGTGGTTCTTCATGTCAAGGTTTTGGTCCAGCGTTACTCCCAGGTAGCGTATCGCCGGTTTAACTTGGAGTTGGGCATCCTTTACGTTAATACAACTAGGAGGGGTGAAGTTGGTGTTCCTCGAGACGAACAGGACTTCTGTCTTTTTGTGTTGTATTCTCAGGTTTTGTGATAGGAGCCACTCTGATATGGTGTCAAAGCAGTTAGTCAGCGGGGTAAGGTCTAGGCAATCCAATGATATTGGCATATATAGTAGCACGTCGTCTGCATATATCATGTAACTGACATTAAAGGATTTGATGATGTCGCAGATGGGTTGAATGTATATATTAAACATCAATGCAGATAAAGAGGATCCTTGAGGTACACCTTGACTTTGTTGGAAAGGTTCAGATGTATCCCCGTCGACTCTGACATGCTGCCATCTATCGGACAGGTAAGATTTGCACCATTCGAGTGCTGTTCCACAGATGCCTTTTTCCCTTAGCCGGCAGATGAGAATTTCGTGGCATACCGAGTCAAAAGCCGCTGCTATGTCTAGAAAGACAAGAGCGAAACCCTGGCGTATGTTATCCACACCTGAGATTATGTTGTTGAGGAGAGTTGTGAGTAGCGTTTCTACTCCATGTGACTCTCTGAAACCATGTTGAGCTGGATCCAGTGGAGCTGAGGTGTCTATATGATCCTGTAATTGCCTGTGCACTATTTTCTCGATGATTTTTGCTAGCATAGGTATGCTAGATATGGGCCTATAGGATTCAACCTTTTGAGGATCCAGTTTGGTGTTCTTTAACAGCGGTCTTACAGAGGTCTGCTTGAGCGTGGTTGGGAAAGAGCCAGTGGTGAAGGAATGGTTTAAGATTTTTGTTATAATTGGAGATATGTCACATCGCAGGTCCTTTATCCAGTGTGCAGGGCAAGGGTCTGTGTGTGCAGTGGTTGTATTTAGAGCTAGAATGGTATCTTCGATAGTTCTCTTCGAGGGAGTGAAGAAGGATGTTAGTGATACTGGGTAGTCTTGTTCATCAAGAGGGTCTGGTATTAATATTTTATTAGTCTTGCACATTTTAGATTGCATGTAAATTGCATAGTCTTGTGGGTGGATCATGCTGTGGTGCTCCGGGGTTGGTTCTTTGGCAAGCGTTTTAACTAAGTTAAACAGGTCATGAGGTTTATTCAATGACCGTTTCAGGGTGTCTGTGTGGTGTTGTCTGATTTTATCTGTGATGGCTTTACGATGCCCCGCCAGGTGTTGGAAGTAAGCTGATTGGTCACTGCTGGTGCGTGACTTTCTCCATCGTTTTTCTAGCCTTCTTAAAATGGTTAGTGAGTCTTTTAATTCGGCTGTGAACCATGGGGCTGTAGATCTCTTCTTTGGGTTCTTGTTCGTTGGAGGGCGGACAGCGATTGAGCTGAGTTTTCTGTTCCAGGAAGAGATCAACTCTTCTAGGCTTAGTGAGGTGTCATCAAAGAGTGTGTCCATTTCAGTGAGGATGCGTTCTCTGTTGAATGGGTGGAAACTTCTGGTCGCTGAGTTAGCGGGCCTGCTTTTATCCGTTTTTGTCTTGTGCGAACAGTTAGTGGTGGGCATCTGAAAGGTGATGAGTTTGTGGTCGGTCCAAGGGACTGCAGTTATTGATAGCACGATGCTTTGTGGTTGATCCAAAATTAGTCGCGGTGCGAATATGAGGTCGAGGATATTGCCTTTCTCATGAGTAGGTTCTTGCACCATTTGCGTGTATCCTAGGCTATCTAGGGCGTCTAGGAATGCTGTTGCTTGAGTGTCCTGTACTGATGGTAGGTTGATATCTCCTACGATCCAATTAGGTTTATTTGGACCCTGGGTGAAGGATGCCAGATTTATTATGGTCGCTAGGTCGTCTGGGTCTCCGGACGGTGATCTATAGACTAGGTTTATGGAGCATATGTTATTTGAAATTGATACTGTTTCTAGATGGTTGTTACTGTTGGATTCGTCCATCTGAAACTGTAGGTCGGCTTTGGTGATGATAATTACTCCTCCGCCTTTTTTGTTTTGTCTGTGTCCAGTGAAGGCTGTAAAGTTAGGTGGGAGAAGCTGGTTGAGGATGATATTGTCTTCCGCTGAGAGCCATGTTTCAGTGACCATGAGAATGTCTAGCTTGTGGGCTATTATTATGTCCGTGATCACTGGCCACTTGTTTCGAAGTGAGCGGGCATTTATAAGTGCACACTTCATGGTACTAGGGTAGACATTTTTGGTTTGTCTGGTTTTCGTGTTGTGTTGTAGTGGGACATGTAGTAGGAGGTTGCGGTGCGGGAGGTTAGCCCCACGTGGGCTGTAATAGGGGTCTCCTGACCATCTTCTCTCACTAGATAGTACAATAGGAATGTGGTTTTGTGAGGTGGTGAGGGCCAGTATATTGGATGGTAGTGTTATAATAAGTAGGAGAAGGCACGTTAACCTGATGATTGTGTCTTCCATTTTAACCCTGTGAGGTAGGAGGTTTTTCAGGAGGCGAATCGAGGGAATTTTGGCGCTCTAGAGCTGCTTGGCTCTTAGCTAGTATATTGTGCAACTGGAAAACAGGCTCAGTGAGTCATACAATAACCTTTCTGGCACCATTAATCTTTAGGCATGAATTAAATGTATATGCATACACAGAGTAAAGCTTAACCGGAAAAGAAAAGCAGATAAGACTACTCTGGCTAGTCTAACCTGGTACAACTGTCAGTATTAAATTACTTTACATGCCTTTAGATTCCTTTGAATTACATAGTAGCTCAGAGATGGAAACTTTCGTGACCCATTTTGATTTTGTGGGTTCACTGTTCTGCACTGGGAGTGCTATCATTAAATGTGATATTGTCTGGCAAATTATTGGCTGAACTAGTCTAGTACACATACATGGTATTGCAATGAATAGCTAATATTTGGCTGTATGCACGCTACGATCTAGAGAAGGGGCTAGGAATGAAATATTGCACTCTGTAGGGGTACCTGAATTTAGGTTACCGGTGGTATCAGCGTTAGAAAGTACTGGACGGTGACTTCAACTTCTTGGTCTCGCCTTTACGGTCCACGCCTAAGGGCCACGCCAAAGGGCCCTCTGGCGAGGCCCTCAGGCGCGGGCCCGCCAGGCGCGGGTGCGCCCGATGGCGCTACTGTTTAAATGTCCCGGCACGGGTCCCGATTGGACCGCCGTGCAAGGATGGCTGTTCCCGCCTCCGGCAGTGATGATGGCTCGATCCCCGGGTAGGGAGAGCAGCAGGAGCTGGCCGGAGAGCGTCTCTCTTCACGCGCCCGATGGCGCTACTGTTTAAATGTCCCGGCACGGGTCCCGATTGGACCGCCGTGCAAAGATGGCTGTTCCCGCCTCCGGCAGTGATGATGGCTCGATCCCCGGGTAGGGAGAGCAGCAGGAGCTGGCCGGAGAGCGTCTCTCTTCACGCGCCCGATGGCGCTACTGTTTAAATGTCCCGGCACGGGTCCCGATTGGACCGCCGTGCAAAGATGGCTGTTCCCGCCTCCGGCAGTGATGATGGCTCGATCCCCGGGTAGGGAGAGCAGCAGGAGCTGGCCGGAGAGCGTCTCTCTTCACGCGCCCGATGGCGCTACTGTTTAAATGTCCCGGCACGGGTCCCGATTGGACCGCCGTGCAAAGATGGCTGTTCCCGCCTCCGGCAGTGATGATGGCTCGATCCCCGGGTAGGGAGAGCAGCAGGAGCTGGCCGGAGAGCGTCTCTCTTCACGCGCCCGATGGCGCTACTGTTTAAATGTCCCGGCACGGGTCCCGATTGGACCGCCGTGCAAGGATGGCTGTTCCCGCCTCCGGCAGTGATGATGGCTCGATCCCCGGGTAGGGAGAGCAGCAGGAGCTGGCCGGAGAGCGTCTCTCTTCACGCGCCCGATGGCGCTACTGTTTAAATGTCCCGGCACGGGTCCCGATTGGACCGCCGTGCAAAGATGGCTGTTCCCGCCTCCGGCAGTGATGATGGCTCGATCCCCGGGTAGGGAGAGCAGCAGGAGCTGGCCGGAGAGCGTCTCTCTTCACGCGCCCGATGGCGCTACTGTTTAAATGTCCCGGCACGGGTCCCGATTGGACCGCCGTGCAAAGATGGCTGTTCCCGCCTCCGGCAGTGATGATGGCTCGATCCCCGGGTAGGGAGAGCAGCAGGAGCTGGCCGGAGAGCGTCAATAGGTTACTGGAGTGGGAGGAGCCGGTGCCTGAGTCCTTATAGCGGTGTCATCAAAGAATGACGTGTATCAGTCTCCAAGCTGCTGGAAGAGGTTGACAACTCCATAGTTTCCGGCACTAGACTGGAGTTCCTTCAGGAACTACAATTAGCAGGTAAGCCTAATTTACACATCTTTCATTAAATCTCTGTTCACTTCTCCCTGTGTAGCAAATTTGTGTATCATACCAATGCAAATGGATTTCCCATTTCTTCTTTCTAGTTTAACCCACAGTGCCTCCTTGCATTGCCCTGTAATTCTATAGGTTTGCTATTATTTTTTTACATATAGTGTCACTCCTCCTCCCCTTTTCCCTGTCCTGTCCTGTCCTTTCTGAATAAAGTATAGCCTAGTATAATTACATCCCAGTCATGGCTGTCTGTGAACCATGTTTCTGTAACTGCCACTAAATCCAAGTCAGCCTCTTCCATTAAAGACTCAACATCTGGGATCGCATATGCTTGTTAACCTTGCCTCCTCTTCTCTGAGCTCCTCTACATGTTTCATGAGGGCTTCAACTTGCAAGCATTTTGACTGGCATTGGACTATCTATCTGGACAGAAGCAGAAGCTGTACTGGGAGCGACAGCTTTGGAAATATGATTTTTCTCCATGGACAAGGAGGTAGGTAAGTCCTCACGTATGGTTGGCGTCACTGGCGGAGCTCCGTGTGGGAGTGCCCCCCAGCTTCCATTGGAAGCTTCACTGCGCATGCATGCATGCCTGTCTGCTGCAGCACCATCTTCTCCAGCCATCTTTATTCCATGGAGCTCCTAGGACATGTGCTGCACCAATGGAAAAAAAATTCTCTCATTTTACCCCCTTGTGAGTCCTTTTTCTTTACCTTTGGCACCTGTCGTCAGCTAAGTCGGCTTCCAGCCTGACTGTTGATTGTTTTTTTGTTTCGTTTTTTTGTGCTTTTTTCCCTAACGGGGTCTTTTCTCACCATCGGCAAAATTGAGCCCTTTAACCTTGACTTTGCAGTCTTCCCAGACATGTTTAAGCGAGAGAGTGGCTGCAAAACGTGCACGCAATGTGGATGTACCATCTTGGTCACCTCCTACTACTATTACCATTTATCATTTATATAGTACTACAAGGTGTACACAGCACTGTACAGACACATCAAATATATCATCAAATATCTAGTTAAGACAGACAGCACAACAGCTGAGACAAGGATATATCTAGGAGAGTGATAAAGAAACATAGGATGCTAAGTGGATCAGGATCCAAATGTTTTCAGCCTGGATTTGAAAAGGGCCAGAGATAAAGCCTTACCCACTGACTCAGGTAGTTCGTTCCAGGCATATGGAGCAGCAAGCTGGAAGGCCAAAAGTCTGGAGTTTGCAGTAGAAGAGAATGGCACAGATAAAAGGGATCTGCTAGAAGAGTAGAGCTCCTGATGAAGGCTGTAGGGAGAGATAAGAAAGGAAAGGTAGTGATGAGCAGCAGAATGAGTGCACGTATAGATCAGTCGGAGAAGTTTGAATTATATATGGAAATGGATAGGGAGCCAGTGAAACGACAACTGGTGCCTGCAGTACCTTGGGTCCAACCACCAGCCGACTTCCTGCAGCCTTTATCTGCAGATAACAAGGATAGACCTGAAGGGCAGGGAAAAGCAGGAGTCATCCCTCTTCAGAACGTCTGATTCAGCATCCTCGGCCCTGGCATCAGCGATGACATTGATAGTTTCCGGCGAGGTGTCAAACTTGAGGGATACCCGGGCACACTTGGAACTGAGGTGTCATGGTATCGAGCGGAAACCCTCTGTCGCTATCAAACCAGAATCGAGGAAGGACCTGACATTGATCCTGTTGATGTTGAAAGGAGTGACATAGAGGGACTTCCTGATGCAACACTGAGAGCAAGGGTCGAGAGCGGCCTGCTAAACTTCCCAGGAAGGCAGCCGGATGTCTCCCGCTGATCCTGTCATCGTGGAGTCCCTGGCAGAGGTATTGGCACAGGTGGCTAATGTTGCATTTCTGGCACTGATCCCATCAGAGGCGGCAGTGCTGGAGGAATGCCTTTGAGACCTTGAGGCTTATGGCGGCAGTTCTGGCCTTTTGGCATGTAGGCCCTTCAATGCCTTTGGTGTCGTCTCTGCACTTCATCCAGGCCATCTTGGTCGGTGCATCGGGTGAGAGATCAGAATCAGTGCCAGTTTCCATGGCTGTCTCCCTGTCTAGTGTCTTGGGATTCAATGCCCCAGAGGCCCCACATTCACACTTGGCAGGTGTCGATGGAACCCATGGCACCCCATCTCCACATAACTGGAGCAAGTGGTGGGAGGAGACCCAGTGCTACTTCGATTTCCTTTCAGAATCTGTATCAGAGGGTTGGGAAAACTGAAGAGGAATCAGAGATATTGAACTGAAGGTCCCTGGATCTTCCCTCTGACTCTCCTTCTCCATATAAGCAGCACAAAAAGCCTGTGGAGAATATCTTTACAGGATTTTTTTTTGTTTAAACAGTTTTATTGAGGTCAAGTGTAAGTCACAAAGCATCAGCATAGTGTCATACAAACTGAGATATAATGGTAAAGAGAAACCTCAACAAAAAAGTTCAAAAAGAAAAGGTGAATGACAAGAACAGTCTATATGTCATCTCCTCCCTAATAGCCATGGAGAAGGCAAAGCCTCTCAAGGACAAGAGACATATGAAATACATACTACCATTGGTAATAAATGGGTACCAAACATACAGTTGTAAAAGGGGCACTAAGAGGGGACAAGGCCAGAGTGGAGAGACTCAATGAATGGAGAATAAAACAAAGGATATTATAATGCCTCTGTATCGTTCCATGGTGCAACCACATCTTGAATATTGTGTGCAGTTCTGGTCGCTGTATCTTAAAAAGGCTATAGCATTATTAGAAAAGGTACAGAGAAGAGCCACCAAAATGATAAAGGGGATGGAAGGATATCCCTATGAAGAGAGGCTATAAAGGTTAGGGCTCTTCAACCTGGAAAACAGACATCTGAGGGGAGATATGATAGAGGTTTATAAATTAATGAATGGAATGGGTAAACGTAGATTGATTGTTTATGCCATCAAGAAAGACTAGAGGACATGCAATGAAGCTATAGGGTAACCAATTAAAGACTAGTAAGAGAAAATATTTTTTCACTCAACGTGTTATCAAACTTTGGAATTTGTTACCTGAGGATATTATAAAAGCTGTTAGTGTAGCTGGGTTTAAAAAAGGTTTGTAAAAGTTCCTGGAAGAAAAGTTCATAAACTATTATTAAAGGGGACCTGGGAAATCCACTGCTTGCTTCAATACAAGCACTGTGGAATCTGTGTCTTTCGGGGAAACTGCTAGGTACTTGTGACCTGGATTGGCCACTGTTGGAAACAGGATACTGGGCTTGATGGATCTTGATCTGACCCAGTATGGCATATCTTATACTCTTATGTCCAGAAACACAAATAGAACTCTTTGACAATTGTGTATAAACCTAGAGCAAGCCATCCTTACAATTGCCTTAAACAAGGTTCCCCATAAACTGGAACAGGGACTTACATCAGCGTACTCTAAACACCCATTCCCTTTCAGAAGCGTCCTCCCACCCTCATCCCCTCCCCATTTTCAAGACCTTCCAATCTCTCCCCCCCCCTCCCATGCAATAGGGCACAACATTATGGTGCAATGTGCACAAGTAGCAGATGGTAAAATAGCATCGGAAGTCATGGTCAGGAGAAAAAAAATTGGTTCCGAGGTCAGCATCACAAAGATGCTTAGTCGGTCAATGGGAGAAATACAGACCATATTCTATGCACTTCATCTGCTCGGCCCTGCAAATCAGCTGTAAGCTTTTTCCATCCTGTAAATGTCCCATACCTTCACCATCCAGTCATATAATGTGGGTGCAGACGATTTCTTCCAATATCTGCTAATGACAGACCAAGTCGCCAGTAGCAAGCAGTTCAGTAAACGGTGCTATTCTGTTGAAAGGAGATAAGGAGAAAAGTAACCAAAAACATTATGCGCTGGTATATCACACACCAGAATTGTTGTATCTTGGGGCAGGTCCAACACATATGTCTTTAGTCTCCACATTGGCCACAGAGCCACCAGCATAAAAAGTTATCTGCTCGTCCTCATCGATAGAGGTCCACAGTAAGGACTGACATACGGAAAAGGATACGCAGTTGAGTATTAACTAAAGATAGCGATATGGAGCACTTATGAGAGTAATGATATAGGTCTATCCAGAAATCATCTGGTTGTCTGAAATATCAGAAGCCCAACACGTATGATGCACAGGCAGTGGGAGTCCTGCCAGAGGCATTGAAGCAAAGTCACAATAACGCTGCACAAGGAGAGTCTTGAACCGCGTGTATTCAAAAAGGACTCATTCCCCAAGTTGTGGCAGGCAGTTGCAGGCCCTAATGCAAGCAGGAGTCGCTAAGCAGTGACGAAGCTGCAGATATTGAAACGGAGATATTGGCATGCCCATCTGAAGTTTCAAGAGCTGCTTGGAAACAAAGGCACCTTCTTCAAACAATGTCTTCAGACACAAGTGTCCACCGTGGGAAAGAAATTTGGCCCCAAAATCTTGGATAAAAGAAGAAGTAGCCAGCACCGTGTATGGAGAATATGAGGAGGATAACTGTTGTTGTTTGCATAGGGAGGTCTAGAAATGCCAGATCGGCCTCTGACGTATATGTGAACAAACCCTTGAGCAGTTGCCAGGAGACATCACAAATGGCACAGCACTAAGTGGTAAAGGGGCAATTCAGACTGGCTTAAGGAACACCCAAGCCGATCTGCCATCCGACTCCCACAAGTGTATGACACGTAAGCACGAGCAGGAGTGGTGTAATTCCAGATTTGGCAGGCTAAGACCCCCTAGGGCAAGTTAGGGCAAGTCAGAGTAGACCAATTAATCCGCGGGCGACGGCCTAGCCAGATGAATGTAGTAAGGAGACTGCGGACATTTTTGAAAAAGGATCAGGGAACCCAAATAGGCAATTGCATTAATAAAAAATAATAACTTGGGCAAATTGACCTTTTTGATAGTGTTAATTCTCCCTAATCAGGAGGCAGTGAGAGACTGCCAAGAGCTAATGTTCTTTGCAATATTCTTTAATAGAGCTTTATAATTAAGCATGTACAATTTAGAAAGGTCCTGTGAAATTTAACACTTCCGGGTATTTGAACTGGGTGGTCGTCATAAAATTCCCGAAGAGGGCAATACCCTCCCCATAGTGGCCGAGAGACATGGTAGTAAGGCTGATTTCTGCCTGTTCACGGAAGAACCCGACACAGAGGAAAAATGATCTAATAGATCTGTAATGACAGGCAAAGAGTAGCATGGGTTCTGCATAAAGATCTAAGTGTCATTTGCATAAAGGGAGACAGTATGACTTTGCCCACCAAGAGTTATGCCTAATACAAAAGCTAGTTAACGTAGTCTCGCTGCCAAAGGCTCTATGGCCGGAGCGAACAGTAACAGAGAAAATGGGTAACAATGCCGAGTACCATGTCCTAAAACATATGAAAGAGATAAGAAGCCTTTCACTAGAATGGACGCTTGGGGAGCAGCATACAGTGCCGCAGTTCATCCATGAAAGGCAGGCCCAAAACCAAACTGCTCCATCACAGCAAATAAGTATCGCCACTCAATCTTATCAAACGCCTTCTCCGCATCTAGGGAAAGAACATCAAATTCATCTTGCACCGCAGCCAGCACTTTGATAACCTGATGAACATTTTCAAAGCCATATCGCTGTTTAATAAAGACCATTTGATCATCTGGGTGTATAATATCAGATATCCATGTCTCACGATGAGCTGACAGTATTTTCATGAACATCTTATAGTTTTTGTTAAGTAACGAGATCGGCCGGTAGCTGCTACATAAGAGGGAATCTTTACCCTCCTTAGGGATCACGGTGAAATCTCCAGGAACAAGCAGGAATGTAGTCTTCACATATAGGTATCGTCGGTACCGATGGAGCCTGTGCGGGAACGCTCCCCAGCGTCCAATAGGAACGCTTTTGGGAGCATCCCTCAGCATATGCGCACTGCCTTCCTGCCTTTCCAACTGTCCCTCTTCAGTTCTTCATTTTCGGCGGAGCCGACAGGACTCATACCCTCTCACCGCAGAAAATGTCTTCTTTAAACTTGTTTTCCTGTGGCCATGCTTGCCTCCGCACGACGCCTACCGGTACCGCTGGTTCTTTTCGTTCTTCTTAAAAAAAAAAAAATCTGAATTGTTTCTCTTCAGAAACTTTCTTTTTCGGTGCTAGGCGCCATTTTGGGCACTAGGCCCCATTTTTTCCTTAAAGATGGAAAAACCAGCTAGTGGTTTTAAAAAAATGCACTAAGTGTGGCAGTACCATTTCCGTCACCGACACCCATGACTGGTGTCTTAAATTTTTAGGCCCTGACCATTCTCCATCTGAGTGTCTCTCTTGTATGGGAATGACTAAAAGAGGAAGACATAACCAGGCTGCAAAGCTCGGTACCCTCTTTTCTTCGGATGCCAGGTCCATTGCATCGACATCTTCAAGAGCCTCTTCTTCCTCCCATGGATCTCAGGTAACTAAACATAAGAGCCGGTCCTCAAAGGGTAGCTTTCCTGCAAAGCATCAAGAGGCCATTGGCATTGCCGTTGAGGGAACCACACCGGCAAAACAGCCCCGGCGGGAGGCTTCAGCCTGCAAAGCATCAACGGGGTTCTAGGATGTTCTCGAGGCCTCGGCCTCGGCAGAACTACTGGTGCCATGCTCAGGTGTCCCGGCCGCCTTCATTGGTACCGACACCCAGGCATCGGCAGCGTCGATAGACCAGAGATTCCTCGCTATCGAGCGCAGTATTGCAGCTCTCCTTACAGCTGCGGTACTGTTGACACAGATGGTTCAATGGGCACCGGTACTGGCACAGATACCGGTACCAGTACTGACGGTACCGGCCCCGGTGGGAATTCTTCCCATGGCGTCTTTGCCTGGCATCGACAGATCGGTGCCGGATCAACTTGGTACCGACTTCGATCAATACCAGGACTGTGCCTTACATGAACATCATGATCAGAGATACTTTGAATCCTCTGATTCCGATGACTGATAATTCTGCTGGTACCAGAGTTTTTCTCCCGGAAGACTCTTCTTCTCCCCAATGCAGAATGTCGCCTCCAGAGGACATGTCCTTTTAGGATTTTATTCGTGATGTTGCCAAAGGCCTTTCAATCACGGTAGCTCCTGAAAAGGAACCTAGAGCAAAGGAATTGGAAATTCTCCAATATCCTAAAGCTCCAAAGGAGACAGCTACTCTACCCATTCATGAAATTCTTCATGATTTGATGCTCAGAATGTGGGAGACACCTTTGACCACATCTCATCATTCTAGGAGGCTTGATACCATGTATCGAGTTCCACCATGTCCTGGATTTCAAGAGACTCGGCTGCCACACCGTTCAATGGTAGTGGAGTCAGCCATGCGTAGGATGAAAAGTGCAAAGAGACATGCATCCAATCCTCCAGGTCGTGAATGCAGGACTCTTGATGCTTTTGGGCGTCGAACCTTTCAAGCTTCCATGCTTTCAGCTAGGATCAGCTCATATATCTTATATATGGCTATGCTTCTGAAGGAGGTCACAGGAGATTTGGAGCTTATGAGCCCACTTCTCCCAGATGACAGACGACAAGACTTCCTTACGCTTGTCAGGCATGCTCAAGATGTCTCCAAGTTTGTCAATCGTGCAGCCTTTGACTGGTTTGAATGCATCAGCAGAACCTCTGCTATTGTCATTGGTGCACGACGGATTGCCTGGCTTTTGGCATCAGCCTTGGAGATTTGGGTACAGGATAAATTAGGCAACATCCCTTGCACAGGAGAAAATCTCTTTGGCAAAAATTGGCAGGAAAAGACTAATGAGATTTATTTATTTATTTATTTAACATTTCTTCTATACCGCGCTATTAAAATCAGCGCGGTGTACATTGAACAAAACATACTGCAATGCATACAGGCAACATTGAGTTTACAAAGAACAGGGAAAAATAACACATGGGATAACCGGGAGAACTATGTACAGGTTAACTTTATACTATATACTTTAAACTATATACAATACTCTAAACTCGTTTGGATATTGTAAGTGATTTTGTGTGGATGGTGCAGGTAAATGGTTATCATGTGGGCTATCATGTGGGCTGATGCATAGATGCTGACAATATCACCTTAGATAGATTGTCAAAATCTACAGCCACTCCAGCCAGAAAGAAACCCTATAAGAAACCCTCTTTCAGCAAAAAGAGGAAGTTTTATCTATCCTATACCCAGCAAATCCAAGCTCACAGTCAAGTTGCCCAAAAGGGACAACAGCAGCAATTCAAACAGCAGAAGAAGCCAAAAGGCCCGAGAGCTCAACCAGCAACGCAGGTTCAGCCCCTTCAAGGGCTTTGACTCCTTCCTAGAGAGCTTGGCCTTCCTGCCTCTGAGAGGTCCAGAACCTCTAAATATTCCAGGCAGGCTGTGTCATTTTGCCAACAGATGGCACCAAATAACAGCAGAAAATTGGACTCTGTCCATTGTAGGAGATGGGTACAGGCTTCATTTTCACAGCATGCCCCCTCCTACAGTCTTAAGGCAGTTCAATTCCCAGACATCTGCAGACAGTCTGTTGGATCACTAGGTCTCAACATTTCTTGCCCAAGGGGCAATAGAGGAGGTACCCATTCTCCAGCAGGGTACAGGTTTCTACTTCCTCTATTTTCTTATTCCAAAGAAAACAGGAGGACAAAGACACATTTTAGACCTCAGAGAATTGAACAAATACCTATTCCGAGAGAATTTCAAAATGATTTCTCTAGGAACTCTGCTGCCATACCTTCAAAGTAAGGATTTTGGCTTTGCTCTCTAGACTTAAAGATGCATATACTCACATTCTGATCCATCCAGATCATAGGAAGTTCTTACGATTCCTTTTCAAGGGGAAACACTTCCAATACAGGGTTCTTCCCTTCAGTCTGGCTTCTGCGTCAAGAGTATTCATGAAATGCGTGGCAGTAGTAGCTGCATTTCTGCGGACCCTAGGAATTTTTGTCTTCCCTTACTTGGACAACTGCACGGTTTGAGCCCCCACGGTTGCAGAGGCCAGCTCTGCACTGTCTCGCACAATACGAATCCTCCAATATTTGGGATTGGTAATAAACTTCCCAAAATCCCAACTTGTTCCTTTCCAGTCTCTGGAATTCATAGGAGCCTGTCTAGATACCAGACAATCAAGGGCTTTCCTTCCACAGGCCCGGTGTCTTCGCATAATGCAACTAGCTTCTCAAGCAGCGGGAAAATCCTCTCTAACTGCTCAAGAACTGCTACATTTACTGGGACACATGGCATCCACAGTCCATGTAGTTCCCTATGCTCGCCTCCACATGCAAGCAGCCCAGTGGACCCTATCCACACAGTGGACACAGGACGTTTGTCAGACAAGATAGCAAACTCTCATCGGCTGATCTTGTCTCTTCAATGGTGGCAATCACTGGAGAATCTTTCAGTGCTGTCTCCTTTCCAGCAACCCCTATTCGAGGCCACCCTAACAACAGATGCATCACAGGTGGGTTGGGGAGCACACCTGCATCATCTCTCTACCCAGGGCACCTGGACTCGGGAGGCTTGTCGTCACATAAACCTCCTGGAATTAAGAGCAATCTATTTAGCTATTTGAGTATTCCATGCCCAGCTCAGCTACAAAGACAGTCCTAGTCCAAACGGACAATCAAGTAGCCATGTTCTATGTGAACAAGCAGGGTGGAACAGGCTCTCTGTCGTTGTGCAACAAAGCTTTACGAGTTTGGGCCCTCACCAGAGAGCATCAAATCCACCTTCTCATGGTATATCTTCCAGGCATTCAAAACCATTGGGCAGACAAACTCAGCCGAGTATTGCTGCCTCACGAATGGTCTCTCCACTCAGACCAGGTGACAAAGATATTTCACATCTGGGGGACTCCAGACATAGACCTCTTTGCAAGTCCACTGAATGCCAAACTTCCCCGGTTCTGTTCCAGGATTCCGGCTCACAATTGCCAGGCAAGGGATGCCTTCCTCCTTCACTGGGGTCAGGACTTCCTCTATGCCTTCCCACCCATTCCCCTCATCCGCAAAACAATTTTCAAGCTTCAGAGAGACAGAGTTCGTATGATCCTCATAGCGCCATGGTGGCCATGCCAAACATGGTATCCCCTGCTTCTACATCTCTCTCAAGCTGCACCTCTGGAGTTAGGCTGTGCTCCAGATCTCCTTTTCCAGGAGAGCGGGACGCTATGGTACCCGAATCCCCAGTCCCTGCATCTCACGGCTTGGTTGCTGAGAGCTTAAATCTTCAGGATCTCAACCTTTCCCAACAGGCAAAGGATATCCTTCAGGCTTCTAGAAAACCTTCTACAAGACGATCTTACACCTTTAAGTGGAAATGTTTCACTATATGGTTTTTCCTGAAGCGGTTAAACCCCCTGGTTATACCTTTGGAGTCGATACGAGAGTATCTACTTCATTTATCAAATTCTGATCTAAAGACCAATTCAGTAAGAGACCATCTTAGCACAATTACAGCTTCCTATAAGCCTCTAAATGGACAACCAATTTCCTCTCATCCTCTCATATCCAGATTTATGAGAGGTCTTCTTTTAACAAAACCTCCCATCAAACCACCACTGGTGGTGTGAGATTTAAATCTAGTTCTTGGGCAACTCATGAAACCGCCTTTTGAACCTTTAGCCACTACTACCCTAAGGGTTTTGTCCTGGAAGGTCATCTTCCTAATTGCAATCACCTCTGCACGTCGCATTAGTGAATTGCAAGCCTTGGTGGCTGATCCTCCTTACACTAGGTTTCATCATAAGGTTGTCCTCAGAACTCATCCACACTTTATGCCAAAGGTTCGTCTCGCCTTTTCATTTAAATCAAGCGATTTATCTTCCTGTATTCTTTCCGAGACCTCATGCCTCTAATGCAGAGAAGAACCTTCACACTTTGGACTGTAAAAGAGCTTTAGCTTTTTACCTACAAATAACACAGTAACATAGAAAGTCTTCTCAACTTTTTATTGCTTTTGATTCTAGTCATTTTGGACTTCCAGTCTCCAAGAGGACTTTATCAAGATGGATTGCACAGTGCATATCCTTTGCTTATGAGAGTTTCTTCTTCCAGGCCATGTCACAGCTCATAATGTGAGAGCTATGTCGGCCTCTATGGCTAACCATCACTCTGTGTCTATTGATTACATTTGTCGAGCAGCCACCTGGGCTTCGGTACATACCTTTACAGCCCACTACTGACTAGGTAAAGCCTCCTGTCAGGATGCCTTCTTTGGCGAGGCTATTCTTCAAAATCTCTTTCAAACCTAATACAACTCCTATCCACCAACCCTGGTGGGATGCCAGAGATCCATGGGAGGAAGCATTGCCCACCTCACCATAGGTGGCAGCTTCCTGGGGTCATCTCCCTGGCATCTTCAGCTAGTGAGTCCCCATATGTGAAGACTACATTCCTGCTTGTTCCTGGAGATAGCATAGTTACTCACCTGTAACAGGTTATCTCCGGGAACAGCAGGAATTTAGTCATCACAACCCACTCACCTCCCCTAGGAGTTGTCTCTCTGTCTCTTTCCTCTCTTCCTCTATCCTTTCACTCAGCTACAAACTTAACTGAAGAGGGACAGTTGGTAAGGCAGCGCACATGTGCTGAGGGATGCTCCCAAAAGCGTTCCTATTATACGCTGGGGAGCGTTCCCACGCAGGCTCCGTCGGTACCGACAATAACCATATGTGAAGACTAAATTTCTGCTGTTCCCGGAGATCACCTGTTACAGGTGAGTAACTACGCTTTGTGGCTTGATAGAAGGATTCAGGAAGTTGGCGCCGAGGCAAGATCTCATTGAACACCCTGACCAAAATAGGACTAAAAATGTCTGGCAGCGCTTTGTATAGTACTGCAGGGAAGACATCCGGACCTGCTGCCTTAGCGTTTTTAAGAGTGTGGATAGCCTGATTCACCTCAGCAAGCGTGATGGGACCTTCCAAGACCTCCCACTCTGCAGAAGGCAGATAAGGTAGCTCCACCTTCTCCAATCACGCTTGAATATCAGTGTCTTCTACCTATAGACAAGAAGTATAGAGCTCCTTGTAAAATTGCACAAACAGACCCTCCATATCAGTGGATTTCCATACTATCTTTTGCGGGAAAGAGATGGCATGGACTCTGACGTTGATGGCGGCACTTCAGTTGCAATAATAAGAGGTGACTTGCCTTATTACTGTGCTCATAATAGCTCTGATGTGCACGCAGTAATTTGGAGGCAATCTCCTCGGTCTCCAAGGTTGCTAGTTCACCGTGAAGCCATCTGAACCTACACCACACTGATATGCCAACCCCCCCTTCTATGAAACATTTCCAAATGTTTTATTGAGCAGCGAAGTTCCTGCGAAAGGCTGCTGCTAAGAAGATCATGTAACCTCTCAATACTGCCTATCTCCAGGAACAAGCAGGAATGTAGTCTTCACATATAGGTATCGTCGGTACCGACGGAGCCTGCGCGGGAACGCTCCCCAGCGTCCAATTAGAAAGTTTTTGGGAGCATCCCACAGCGCTTGCGTGCTGCCTTCCCGCCTTTCCCAACTGCCTCTCTCCAGTTCTTTGTTTTACGTGGAGCCAACAGCTGGTCGTTCTTGTCACCGCAGAAAATTTTTCCTGCTCCTTTTTTGTGGTCGCGTCTGCCTTCCTCGACGCTGCACCGGTACCGCCGGTTCTTCTTTCTTTCTTTTAGGAAAAAAAATATATATTTAGTTCTTTTTTTCCAATTTTTTCTCTCTCAGGTGAACGCGCCATTTTGGTCCTTAGGCCCAAAATTTCCTCCATTATGGAAAAACCCGCTTTGGGTTTTAAGAAGTGCACCAAGTGTGGCGGTACCGTATCCGTCACCGACACCCATGAGTGGTGTCTTAAATGTTTAGTTCCTGATCACTCCATCTCGGAGTATATGGCTTGGGCCTTGATGTCCAAGAGGGGTCGACAAAACCGGGCTGCTAAGCTTAGCACCCTTTTTCCCTTCGATGCAGCCCCTGTGGCATCAACGTCTTCCAGGGCTTCGTCTTCCTCCCATGGATCTCAGGTAACTAAACATAAGTCCAGCCAGTCCTCAAAGGGTAGATCTCCTTCTAAGCATCGAGATGCTTCTGGCGTTGCCCTTGAGTGTTCTGCACTGGCAAAATTGCCCCGGCAGGAGGCTTTGGCTTCCAAAGCATTATCGGGGCTCCAGGATGTTCTCGAGGCCTCAACCTCGACAGAACTACTGGTGCCATGCTCTGGGGTACCGCTGATTTTATCCGGTACCGATACCCAGGCATCGGCAGCGTCGATAGACCAGAGGTTCCTGGCTGTTGAACGCAGTCTGGCGGCTCTCCTTGCAGCATCGACGCCCTTGGAACCGTATGAGACGGTTCAACCGGTACTGGCTCTGGCGCTGGCATCGGTACTGGTACCGATAGCATCGACATCAGTGTCCGCATTGCCGGCACCCTGTCAAGCCATGCCCCCCGGTACCAATACACTGGTACCGATTCCCCCCAGTACCGACTTCGGTCGATACGGGTATCGTGCTCTACAGGAGCATCCGGACAGAAGGTACTTCGAATCCTCGGAGGACTCTGAGGATTCTGACAGTTCTGTCGGTACCGGAATACTTCTCCCCGAGGAGCCTTCCTCTCCCAAACGGAGGATGTCTCCTCCAGAAGATATCTCTTTTCAGGATTTTATCAGGGAGGTGGCTTGAGGTCTGTCTATTACTGTGGCTCCTGAGACAGAGCCCAGGGCAAAGGAGTTGGAGATTCTGCAATATCCCAGAGCTTATAAAGAGGCATCTACCTTGCCTATCCATGAGATCTTACATGATCTCATGTTAAGAATGTGGGAAACCCCCCTGACCACCTCGCCTCACTCCCATCGACTGGATACCATGTATCGGGTTCCCCCCTGTCCTGGTTTCCAGAAGACTCAGTTGCCTCACCACTCTATTGTAGTGGAGTCAGCTATGAGAAGCATCAGGAGTGCAAAGAGGCATGCCTCTAATCCTCCAGGATGCGAGTGTAGAACTTTGGATGCCTTTGGACGTCGTACCTTCCAGGCTTCCATGCTTTCTGCCAGGATCAGTACCTATATTTTATATATGGATATGTTCCTTAAGGAAGTCACAGGGGATTTAGAAGTTTTGAGCCATCTTCTTCCTGAAGATAAGAGGCAGGATTTTCTCACACTGCTTAAACATGCCCAGGATGTTCCTAAATTTGTCAATCATGCAGCTTTTGACTGTTTTGAATGCATAAGCAGAACCTCTGCCATTGCCATAGGTGCATGTAGAATTGCCTGGCTCCAGGCATCCGATGTGGAGCTCTCGATGCAGGACAAACTGGGCAATATTCCTTGTACAGGTGAGAATATATTCTGCAAAAATTGGTAAGAAAAGGCCAATGAGTTGGATGCTGATAACTCCACTTTGGATAGGTTATCCAAAGCCACAGCTGATCCTGAAAGAAAGAAATCTTTAAAAAAAAAAACATTCTTTTCCAAAAAGAAGAGGTTTTATCCCTTTTATCAGCAGGGACGTTCTGCAGGTCAGCCTGTCCGGAAGACTCAGCAACCACCCAAACAAAGAAAAGCAAAGACTGCTAAGTCTCAACTGTCTCAGCAGTCTCAGCCTCCACAAGGCCTTTGACTTCCATCTAGAGAACTTAGCCTTCCTGGCCCTCAGTGGACCAGAACCTTACACCATTCCAGGAAGGCTGTGCCACTTTCGCCCCCAGATGGAGGCAAATAACAGCAGAGTATTGGATTCTTTCCATTTTAAGAGAGGGGTACAACTTCACTTCCTCCGCTTACCCCCTCCTACAATGGTAAGACAGTTCAATTCTCAGACCTCTCTCATCAACCTGTTAGATCAAGAGGCCACCATGCTTTTTGCCCGAGGGGCAATAGAAGAGGTACCCATTCTTCAACAGGGTACAGGGATTTATTCCCCCTTTTTCTTTATACCAAAGAAAACAAGAGGACACAGACCCATTTTGAATCTCAGAGAATTGAACAAATTCCTGTTCATGGAGAAATTCAAGATGATTTCTCTGCGAACCCTGCTGCCATACCTTCAGAGCAAGGATTGGCTTTGTTCTCTAGATCTCAAGGATGTGTACACTCATGATCTCTAGGAACAAGCAGGAATGAGTCTTCACATATGGGTACGTCGGTTCCGACAGAGCCTGCGCGGGAACGCTCCCCAGTTTCCCAAAAAAGGAAAGCTTTTGGGAGCATCCCACAGCGCCTGCGCGCTGCCTTCCCGCCTTTCCTAACCGCCTCTCTCCAGTTCTTCTTTTCCGCGGAGCCAGCAGGTCGTGTTCCTGTCACCGCTGAAGAAGTTCTTTATTTTATTTTATTTCTTTGGTCGCGCGTCTGCCTTCTTCGACATCGGACCGGTACCACCTGTCTTTTCTTTCTTTTCTTAAAAAAAAAAAAAAAAAAAAGAATACTTCCGTTCCACTTCAGTGTATTTTTTCTTTGTTGGGCCTTAGGCCTAACAGAAAATTCCTCATGGAAAAGCCTGCCTCCGGGTTTAAAAAATGCACTAAGTGCAGCGGTACCATCTCTCTTACCGACACCCGTGACTGGTGTCTTAAGTGTTTGGGTCCTGACCATTCCATCACGGATTGTCCGTTCTGCTCCATGATGTCTAAAAGAGGTTTACAGAACCGAGCAGCCAAGCTCAGTACACTGTTTCCCTCTGATGCAGCTTTAGTGGCATCGACGTCTTCCAGGGCTGCTGCTTCCTCCTATGGATCTCAGGTAACCAAACATAAGTCTAGCCGGTCCTCGAAGGGTAGATCTCCCTCTAAGCATCGAGATGCCTCCGGTCTTGCCCTCGAGGATCCTGCACCGGCAAAAGTACCCCGGCGGGAAGCTCTGGCTTCCAGAGCTGCTCCTATGGGGTCACAGGTTGACATTGATGGCACGGCCTCGACCGATCACCTGTTGCAATGTTCTGGGGTACCGGTGGAATCTGCCGGTACCGACCTCCAGACATTCATGGCATCGATGGATCAGAATGTTCTGACCATGCAGCGTGCCATTACGGCATTCATACAAGCTGCAACGCCGCTGGTACCGCAACAAGCTTCGTTGTCGGTACCGGTTGCATCAACATCGGCTTCAGTGTCGACTGCAGCGGTACCCTGTCCGATGATGCCTATCGGTACCGATCCGGTACCGATGACTCCCGATGTCGATACCACCCGGTATGCGTATCGGGCTTTACAAGAGCATCCAGACAGGCGATACTTCGATTCCTCCGAAGACTGATGCATCGGAGGCCTCTGTCGAAGCATCGGTACTTCTTCCTCAGGAGCCTTCTTCTCCAAAAAGAAGAATGTCCCCTCCAGAAGACTTGTCTTTTCAAGACTTCATAAGAGAAGTGGCCAAGGGGCTTTCTATCTCAGTAGCCCCTGAGACAGAGCCTAGAGCCAAAAAATTGGATATTTTGCAATATCCTAAGGCTCCTAAAGAAGCAGCCACTTTGCTAGTTCATGAGATCCTTTATGACCACATGATAGGCATATGGGAGACTCCTCTCACCATGTCTTCTCATTCTCGTAGGTTGGATACCATGTATCGTGTCCCTCCTTGTCCTGGATTACATAAAACTCAGCTTCCTCACCATTCTATTGTGGTGGAGTCTGCTATGAAAAAGTTAGAGTGCAAAGAGGCACTCATCTGCTCTTCCAGGAAGAGAATGTAGAACCTTGGATGCTTTTGGCAGGAAAACTTTTCAAGCCAGTATGCTTGTTGCCAGAATCAACTCCTATAGTCTCTATATGGGGATTTTTCTGAAGGAAGTTACAGATCATCTGCAAACTTTCCTCCCTTTTCTTCCAGAAGATAAAAGGGAAGACTTTCTTACCTGGCTTAAGCATGCCCAGGATGTTTCCAAATTCTCTAACCGTGCAGCCTTTGACTCTTTTGAGGGGGCCAGCAGAGCCTCGGCCATTGCCATAGGTGCACGCAGAATTGCTTGGTTACAAGCTTCTGATTTGGAACCCTGGGTCCAAGATGGATTAGGAAATCTTCCTTGTACAGGTGAAAACCTGTTTGGCAAAGATTGGCAAGCAAAGGCCACTCAGATGGATGCAGAAAATTCTGCTTTGGATAGGCTTTCAAAGTCTACCTCTAATCCTGTCCAGAAGAGGTTGTTCAAAAAGACATATTTTCCCAAGAAGGGAAGATATTATTCTGCTTATGGTCAGCAGACATCTTCTGCAGGTCGTTTTGCTGCAAAGCGTCAACAACCTAAACAGGCCAAGTCTAAGGCTGCAAGGCCTACTGTAGCCCAACAGCCTCAGCCTCCTCAGGGCCTTTGACTTGGACCTAGAGAACTTAGCCTTTCTAGCTCTAAAAGAACCAGAGCCTCTCACCATTCCAGGAAGGTTAGCTCACTTTGCTCCCAGATGGGAGCAAATCACAGCAGAGCAGTGGACCCTTTCCATCATAAGGGAAGGGTACAAACTTCATTTCTTAGACCTTCCTCCTCACACCATGGTGAGACAGTTCAATTCTCCAACATCTCTCCTCGACCTTCTGGGTCAAGAGATTTCCACTGTTCTTGCCCAAGGGGCAATAGAAGAAGTACCTCTTCTTCAACAGGGCTCAGGGTTCTACTCCCCCTACTTTCTCATTCCAAAGAAAACAGGTGGTTACAGACCCATATTAGATCTCAGAGAATTGAACAAATTCCTATGCAAAGAGAAATTCAAGAAGGGTTGGGTAGCTCATCTTCAAGACCTCTCCACCCAGGGCATTTGGTCCCCACAGGAGACCTCCCTACATATCAACTTCTTAGAGCTCAGAGCAATCTTCTTGGCTCTCAGAGTCTTCCATACCCTGCTCAGCTAAAAGACAGTCCTCATTCACACGGACAACCAAGTAGCCATGTTCTATGTGAAAAAGCAGGGAGGGACTGGCTCTCTGTCGCTTTGCAACGAAGCTCTGAGATTGTGGGTCTTCGCCAGTGAGCATCAAATTCATCTTCTGGCAGTATACCTTCCAGAAGTTCAAAACTCATGGGCAGACAGACTCAGTCGAGTTCTGCTTCCACACGAATGGTCCCTTCATATGGACCAGATAGTCAGAATCTTTCGAATTTGGGGAACCCCGGACATAGACCTCTTTGCAAGTCCGTGGAATGCCAAACTTCCCCGATTCTGTTCCAGAATTCCGTGTCAGGGAGTTCAGGCCAGGGATGCCTTTCTCCTTCATTGGGGTCAAGACTTCCTGTACGCCTTTCCACCCATTCCCCTAATTCCCAAGACCCTGTACAAGCTTCAGAGAGATCAAGGGACTATGATTCTCA
This sequence comes from Ichthyophis bannanicus, assembly GCA_033557465.1. NCBI lineage: Eukaryota > Metazoa > Chordata > Amphibia > Gymnophiona > Ichthyophiidae > Ichthyophis > Ichthyophis bannanicus. The sequence goes on from CM066038.1 coordinate 263,454,177, forward strand.
TAGCTCCAAGTTGGCCACGCCAAGTGTGGTACCCTTTACTTCTGTATCTCTCTCAAGCTCCCTCCCTGGACCTGGGGTCTGCTCCAGATCTCCTGTCTCAGGAGGGGGGGGAACGTTGTGGCACCCAAACCCCCAATCTCTCCATCTCAGGGCTTGGTTGCTGAAGGCTTAGACCTTCAAGATTGGCATCTTTCTCAGCAAGTAAGGGATATCCTTCATGCTTCCAGAAAGCCTTCTACTAGATGTTCCTATGCCTTTAAATGGAAAAGATTTACCATTTGGTGTGCTGAGGAGGGTATTAACCCTCTAGCAATACCGTTGAATTCTTTACTAGAGTATCTCCTGCATCTTTCCCACGCAGGACTCAAAACGAATTCAGTAAGGGTCCATTTGAGTGCTATTGCAGCATCCCTCAAGCCTCTCAATGGACAACCTGTCTCCTCTCATCCTCTTATTGCGAGATTCATGAGAGGCCTTCTTTTAACTAAACCTCCCATCAGACCACCTCCAGTGGCATGGGACTTGAATCTGGTTCTTGGTCAGCTCATGAAGCCACCCTTTGAACCCTAAGCCACTTCCTCCTTGAAATTTCTTTCCTGGAAGGTTATCTTTCTTCTCCAGGACCAAGCAGGAAGTCAGTCCTCACTTATGGGTGACGTCGGCGCCGACGGAGCCCTCGCGGAGCAATTTTCCCCAGCTTTCAAAGAAAGCCTTTGGGAATTGCAGCGCGCATGCGCGGTCGTCTTCCCGCCCGAGGGTGCCATCTTAGCCAGTCTTCTTTTTCCGCGGAGCCCTACAGACGTCCCCGTCTTGTCCCCGCGAAAAAGTTGATTTTCTTCTTTGTTTTATCCTTTTTTCTTTCGGTTCGACGCCGATCGTTTTCCCGCCCGGACTCGCGACGCCGGTCTCGAGTCCGCTTACTTTTTTCGGTTTTTCTGACTTAGTCAGCTTTCGTTTTCGGTTTCCCTGGCAGCCCGGTCCTTTGACCTCGCAGGGGCCCTTTTTCCCCCGATGGCTGCCAGTGGGTTTAAGCGGTGTGGTCGGTGTGACCGAAATATGTCACTAACCGACACACACGACTTTTGCCTCCGCTGCCTGGGCCCGGATCATGAGGAACTGATCTGTGGGCCCTGCAGCAAACTGTCCTCAAAGGCGTTGAGGAGTCGGCGGCATCAGCGTGAGAGAATCTTCGCTGACCTCAGCCGTACCCGGACCTCGTCGGAGGCCTCCGCGTCGAAAGGCTCCAGCTCGGACCGTCGCCGGAGCTCCTCCGACCGGGGTTCTCCCTCCGGGGACCATCGTCGGAAGGAAAAACCCGCGAGGGCGGCGTCGGTGGACGCTCCTGGTTCCGCGAGGGCCAGGTCGCATAGCCCCGACAGCCGCCCCGGGTCCTTGGAGAAGGAACACATCCCGAAGCGACCTCGCCTGGAGTCGGAGATGCCTGCCCGGGTAAGTCCTGTGGTCCTTCTGGACTCGCCTCCGCGACAGCCGACGTCGGGCCCGACGCCGTCGGGGCCCGAGTCGGGGGCTGCTGGGTCACCTGAGCTCGGACTCAGGTTGACGGCCTTGGAGAGCAGACTGTCTGCCTTCATGGACCAGCAGCGGGCACTGCTCGCTAGCCTCGCTGGCGCCGCTGCCCCGACCGCCGGGACGTCGACGTCCAAGTCGACCCCGGAGACCGAGCCGATCCTCGAGTCCATGAGAACTCGAGTCGATCCTCGGTCGAGGTTACCCTCGGCCTCCCGTTCGGGACCGAGGTCGCCGACGCCGACTCCCTCGACGTCGGGGCGGCTGGCGCCGCACCCTGCCCGGGCCGACCCCACCGAGTCCTCGTCGGAGTCGGTCTGGGAGTCTGAGGAGGAAGAGTCACCTGATTCTTTCCGGACTCGGTGTGTCCCATCGGACTCACCGGGGTCCGAGCCTCGGAAGCAGTCCCCCCCGGAGGATGCCCGGTTCTCGGACTTCGTTAGGGATATGGCCAAGGCTTTGGCCTTCCCTGCGGATCCCGAGGAGGAGCCTCGAGCCGAAGAGCTCGACGCCCTCCAGTATGACTCTCCCGCGAGGGAGCACTTTACTGTGCCGGTTCCTCCTATGCTGGAACGACTACTCTTCCGCATGTGGGAGAGTCCGGCCTCCTCGCCGGTCCTGAGCAAGCGGGTCGATTCTATCTATCGGGTCCGCAAGAGCCCTGGCTTTCAGAAGGCACAGCTGCCACACCATTCCATGGTAGTGGAATCGGCCATGCATCGTCTTAAGAGCCAGAAGATGCACTCCTCGGTGCCTCCTGGAAGGGAGGCCCGTAACCTGGATGGCCTTGGCAAGAAGTGCTTCCAGGGCTCTATGCTCGCATGTCGTGTCCAGACTTACCAGCTCTACATGGGCATGTATCTCCGGGATCTGGCTAAAGAGCTAGCCGGATTCTCCGCTGGTCTCTCCGAGGAGCCCTTGCGGAGGTTCCTAGCCTTGTCCACGGGCATTCGGGAATACTCAAAGTTCATGTCCCGAGCAGCCTATGATGGCTTTGAGGCCTCGGCTAGAGTGGCCGCAGCCGGCATCGGTGCCCGCCGACAGGCTTGTCTTCAGTCGTCAGACCTTGAGCCCTGGGTACAGGACAAGTTGGTCGATGTCCCCTGCCGAGGCGAAAACCTCTTTGGCAAGCCCATGGCGGAAAAGGCTGCACAAATTGAGACTGAGACTCTCACCAGGACCAGGCTTTCTAGGAAGACCTCCGCCCCTTCCCAGAAAAAGAAGGGCTCGGGAAAAAAGTCCTTTTACCCGAGGAAGGCGGCTGCCTACAAACAGTACCCCCATTATCAGGCCCCTGCAGCTCCCCAACAGGGCCAGCAGGCCAAGGGACGGGGTAACGGGTCCCGTAGGCAGCAAGCCCCCAAGCCTGCACCACCAGCCCCTGCTCAGCAGGGTGGGGGTTTTTGACTCGCTCAGCATAGCCTCTCCCCCCCCCGCTGGTTCCTCCAAGCACCGGAGGCCGGCTGGTTCACTTCGCCCACAGGTGGTCCAGCATCACCGCAGATGCCTGGGTACTTCAGGTCGTGCGAGAAGGCTACCTTCTCCACTTCCATCAGGTCCCTCCCTCCTATTTTCCGGGAGAGCCTTCGCGCCCCCCTCTGCACAGGGAGTTGCTCCTTCAGGAGTTAGCAGGTCTTCTGCAGGAACAGGCGGTGGAACCGGTGCCCCACCACCTGAGAGGTCAAGGCTTTTATTCAAGGTATTTTCTGATACCAAAGAGAACAGGGGGCCTCAGACCCATCCTGGACTTGCGCAACCTCAACAAGTTCCTTGTGCGGGAGAAGTTCAAAATGCTTACCCTTGGAATCCTTCTGCCCTACCTCCAGCAGGGAGATTGGCTATGCTCCTTGGATCTAAAGGATGCCTACACGCACATCCTCATCCACCCAAGCCACCGCCAATACCTAAGGTTTGTGGTGGCAGGAAATCATTACCAGTACAGAGTACTGCCCTTTGGCCTATCCTCCGCACCGCGAGTCTTCACAAAATGTCTCGCGGTCGTGGCGGCCCATCTCCGGCTTCACGGCCTCTATGTCTTTCCGTACCTCGACGACTGGCTCATCAGAGCAGCGTCCGCTCAGGAGGTCACCAACGCCACGTGCCGCACGGTGACTGCTGCAGCACTTGGGCTTTGTTATAAACTTCGCAAAGTCCACTTTGCTCCCCTCACAGGATCTCGAGTTCATCGGCGCAAGGCTGCACACTCCTCGGGCACGAGCGTACCTACCGCTCGACAGGGCTCAACGGCTCATGGACCTAGCCGACCGCTTTCGCAGCCAGCCCCTGGTCTCCGCCAGGCGCTTCCTGAGACTGCTCGGCCATATGGCTTCCACCGTCCATGTGACCCCCAATGCCCGCCTGAATATGCGGTCTGCTCAATGGTGTCTCCGCCAGCAGTGGCGACAAGCCACAGGCGGCCTGGCAGACCTAGTGCGCGTCTCCGAGCCGCTGCTCTCGTCTCTCCGGTGGTGGCTCCGGCAGCCGAACCTGATATTCGGAATGCCTTTCCAGTCACCTCAGCCGACCCGGGTGCTGACCACCGATGCATCCCTCCTGGGATGGGGAGCACATTGCCAAGAGGCACGTACTCAGGGCCTCTGGACCACGTGGGAGTCTGCTCAGCAGATCAACTTCCTGGAGCTCAGGGCGATCCGCCTAGCTCTCAAGGCCTTCTCCCACCTGACTTCCCACCAATCCGTCCTTGTCCAGACGGACAATCAAGTTGCCATGTTCTACGTGAACAAGCAGGGGGGCACGGGCTCCTTCCTCCTCTGCCGGGAGGCACAGAAGCTCTGCTCTTGGGCCGTCAGTCACGGCATTCTCCTCAAGGCAGTTTATCTCCCGGGCCAAGAAAATTGCCTTGCGGACAAACTCAGCAGGGTCCACCAGCCGCACGAGTGGCGTCTGGATCCCTTGATAGTTCAGAAGCTCTTCCTCAAGTGGGGCCTCCCCACGGTGGATCTCTTTGCCAGTCCTCACAACCGGCAGCTTCCTCGCTTCTGCTCTCGTCAGCCACACCCCCTTCGGGTTGCGGCGGACGCCTTTCTGATCTCATGGTCGGGGAGCCTTCTGTACGCTTTCCCTCCCATCCCGTTAGTCTCTCGGACTCTTTTCAAGGTTCTCCGAGACAAAGCTTCCATGATCCTGGTGGCTCCTCGCTGGCCCAGACAGCCGTGGTTTCCGCTCCTGCTGCATCTGGCGGTGGAGGATCCAATCCCTCTGGGGGTACAACCGGATCTCCTCACTCAGGATCAGGGGTCCCTACTGCACCCCAACCTCAGGTCTCTCAACCTCATGGCCTGGCTGCTGAGAGGGTAGTCCTTGCTCACCTTCTCCTCCCGGCGGAGGTGGAGGAGGTCGTCTTGGCTTCGCGACGGCCTTCTACCCGCAAATGCTACGCCCTTAAATGGCGTCGCTTTGCAGTCTGGTGTACCCAACAGTCTCAGGATCCCTTCTCCTGCCCGGTGTCCGTGATCTTGCAGTACTTGCTGCACCTCTCTAATCTGGGACTTAAGTCCAACTCCGTCAAAGTTCACCTCAGTGCTCTTTCAGCACATCATGTGCCGGTGGACGGCAGACCTCTCTCCAACGACCCTCTCGTAGCGAGGTTTCTCCGAGGTCTCCTTCTACTTAAACCACCTCTGCGCCCGCCAGCGCCTGACTGGGACCTGAATGTGGTTTTGCAGCGGATCACCTGTCCGCCTTTTGAACCTATGGCTACCTGTTCTCTCCGTTTTCTGTCTTGGAAAACACTGTTCTTGATAGCCCTCACTTCCGCTAGACGCGTAAGTGAATTGCAGGCCCTCGTGTCTGATCCCCCTTACACTAGGTTCTACAAGAATAGGGTAGTCCTACGGACTCACCCGAAATTTCTGCCTAAAGTGGTCTCCCCTTTTCACATCAATCAGGAGGTGGTACTTCCAACCTTCTTTCCCAGACCACACTCCAGCCGAGCTGAAACGGTCCTCCATACCCTGGACTGTAGAAGGGCATTGAACTTCTACCTTGACCGTACGCGGGAGCACCGTAAAGCTGCTCAGCTTTTTGTGTCTTTTGACCCCAATAAATTGGGGCTCCCGGTCTCCAAGCGTACTCTGTCCATCTGGGTTGCGGACTGTATCGCTTGGGCTTATGGGGCAACCGGACTCTCCTTAGAAAGTCGAGTCACGGCTCATTGCGTTCGGGCAAAGGCCACGTCAGTGGCTTACCTCCGCTCTGTTCCGCTGGCAGACATCTGCCGGGCCGCTACTTGGTCTTCGAGCCAGACTTTTGCGGTCCATTACTGTCTCGAGAGGGAGTCCCGTAGGGACAGTGCTTTCGGACAGGCAGTCCTCCATAATCTCTTTGAGGTCTGAGCAACTCCTACCCTCCATCCCGGATGTGGGCTACCGGTGGGTGATAATTCAGCGAAGATTCTATCCTTCTGTGCTGCTGAGCTAGAGGGAGCTCATTTTTGTGCTTAGGGTCTCCGGTAGCCTTGAGCTTGGGAGTCCCATAAGTGAGGACTGACTTCCTGCTTGGTCCTGGAGAAAGCGTAGTTACTCACCTGTAACAGGTGTTCTCCAGGAGCAGCAGGAATCAGTCCTCACTACCCTCCCTCCTCCCCTTGGAGTTGCAATCGTCTGCTTATGTTCTTTTTGCAAATTTTATGCTGTCTTTTTTAGCTATGTCATCTGACTGGCTAAGATGGCACCCTCGGGCGGGAAGACGACCGCGCATGCGCGCTGCAATTCCCAAAGGCTTTCTTTGAAAGCTGGGGAAAATTGCTCCGCGAGGGCTCCGTCGGCGCCGACGTCACCCATAAGTGAGGACTGATTCCTGCTGCTCCTGGAGAACACCTGTTACAGGTGAGTAACTACGCTTTATTGCAGTCACCTCAGCTCGCCGCATCAGTGAACTGCAGGCCTTAGTGGCTAATCAACCTTATACAAGGTTCCATCATGATAAGGTAGTCCTTAGGACCAATCCACACTTTATGCCTAAAGTGGTCTCACCTTTTCATCTTAATCAAGAGGTGTATTTACCTGTCTTTTTTCCAGGTCCTCTTGCATCAAGTGCAGAGAGGAATCTTCATACCTTGGATTGTAAGAGATTGTAAGAGTGCGGTATATAAGAAGTTGAAATAAATAAATAAATAAATACTTACAAAGGACACAGCAACATAGAAAGTCTTCTCAGCTCTTTGTTGCTTTTGATCCCTCTCATCTGGGACTTCCAGTCTCTAAGAGGACACTGTCCATTTGGATTGCTCAGTGTATTTCTTTCGCCTACCAGAGTAAGAACCTTTCTCTGGAGGGCCATGTCACAGCTCATAATGTGAGGGCCATGGCCACTTCTATGGCTCATCTAAATTCTGTGTCCATCGACCAGATCTGTCGAGCGGCTACCTGGGCCTCAGTTCATACCTTCACAGCCCATTACTGTTTGGACAAAGGCTCCCGCCGGGATGTCTTGTTTGGTCAGGCTGTTCTCAAACACCTGTTCCATGCTTAATCAACTCCTACCCTCCATCCCTGGTTGGATGCCTGAGATCCATGGGAGGAGGTAAAGCCTTTCTCAGGGTCTCACAACCTTGGGGATCTCCCAGGCATTTCTAGCTGGGGAGTCCCCATATGTGAAGACTCATTCCTGCTTGTTCCTGGAGATAGCACAGTTACTTACCTGTAACAGGTGATCTCTGGGAACAGCAGGAATAAGTCTTCACAACCCACCCACCTCCCCTAGGAGTTGTATCTCTCTATCTTTCTTTCCTTTCCTCTCTCTCTTTGTCTCAGCTTTAAAACTTGAACTGGAGAGAGGCGGTTAGGAAAGGCGGGAAGGCAGCGCGCAGGCGCTGTGGGATGCTCCGAAAAGCTTTCCTTTTTTGGGAATCTGGGGAGCGTTCCCGCGCAGGCTCCGTCGGTACCGACGTACCCATATGTGAAGACTTATTCCTGCTGTTCCCAGAGATCATCTGTTACAGGTAAGTAACTGTGCTTTCTCATCCATCCAACTCACAGAAAGTTCCTTCTGTTTGTTTTTCAAGGAAAGCATTACCAATACAGGGTGCTTCCTTTTGGCCTTGCCTCAGCACCTAGGGTGTTCACGAAATGCATGGCTGTGGTAGCAGCATTTCTTCACACTCTAGGAATATTCGTCTTCCCCTACTTAGACGACTGGCTCATTCAAGCCCCATCAGAGTCAGAGGCCAGGACTTCTCTATCTTTCACAATGCGTATCCTTCAATATTTGGGTCTGGTCATAAACATCTCAAAATCCAGTCTAACTCCCACTCAGTCTCCGGAGTTCATAGGGGATTTTCTGGATACCAGAAAAGCAAGGTCCTATCTCCCCCAGGTCCGTTGCCTTCAGATGGTGCAGTTAGCTTCTCAAGCAGCGCTGAAGTCTCATCTCACTGCTCGAGAAATGCTACAACTATTAGGCCACATGGCTTCCACCGTACATGTGGTCCCTTATGCTCGCCTCCATATGAGAGCAGCCCAGTGGACTTTATCCACTCAATGGACCCAGGCATCAGGATGCCTGTCAGACAAAATAGCAAACACAAATCGCCTTATTTTGTCCCTCCAATGGTGGCAGTCCACTCAAAACCTGTTGCTGGGGTCCCCATTCCAACAACCTTCACCCCAAGCAACTCTCACAACAGATGCTTCACCAGTGGGTTGGGGAGCTCATCTGCAAAACCTCTCCACCCAAGGCACCTGTACTCCACAGGAGACTCATCTACACATCAATCTTCTGGAGCTCAGAGCAATCTTCCTTGCTCTTCGAGTGTTCCGCACTCTGCTCAGCTACAAGACAGTCCTCATTCACACGGACAATCAAGTAGCCATGTTCTATGTGAACAAGCAGGGAGGAACAGGCTCTCTGTCGCTTTGCAACAAAGCTTTGCGACTATGGGCCCTCGCCAGAGGGCATCAGATTCATCTCCTGGCAGTATATCTTCCAGGTATCCAAAAATCTTGGGCAGACAGACTCAGTCGAGTTCTGCTTCCACACGAATGGTCTCTACATGCAGACCAGGTGGCCAAGATTTTTCAAATTTGGGGAACCCTGGACATAGACCTCTTTGTAAGTCCGTTGAATGCCAAACGTCCCCGGTTTTGTTCTGTTCCAGAATTCCGTCTCAGGGCTCTCAGGCCAGGGATGCTTTTCTCCTTCATTGGGGGCAAGACTTCCTTTATGCCTTTCCACCCATTCCCCTGATTCCCAAAACCCTGTTCAAGCTTCTGAGAGACAGAGGCCGTATGATCCTCATAGCTTCACATTGGCCATGGCAAGCGTGGTACCCTCTGCTTCTACATCTCTCTCAAGTTCCCTTTGTGGAGTTAGGGTCTGCTCCAGTTCTCCTGTCTCAGGAGGAGGAAATGTTATGGTATCCCAATCCCCAATCACTGCATCTCAGGGCTTGGTTGCTGATGGCCTAGATCTTCAAGATCTTAACCTTCCTCAGCAGGTAAAGGATATCCTCTATGCTTCTAGAAAACCTTCCTCAAGACGCTCTTATGCTTTCATTTGGAAAAGGTTTACCATATGATGCTTGCAGAAGGGTCTTAACACCCTTGCAATACCTCTGGAGTATCTCCTTCATTTATCCAATGCAGGATTTAAAACTAACTCAGTAAGAGTCCATTGCAGTGCTATCGCGGCTTCTTTCAAGCCTTTAAATGGACAACCTATTTCCTCCCATCCTCTTATAGCAAGATTTATGAGAGGCCTTCTACTAACTAAGCCTCTCATTAGGCCACCACCGTTTCATGGGACTTAAACCTGTTTCTTTGCCAGCTTATGAAGCCACCTTTAAAACCCTTGGCTACTACCTCGTTGAAATTCCTTTCTTGTAAAGTTATCTTTCTCATTGCAATCACATCAGCACATTGCATTAGTGAGTTTCAGGCACTAGTGGCTGATCCTCCTTATACAAGGTTTCATCATGACAAGGTAGTCCTTAGGACTCATCCACACTTTATGCCAAAGGTGGTCTCCCTTTTCATCTTAGCCAAGCGATCTACCTGCTTGTGTTTTTTCCAAGGCCTCATGCATCAAATGCAGAAAGGAATCTTCATACTTTGGACTATAAAAGAGCTTTGGCCTTTTACTTGCAAAGAACACAGCAACATAGAAAGTCAACTCAACTCTTTGTTGCTTTTGATCCTTCTCTTTTGGGACTTCCAGTTTCCAAGAGAACACTGTCCAGCTGGATTGCACAGTGTATTTTCTTTGTCTATCAGAGTAAGAATCTTCCTCTGGAGGGCCATGTCACAGCTCACAATGTGAGAGCCATGGCAACTTCAATGGCTCATCTGCACTCTGTGTCGATCAACGACATCTGTCGAGCAGCCACTTGGGCCTCGTTTCATACCTTCACAGCACATTACTGCTTGGACAAGGACTCCCACCTGGATTCCTTGTTTGGTCAGCCTGTTCTCCAACACCTGTTCCATACCTAATCAACTTCTACCCACCATCCCTGGTTGGATGCCAGAGATCCATGGGGGGACGTGGAGCCCTTTTACAGGGACACACAACTTCTGGGGTCTCTCCCTGGCATCTAAAGCTAAGGAGTCCCCAACCTCACATATGTGAAGACTACATTCCTGCTTGTTCCTGGAGATAACATAGTTACTCACCTGTAACAGGTAACCTCCGGGAACAGCAGGAATTTCGTTTTCGCAACCCACCTTCCTCCCCTAGGAGTTGTATCTCTCTATCTCTTTCTCTTTCCCTCTCTCTCTCTCTCTTTGTCTCAGCTTTAAACTCAACTGGAGAGATGCAGTTGGGAAAGGCGGGAAGGCAGCACTCAGGCGCTGTGGGATGCTCCCAAAAGCTTTCTAATTGGACACTGGGGAGCGTTCCCGCGCCGGCTCCGTCGGTACCGACGATACCCATATGTGAAGACTAAATTCCTGCTGTTCCCGGATATCGCCTGTTACAGGTGAGTAACTATGCTTTCCCGCATCCCACACAGTAAAAATGGAGGTGCCATCTTTGTCATTAAGAGCAAGATATTTTCCACCCAGCTTGTACGTAGCACCTCGAGAAAATGTCGGCGTTTGATCATATGGCGTGTTAAAGCCCATGAACGCGGAGGTAGATCTTTATCAACCATACACCAATCCAATGATAGCATGGCATGATCTGAGGGCCCCAAGGGGACAATGATCACCCAGGAGACCATTGTTAATAAAGATCAGGAGATCAGCCACATGTCTATATGTGAGTTTGTAAGGTAGATGGCAGAAGTATAAGTAAAGTCATGATCACCTGGGTGGAGCATGAGCCATGTGTCAGAAAGAGCTAAGTCAGCTAGTAAGGTATCTAACTGGGATAGGTGGAGAATAGATACATTACTTTGGCCTGTTCGATCTTTAGCAGAGAAAACACAGTTGAAGTCCTCACCATTGAGAATCTCCCCTTGCGCACAAAGCTTAACATCTTTTAAAAGCTGCTGTAATATAACTGCAATCTCGGTAGCGGGGGATATAGACATTGACCAGAATAATTAAAGATTCAGATAGCGATCCAACCAGAATTAGATAACGCCCACAGGGATCGCTGTACTGGAAGTGCATCTGGAAGGGACTATTCTGTGCAATCAAAGTGAGCACACCGTGTTTGCGTGGGAAAAAATGGAAGCAAAGACTTGGGGATACTTCTGAGAAGCAAAACGAAGATGATCCTGAGCAGCCAAATGAGTCTCCTGGAAGAAGATCATATCCGCTTGTGTTCTGTTTATCTGAGCAAAGACTCTTGCCGCTTGATTGGGTGTTGAAGACCCTGGACATTCCAAGAGAGAACCCTAACCATTCTCACACTAACGATTCCCATTGAAACACTCTCCGTGATGCTAAGCCTCAACTTTCCCCCACCAGGTTTATCATATTAGCGGAGTCATTGCGCTCCTGTGCTCACCATTCCTGTATCATAGTGCTTTGAAGGCCCCACCACAGTCCCCCTTCCCCCCCCTGACCCCTCAGTCCTATTCGAAAAGTACCAAGAGATTTCTTACTTAGTGAACTGCAAAAGGTAAGGTGAGAATCCACCATAAAGAATATAGGAGTGTGAGAATTAAACAGAGGGTCTCCCCCACTCAAGATCCTACCCACATTCAGTCTACCCATTATCTCTCCTCCCTCCCCCACACTATCCCCAGCAGCTCTACAGGAAGAAGCTCTTCTCGTACCCCTGCTAGCATTCCTCCTTGAGTTACTCTCCCGAAAGATGAAGTGACCTAAACTAGATGATCTTAACTTCTAGCCACAATATAATACCAAATTTGCACAGAGTAACTCAATGCATCTGAGACAATATTAAGCGTTTGAGCTAAGAGCCATCCCATCAAGTGGGAGCTGTGGTGTCCCCATAGCTTTATTTTGCCCATCTTCGGTATTTGCCTCTGACTGCCTGTGCGATCTAGGAACCTTACGGCGCTTAGGCATCGAAACCTCCCACTCCCTTTGTGCAGTGTGGTGTGAGGGTGTCCTCACTCTGAATTAAGTCCAAGAAATCTAGGCAGTCCGCAAACTCTGTAATCTTTTTTGTCCCATTGTTCCATTCAAAAAATGAGTTCAAATGGAAAACTCATCTATTTTTGACAGCCTTCTTTTGTAAGACTTGCGTGAGTGGCTTGAAGCTTTTGTGCCGTTCCAGGATATATTGAAAGAAGTCCTGGAAATCTGCAATTCATGGTCAAGAAAGGAAAACACTTGCTTGCCTTGTAGATTATGAAGTAAGGCACTCTTGTCTTCCTAGTAGCAAAAGCAGGCAATGATTGGATGAGGTCTGACATCTCCTCCAGATCGTGGTCCAACTCCTCTATGTGCCTGCTCTAATTTCACCAGGTTCGCTCCTCCCGGCACACATGCTGCACAGATGTCTTGCAGCAGCTGCATGGTGTTCTTATCACCTGAGAGTTCTGGCATCCCCAAAATTCGTAAGTTGTTTCGGCATTGTCTGCTTTCCAGTTAATCATGACGCTCATTGAGGTCTTAGTGAGCTGGTCCAGCTTACGTAGTTTAGACTGGAATAGGGCAGTGGCATCAATTTGCTCGTCCAGATTTATTTTGTTTTTGGTAACTCAGTCATCCAAAGCTTTCATATCAAAACTGAGTTCAGAGATAGCTTTGGATAAATCCAAACAAAATGACTTTATTTCTTGAAGAAGTTCTTTGAGGTCTGCCTTAGTAGGAGGCAACGAGTGTACATCACCTTCATCCTCAGTTTGACTCGAAGAGGAGAGAGAGTTTATCCTGTGTCAGACTTTCTGCACCAGACTTGTCAGGTTTCCTGGAAAGTTCGTATAAAGTCTGTCACCTTTAGACTGGACCAAGCTAGAGTAGAGCAAGCAAGCAAGCTTGAAGCAAACACAGACCTTATGTCAGCCCAGGTGTTCTAAAAAGGGGGTAGCAGCATTACCACACTAACATGAAATTGGAGGAAATTATCAGGACACATAATACCAGAAATAACCAGCAGATGGTGATCTTGTCTCAACAGTGCAGCAGAAGCCTTGGAACTGTGTACAAATGCTGTGAGCAGACAGCGTGGCAGACCAAAACTCAGAGAAGGAGATGCAGGCCTTGGAAAACAATCAGCATGGGGGGGCGGCACTTGAACCAGATGCAAGCCAGAAGGAGTGATTCTGCACCAGGAAGTCAGCGATGATCAGCAGAAGCGGGCAGAATGCGTGATGCTGGAAGGGATCACTTTCCTGCCATCTTCAGGCTGCTCCTGCATTCCACAGCTTTAGAGATCATGTGTTCCAAAGCCGTGCACCTAATTGCGCTCATAGCCTGCACATCCTAGCCACTATAAAGATGAAAAGAGCTGACAGCATAAATTGGGACAGCAAAGAGGGTAAACTGCAGCACATTCAAATGGTATTGTATTCATATCCCCTATCTTCTGTGCCAGTTACATCTTAAGGCAGTGGCAGTTTAGAAGGAGGCTGAGAGAGGCAGGAAAATGCCAAGGTAGCAAATTTATACCGGCAGATGTCAAATATCTGCAGCGGGAGCATCAAGCAGCCTCCAGGGAGTTGACACACTAGCTGGGCCTAGTGGTTGGGGCACGGTACTTCAGGCCGGAAGGTCGGGGGTTCAAATCCCACTAGAGGACAGCAACCTTGGGCCGGAAGGACTGGGGTTTCTAGTCCCACAGATGCTCCTTGTGGTCTTGGGCAAGCCACTTAACCCTCCATTGCCCATGTTCCCTGTAAGTATTAGTGTATGTGTCTCATATCCCCGCGTGTTAAATGTATCCCCCAATTGTGTTGTGACCGCTTTGATTGAAGGATAAGGCGGTATACAAAACTGTCTAAATAAATAAAATAAATAAACCGCCGGGGCAAAAGCAGCTTACCCAGTCACTGGAGGACAGCATGGAGAGCAAGGGAGAGCATAATCCAGGGTATGTGAGCCATATTCAGGCACAATTCTCCTCAAATAAGTCAACACGATCCGTCATACGCTGTTTTTAAGGTTTGACACTAATCGTGATGGTCCATCCTACCACAGGTCCTGCACATGAAGTTCTTCAGATTGGGAGCTAAGCTATAGCACTGCCATTTTCGCTTGGGCTTCCTAGTGCCCCTGTCTTTCCAGGATTTTGTCAGGGACATGGCCAAGTGCATATTCTTCTTCTTGGAGGACGAGCTGAGGACAAAGGAGCTAGACCTCCTCCATTATCCCTTGGCCTCCAAGGAGGCTGTGACACTGCCTGTGTATCAAGCCTTACAGAGGATGCTGCTGAGGCTGTGGGAGAACCTCTTTACGGTTCCTGCCATCAGCTGGGAGGCTGTACTCAATGTTCTGGGTCCTGAAGCCCCCGAGCTTCGAGATGCCCCACTACTCTATCATAGTGGAATCAGCCTTGAAGCAGGTGAAGTGCTCCAAGACCCATTCCTCTGTGCCCTTTGGCAGGGAGGCTGGAACCCTGGATTCCCTGGAACTTCTAGGGTTCCTTACTAGTGAACCAGGATCCTTTTGTACCAGCTGTATATGAGAATGTTCCTGAAGGACATCATGCTGAACCTTGCTTCATGTCCCCGCTGACCCCCTTGATGACTTCTAGGTCCTGATAAACCATGGCAAGGACTGCTCAAAGTACATGGTGCGTCTCACCTATGATACCTTCAAGTCTGCAAGCAGAGTGGTGGCTGCGGACATTGGTGTCCCTCAATTGGCTTGGCTCCAGTCCTCCGACCTGGAGCAGTGGGTCCAGGACAAACTGACCAATGTCCGCTGCTGAGGGGATAACTTCTTTGGGAAACCAGTTGAGGACAAAGCAGGAGAACTTGAGGAGGAGCATGTGACACTCTCCAGGCTCGCGAAGACCGCTGACCCCTCACGCAAAAAGTATCAGGGCAAGAAGGCCTTCCACCCAGGTCCCGCCCAGTACTAGCTGGGCCCCATAGTGCCCAATTAAAGGTGTGGGCCACTAGCCAACAGTGGAGGGAGAAACTTAAGAAGGCCCAGCCAGCCCCAAAGCCCAAGCCAGAGGTGGGTTCTTGACTCATGAGCATAGCTGACCAACTGTTGCCCATTGGGGTATCCTCTCAAGTAGGGGGGCAGCTCTTCCATTTCACCCACAGGTGGCCCCTTATCACCTCGTATACATGGGTGCTGCAGCTTGTCCAACATGGATACTGGCTGCACTTCACCCGATTGCCACCTCCTTTCACCCAGGGAGAATACCCCATAGACGTATGTTTGTTTATTCAAATTTGATATACCACCATTTGTTACATCAGGGCGGTTTACATGTACAAAGTCAACTGGAATGGTCGCAAGGCCTTGTAGCAAGAAAAGAACTACAAAATTGAGACAGGAAAGAAGAAAATAGTAGGACAATAGGACAAGACGTAAAGCGAGAAGAAGGCAGGATATAAGTAAACCTGGATAAACCAGGTCAGCTGGGTATGGCCGGAAGGTTGTATGCAGTTGTGAAGAAATGGGTTTTGAGTAGCGACCTAAAGGCGGTGTAGTTTTCTTCTTGATGGAGTGAAAGGGAGAGAGAGTTCCAAAGAGCTGGACCATGGAAGAAAAAGGCAGAGTGACGGGTAGATTGTAGATGTGCACGAGACGGTGGGGGGAGGTGAAGTCGATTGATATGGAGGGAGTGAAGAGTTACGTGCGGGGGTGTGAAAATGAAGAAGATCAGCGAGGTATTGCGGTGTGTGTATATAAAGGACTCTGTGAACCATGGTTAATATCTTGAATTTAATACAGTATTCGACCCGGGAGCCAGTGCAGGAGAGAGAGGGGGCAATATGGTCTCTGTGGGAGGAGTGGGAGATAATTCTGGCTGCGGTATTTTGAATAAGTTGTAAGCGACCTACTGCACCAAAACCTGTTACAGCAGATCTCCACTCTCTGGACTGACCACGCCATCGAGCCGGTTTTGCTGGCTCAGGTTGGAAGAGGCATCCACTCCAGGTAATTCCTGGTCCCCAGAAAGATGGGTGGGTTCAGGCCCATTCTGGACTTCAACTGGTTCTTGGTGTGCAAAAGTTTCAAAATGGTCTCACTGGGGACACTTCTCCCTTACCTCCTAAAGGACGTTTGGATGTACTCCTGGTATCTCCTGATCCATCCAAGTCAGAGGAAGTACCTCAGTTTTTGGCTGGGGGATCAGCACCATCTGAACCAGGTGCTCCCTTTTGAGCTGGCTTCAGCATCCCAAGTCTTCACGAAATATCTCGTAGTAGAAACATATAAAACATAGAAAAATGATGACACAAAAAGACCACATGGCCTATCTAGTCTGTCCTAAGAGTGCAAAGGAGGAGCGTGACTCTTGCAGGTGTAGAGGGAAACAAATATATAATATAATAGCTATAAAAAGAAAAGTTGTGTAATCACATGCTTGGACAATCAATTAAAATACAGGGTGTCTAACATTTCTAAGTAATAAATAGATAAATAAAAATGATGAAATAAATAAATAATACTGATAATTATGATAAATCAAAGATAAAGATGAATGGGTACACAAATAATATAAAAATGAAGCTAACACATAAAAGCTTTATATACTCATATAAAATTGTAAAATGTAAATTGTAAAATATTAAAAATTAAACAATCATTAAACATATGAGTAAAAGAAAGTGGTAACAAATAGTGATGGATTAGAAAGAGACTGTTAATGAGAAGACATATAAACAGAACATTTATATATTAATTGGATCATAAAGGAGACCACGGAACATCAGATAATAAGCGACTATTATGCAGTCAGTATGGAGCTAATGATCTAATGTGGGGGAAGAAGAGCAGCATGAATATACTGATAAGCGTGGGAAATAGAGAACTGAAGGAGAGAGGATTGAAGGAAACCTATTTTGTAAATGTACTGATGGGATTTGAGGAACAACATATGACTCCAATTTTGAATCGATCGTCTAACATGGCAACATGTATTATTACGACTGATGTATTTATAAAACAGAAATTGTGTGGAAATTAAAAGTCTTATGTACACTAATAATATGGATATGTTTATTTATAGATCAAACGATCGCTAAAATAATACTCGCATGTCAATATAGAAACAAGTGTTCTCATTAACAGTCTTTATTTATCTATTTATTACTTAGAAATGTTAGATACCCTGTATTTTAATTGATTGTCTGTCCAAGCATGTGATTACACAACTTTTCTTTTTATAGCTATTATATAGTGCTACAACCTGATTGTCCTTTGGTGACAAGCTCATCAGATACGGCACTATCAACACATAGTGTTTTCACCAAACTGTCTTTATGAGACACTCCATTGTATACAACATTGGTATGTTTCTTTTTTAATTTATACCTTTTTTAAATTTATACCTTTTATGATCTTTTGATTTGTTTTATTCTTATTTATTATGTATATATTCATACCTGTACAACTTTTTAGGTTGTTTAGTTATGCTTTTGGAATCAATCTGTTTACTATTTATTAATATTTTAATTCATATTTTAATTTTCTGTCTCTGTCTCGGCCCTCGTTTGTATAGTTTTATTTAATCTTATTTTTAATTTCATTTTATTTTAATAATAATTTTATTAATATGATTTAATTGTTCGTTTTGTCCTCTGGATAGTCTTTTTTGATTTATATGTAAATTTATATACATATATTATCAGTTTAGATATATGTTTTTTACTTATATTCGTCACAATTTATACATTATTAGATTCATTTATTTGTTTTTAAATGTAGCGCAATTATTTATTTTAAATGTTGTATACCCATCTTTTGATTTTTTTGATTTTAACATTATTTGTTTAACCCTATGGTAGCTGTATGTCCCCCGAAGAAGGCGCAAGCCGAAACGCGTAGGGACCATCTTCAATAAAGCAGTCTGTTTCAAACCTGCTCTATTCTCTTGCTTCGTTTGTTTTCCCTATCTAGTCTGTCCTTCCATATCAACAACTACAACAGTCCCCTCTTTTCCTTTAGAGATCCTCTGTGTTTGTCCCATGCCTTTTTGAATTGGATACCGTCCTCATCTCTACCACCTCCACTGGGAGACTATTCCACGGATCCACCACTCTTTCCATAGAGAAATGTTTCCGTATATCTCGGTATTCATACTGCCATCACCTTGCCTCCATACCTAGCCCGTCCCTTAGATCATCCTCCTGTAGATAACGGTTAACCAACTTTTTCCCCTATCTGCTTCTCTGACCCATGAGCCCATGCTTCTAGGTAAAGTTTTCTAGATTTCCTTTGTAAGAGAATCCATAATCTGTATATAATATGTACATAGTTTCCCTCGGTTTTTCTTCCTTGTTTACTATCCCTGTTCAATGTAAAAAACTCGATGTGACTCGTTGCATTCTTGTATTTTCTTTTCAAATGTAAACCGCACTGATTATAATAGCGCGGTATATAAGAAATATAAATAAATAAATAAATATCACTCCTGAATCTATCCCCTTTCACCCTCATCCCATGTCCAGTAGTGGCCTTCCAGCTCCAATCCATGAGGATCTTCGTCTTCCCCTTTCTGACTGGCTCATCAAGGATCCCACTCCTGATGCTGTCCAGTAGTCCACCCATCTCACCATACAGGTTCCCGAGCGGCTGGGGTTCGTCATCAACTACCCCAAGTCCCATCTCCAGCCCACAAAGCAGCTGTTCATCAGGGCCCTCTTTGATACCACTCAAGCTTGGGTGTTCTACTGATGAATTGTATGCAGTGGCTTACAGACGTGGTCGGCAGCATACAGTGTCGGCGCCTGTGATAAGGAAGCTTATCATAGCTCAGGTAGGAGCTATAGAAAAGATGATGTGACTCTGAACAAGCAACCTGTCAGTTCTGGTAGAAGCAAGAAAACAGAGTTTTCACATAAAAGACTACCAGTCCCAGAATGCACCAGGTTTCCAGCAGCCATGAGAGGGGCTGAAGTGAGAGAATGTGTGTGCAATCAAGAGAGCTATGAGGTAATCCCTAAGCACTCATCTCAAAGGGCAGGGCCTGATTCAACACAGCTGCGCTGTGTTAGGGAGCAGCACACATTAGGACAGAATAAGAATAGAGCTTATTCTTCAGATAACAGTTACTACAAGCTCCAGCCCAGCTTCAGGGAGAACTTCAAGAACAGCTTCAGCAAAAGCCACAGAAAGAGCTTGAGGGAGAGCTTCAGCAACGGCTACAAGCACCAGTATCACCTGGAGAAACAGAAGCCAAGCCAAGCAGATAGAGAGAGAAGGAAACTCTCTGGAAGGAAGAGAAGAAAGCCCATTGGAAGGTCTGGGAGATTCCAAGGCAGTACCCATACTGGGAGGTATTCCAAAAGCCAGCAGAGTCCATTGGACTGGATTCAGCCAGAGGAATGGAGTGGCAGAGATAGGAATCACCAGTGGCTACCTGGAAGAGAGAAGACTGCATGTGGAAGGGACTTTCAGACCAAGGCCAGAAGGTATGTGAGAGAAGATCCAGTGTCCAGGGATCAAGATTGGAAGGCTGGACATCAGAATTGGGTTACATATTGGCCAGGCTATACAGAGAGGAATAATGATAGCAGGAGAGGCTCAGGTATGAACACTGATCCAGACCCTATCTATAACAGAGAATGGCAGCCAGGGAATAAGCATTCTCATGATAGTGCCTTAATGAAAGACTCGTCTGTGCCAATGTATGATAGTGACCATATGCTGATTGATGAAGAGGGAGATACAGCCAATGAAACTATTTATATGGACTGTTCTCTATCTAAATGCTATTGCTAGTTTTCCGTGAGCAAACACATCAGCCATCACAAAGAAACCTAACTTTGTTCTTTATTTCCACTGCAAACAGCTCTTAAAGCAGGATTTGGGCTCACACAGTAGCAGCCAGCCAGCTAAAGGCTTTCAGCTGGTCCATTGATAGTAATTAGGGCTGCACCTGATTGTGTGTGTGAGCAAGGGAGAATCACTGCTGAGATCGGCGTGGAAAATAAGCAGAAGTTAACCTAACCAGCAAAGTTTATTCTTTTCTTTGTGCCTTTGTATTTGGTAATTATTTGCTAAGAAAACATTAGCTAATTGCCTGACAAGCTGAAGGTTATTTTCTGGTTTACTTTGTGACTTTTTGTATCCGTTTAAACACTGCAAGCAAGTAACCTCATTTATAGTGCTATCAAGCATACATGTGCTGGGTGAATTAAACCCCATCAATAAAAGAAGTATTTTATTGATCTTACCACTTGGTTTCACAACTCAAATTATTGTCATCAGCTGTGTTTGGGAGTGAATGAACTACAATACCCACAATACCTTGCAAGAATCATATGAATATATGCATCGTCAAGATTGTGTAAGTTCTCACCCTAGGCAGCCGTCTGACACGCCTCACAATGGCCCGGGAGTTGCTGAAGGTTCTTGGCCACATGGCCTCCATGGTGTATGTTACCCCCTCTGGTCTGTCTCTTCATGCAGTAGGCTCAGTGGACCCTCAGCACGCAGTGGAAACAGGCCACGAGCCATCTCTGGGACAGGGTCGTGGTCACTGCTCTTTAGTGTACGGTCCCTCAACTGATGACTGGAGCCACTAAACCTGCTCAAGGGTCTGCCTTTCCAAATAGTCTCCCGCCTCCCCCACACAGGATGCTGATGACCAATGCATCCATGCTAGAGTGGGGGGCTCATCTGGACGGCCTGTGTATACGGGCAGTAGAGCATGCACCAGATCAACCATCGAGTTGCAGGCCATAGAGAATGCTCTCCGGTTCTTCCAGGCACACCTGGTGAATCCGGTATTCCTGATCCAGACTGGCAACCAGGTAGCGATATTCTGTATGAACAAACATTGAAGCATGGGTTCTCACCTCCTCTGCTATGAAGCAGTTCGCTTGTGGAAGTGCACCCTGGCCTGTGGGATGATGCTGAGGGCAACGTATCTGCCCTGTGAGCTCAGCATTCTGGCGAATCAGCTGTGCACTCCTCCAACCGCATGAGTGGTCCTTCCACTAAGGTGTGACATGATGGATCTTTCAAGACTGGGTTACCCCCATGATATATCTCTTTGCCTTGCCATGCCGCACAATACCCAAGTAGGCCAGTTCTGCTTCAGGAAGACCTTCCAGCAACTAGCTGGCCTACGATGCTTTCCTCCTCCACTGGAGGGTGGGGCTGCTTTATGCATATCCCCCGATCCCACTTGTGACAAAAACTCTTCTGAAACATCAGGCCGACAAGGGCACCATGATCCTCATTGCCCCATACTGACTTTTGCAGCCCTGGTTTCCCCTGCTGCTCCAACTCTCTCAGAGGGAGCCTCTCTGGCTGGGCTCTGCCTCAGACTTCATCTCGCAGGACAGCGGGACCTTGTTACACCCCAATGTCTGCTCTTTGGCTCTCGCGGTAAGGATGTTGAGCAGATATTCTTCTTGCAACACCATCTGCCAGAGAATGTCACGAACATCCTCTTGACGTCTCGCAAGGATTCAAGGCAGAGCGCTTATGCATTCAAGTGGCGGAGGTTTGCCTTCTGGTGCACAGACTGGCTGCTGGATCCCTGTTCCTATGCAGTGGATCGGTTGCTGAAGTACCTCTCGGACTTGGGCCTTAAGTTAAACTCTGTTCGAGTTCACCTCAGCATGATTAGGGTCTGCTTTCACGGCTCAGGGGAAAAGCCTATTGCAGCTCAGCCTCTGGTGTCACTCTTCATGTTGGACTTGCTCCTCTTGAAGCCTCCTCTTAAGTCCCCCGTGGTAGCGTAGTCTCTCAACATGTTTCTTGCTCAACTCATGCAGCCTCATTTTGACCTGCTCGACTCTTTTCCTCTGAAGTTCTTGACCTGAAAGGTCCTATTTCTAGTGGCGGTCACATTGGCACGCTGCATGAGTGAGCTCCAAGCCTTGGCTCACCTGCCATACACCAGATTCCATCAAAATAGGGTGGTCTTACGAACACATCCATGTTTTCTGTTGGTCTGTGCCTTTCATCTCAATCAGTCGATAGTTCTGCCAACCTTCTTCCCGAGGCCATACACCAACTAGAGTGAGCTGGTGTTTCACATGTTTAATTCTAAGCGGGCCTTGGACTTCTACTTCGAGCGTACAAAGGCTTACCGGAGGGCCACCCAGCTATTTGTCTCCTTTGACACCAGTAAATCTCTAAACACACGCTATCCCTGTGGCTAGCTGATGGCATTTCTCTGGCATATTCCCAGACAGGCCTGAGCCTCAACGGTCATGTCACAGCTCATAATGTCTGAGCCATGGCTGTCTGCACTAACTTAAGCTCAGTCTCTACAGAAGAGATCTGTAAGGCTTCTACGTGGTCTTCAGTCCACACCTTCACAACTCATTACTGTCTGGATGGGGATTCCCGATGAGACAGCAACTTTGGCCAGGCCATGCTCCGGCATTGCTTTGAGTCTTAGGTCCTACTTCTGCCCACCGACCCTTCTGTCCATCCAGGCTGCCAAAAAAATGAGAGGCACTTCAGTGCTGATAAATGCTGAAGGCACTGAATCTGTCGAGTCCCCAGAGGGACTACCTATACTGTTCTTCCTGTTCTCCAGTTTTGTTGCTCCTGTCGGGCTTTGGGCCGCCTCTGTTTACGGTAGCCTGTAGCTTAGGAGTCCCATACATGAGGACTGACTTCTGCTTGTTTACAGAGAAAGCGTAGTTACTCACCTATAGCAGGTATTCTCTGTGGACAGCAGGAATAAGTCTTCACAACCCTCTCGCCTCCCGAGTAGATGTTTTTTAAGCTACTGATGTGTTATTAGATTGGAGAAGATAGCACCGTGGCATGTGGGTAGGCAGGCAGACCTGCATGCATGGTGGAGCCTCCCAAAAGCTTCCAATGGAATCTGCTGAGCATTTCTGTGTGGGGCTTCGTCGGAAGCGTTACCCATACATGAGGACTTATTCCTGCTGTCTACAGAGAACATTGGCTATAGGTGAGTAATTGCGCTTTCCCAGGGTAGGAAGAAGGGTAGGAGTGGCGCACTGTATGTAGAAAAAATAATGTTAAAGCTATAGAATTACAGGGCTTAAAAGGGAGCGAGTTTCTCATGGTTTACACAGTCAAAAGCCTTGCTATAGTCGATAAAGCACAAATAGATATCCTTTTGGTATTCTTTAGTCTTTTCAAGGATCCATCTCACATCCGCAATGATGTCTCTCGTTCCTCGCCCTTTCCTGAACCCTGCTTGCACTTCAGGTAGTTCTTGTTCTAGGTATGGCTGTAGTCTCTTTTGAATAATCTTCAGTAGAATCTTGCTGGCATGTGGGATCAGAGCGATTGTGCGATAATTTCCACAGTCAGTTGGATCACCTTTCTTTAGTATTGGTATAAACACAGATCTTTTCCAGTCAGTTGGCCATGATGTTGTCTTCCATATTTCTTGGCAGAGCCTTGTAAGTACGGTAACAGCTGCATCAGATTGCTGCAATACTTCTATGGGAATGCTATCAATGCCTGGTGCTTTGTTCTTTGATAAGGCTTTCAATGCTGCTTCAACTTCTTCTTTCATCACCAATGGTTCCCGATCATAAGGTATAGGTTGAAACGGCTGTTGGTCCACTTGATCTTTATCATATAAAAACTCTGTATATTCCTTCCACCTTTTCTTGATCTTCTCAGCATCATTCAACAGAGAACCTTGAGCATCTTGTAACATTCCAATTCGAGGCTGGAACTTTTTCTTTAACTCTCGCAGCTTTAGGAAAGCCGATCTTGTTCTTCCTCTAATAGTTTCTGCTTCTATTTCCTTGCAAGTGTCATTGTAGTACTTTTCCTTGTCCTGTCTTGCTGCACGTTGGAAATCTCTGTTGAGTTCTGCGATTGTCTTTCTTTCTCCTTTGGCTTTAGCTTCTCTGCGTTTCTGGGCAATTTTCAGAGTTTCTTCCGTCATCCATTTTGGCCGTTTTTGCTTTTTCACCTTTTGTAGAGACTTCTCGCTTTCTTCCAGCACAACCTTCTTGATGTCATTCCATAACTCTTCCGGAGCTCTGTCATTTGTATCTAAGGCAGCAAATCGATTTTGCAGGCAGTCTTTAAATTCCAGTGGTATATTCTCAAGGTCATATTTTGGTGCATTCATGAGTGGTTTGCTCTTTTTCAACTTTAGCTTGAGTTTGCATACTAGTAGTTGATGATCTGTACCACAGTCAGCTCCAGGTTTTGTCTTTGTTGATGTTACAGAGCTTTTCCATCGTTGACTTCCACAGATGTAGTCAATTTGATTTTTATACAATCCATTGGGTGAAGTCCATGTGTACAGTCGTCGCTTGTGTTGCTGAAAGAAGGTGTCAGAAACTTTTTCTTTTTGGCGCTAGGTGCCATTTTGGGCATTAGGCCCCATTTTTCCTAAAAGATGGAAAAAACAGCTAGTGGTTTCAAAAAATGTACTAAGTGTGGCAGTACCATCTCAGTTACCTACACCCATGACTGGTGTCTGAAATGTTTAGACCCTGACCATTCTCCATCTGAGTCTCTCTCTTGTATGGGGAGGACTAAAAGAGGAAGACAGAAGGGTACCCTCTTTTCTTCGGATGCCAGGTCCATTGCATCGACGTCTTCAAGATCCTCGTCTTCCTCCCATGGATCTCAGGTAGCTAAACATAAGAGCCGGTCCTCAAAGGGTAGCTCTCCTTCAAAGCATCGAGAGGCCATTGGCATTGCCCTTGAGGAAACTACACTGGCAAAACAGCACCGGCGGGAGACTTTGGCCTCCAAAGCATTAACGGGGTCCCAGGATGTTCTCGAGGCTTCAACCTCGGCAGAACTACTGGTGCCATGCTCAGCGGTTCCAGCCGCTTTTACCGGTGCCGATCGGCAGCGTTGATAGACCAGAGATTCCTCGCTATCGAGCGCAGTTTTGCAGCTCTCCTTATAGCTGCGGTACAGTTGACACTGGTGGTTCAACGGGCACCGGTACCGACGCCGGTACCAGCACAGGTACAGATACCGGTACCAGCACCGGTGGGAATTTCTCCCATGCTGACTTTTGCTGGCATCAACAGATTAGTACCGGACCAACTCGGTACCGACTTCGATCGATACCGACACCGTGCTTTGCATGAATATCGGGATCAGAGATACTTCAAATCCTCCGATTACGATGACTCTGATAATTCTGCCGGTTCTAGAGTGTTTCTCCCGGAAGACTCCTCTTCTCCCCAACGCAGAATGTCTCTTCCGGAAGACATGTCTTTTCAGGATTTTATTCGTGATGTGGCCCGAGGCCTTTCAATCACGGTAGCTCCTGAATAAGAACCTAGAGCAAAAGAATTGTAAATTCTCCAGGACCAAGCAGGAAGTCAGTCCTCACTTAAGGGTGACGTCGGCGCCGACGGAGCCCTCGCGGAGCAATTTTCCCCAGCTTTCAAAGAAAGCCTTTGGGAATTGCAGCGCGCATGCGCGGTCGTCTTCCCGCCCGAAGGTGCCATCTTAGCCAGTCTTCTTTTTTCCGCGGAGCCCTACAGACGTCCCCGTCTTGTCCCCGCGAAAAAGTTGATTTTCCTCTTTATTTTATACTTTTTTCTTTCGGTTCGACGCCGATCGTTTTCCCGCCCGGACTCGCGACGCCGGTCTCGAGTCCTCTTCCGTTTTTTTCGGTTTTTCTGACTTAGTCAGCTTTCGTTTTCGTTTTCCCTGGCAGCCCGGTCCTTTGACCTCGCAGGGGCCCTTTTTCCCCCGATGGCTGCCAGTGGCTTTAAGCGGTGTGGTCGGTGTGACCGAAATATGTCACTAACCGACACACACGACTTTTGCCTCCGCTGCCTGGGCCCGGATCATGAGGAACTGATCTGTGGGCCCTGCAGCAAACTGTCCTCGAAGGCGTTGAGAAGTCGGCGGCATCAGCGCGAGAGAATCTTCGCTGACCCCAGCCGTACCCGGACCTCGTCGGAGGCCTCCGTGTCGAAAGGCTCCAGCTCGGACCGTCGCCGGAGCTCCTCCGACCGGGGTTCTCCCTCCGGGGACCATCGTCGGAAGGAAAAACCCGCGAGGGCGGCGTCGGTGGACGCTCCTGGCTCCGCGAGGGCCAGGTCGCATAGCCCCGACAGCCGCCCCGGGTCCTTGGAGGAACACCTCCCGAAGCGACCTCGCCTGGAGTCGGAGATGCCTGCCCGGGTAAGTCCTGTAGTCCTTCTGGACTCGCCTCCGCGACAGCCGACGTCGGGCCCGACGCCGTCGGGGCCCGAGTCGGGGGCTGCTGGGTCACCTGAGCTCGGACTCAGGTTGACGGCCTTGGAGAGCAGACTGTCTGCCTTCATGGACCAGCAGCGGGCACTGCTCGCTGGCTTCGCTGGCGTCGCTGCCCCGACCGCCGGGACGTCGATGTCCAAGTCGACCCCGGAGACCGAGCCGATCCTCGAGTCGATGAGAACTCGAGTCGATCCTCGGTCGAGGTCGCCCTCGGCCTCCCGTTCGGGACCGAGGTCGCCGACGCCGACTCCCTCGGCGTCGGGGCGGCTGGCGCCGCACCCTGCCCGGGCCGACCCCACCGAGTCCTCGTCGGAGTCGGTCTGGGAGTCTGAGGAGGAAGAGTCACCTGATTCTTTCCGGACTCGGTGTGTCCCATCGGACTCTCCGGAGTCCGAGCCTCGGAAGCAGTCCCCCCCAGAGGATGCCCGGTTCTCGGACTTCGTTAGGGATATGGCCAAGGCTTTGGCCTTCCCTGCGGATCCCGAGGAGGAGCCTCGAGCCGAAGAGCTCGACGCCCTCCAGTATGACTCTCCCGCGAGGGAACACTTTACTGTGCCGGTTCCTCCTATGCTGGAACGACTACTCTTCCGCATGTGGGAGAGTCCGGCCTCCTCGCCGGTCCTGAGCAAGCGGGTCGATTCTATCTATCGAGTCCGCAAGAGCCCTGGCTTTCAAAAGGCACAGCTGCCACACCATTCCATGGTAGTGGAATCGGCCATGCATCGTCTTAAGAGCCAGAAGATGCACTCCTCGGTGCCTCCTGGAAGGGAGGCCCGTAACCTGGATGGCCTTGGCAAGAAGTGCTTCCAGGGCTCTATGCTCGCCTGTCGTGTCCAGACTTACCAGCTATACATGGGCATGTATCTCAGGGATCTGGCTAAAGAGCTAGCCGGATTCTCCGCTGGTCTCTCCGAGGAGCCCTTGCGGAGGTTCCTAGCCTTGTCCACGGGTATTCGGGAATGCTCAAAGTTCATGTCCCGAGCAGCCTATGATGGCTTTGAAGCCTCGGCTCGAGTAGCCGCAGCCGGCATCGGTGCCCGCCGACAGGCTTGGCTTCAGTCGTCCGACCTTGAGCCCTGGGTACAGGACAAGTTGGTCGATGTCCCCTGCCGAGGCGAAAACCTCTTTGGCAAGCCCATGGCGGAAAAGGCTGCACAAATTGAGACTGAGACTCTCACCAGGACCAGGCTTTCTAGGAAGACCTCCGCCCCTTCCCAGAAAAAGAAGGGCTCGGGAAAAAAGTCCTTTTACCCGAGGAAGGCAGCTGCCTACAAACCATACCCCCATTATCAGGCCCCTGCAGCTCCCCAACAGGGCCAGCAGGCCAAGGGACGGGGTAACGGGTCCCGTAGGCAGCAAGCCCCCAAGCCTGCACCACCAGCCCCTGCTCAGCAGGGTGGGGGTTTTTGACTCGCTCAGCATAGCCTCTCCCCCCCCGCTGGTTCCCCCCGGCACCGGAGGCCGGCTGGTTCACTTCGCCCACAGGTGGTCCAGCATCACCGCAGATGCCTGGGTGCTTCAGGTCGTGCGAGAGGGCTACCTTCTCCACTTCCATCAGGTCCCTCCCTCCTATTTTCCGGGAGAGCCTCCGCGCCCCCCTCTGCACAGGGAGTTGCTCCTTCAGGAGTTAGCAGGTCTTCTGCAGGAACAGGCGGTGGAACCGGTGCCACACCACCTGAGAGGTCAAGGCTTCTATTCAAGGTATTTTCTGATACCAAAGAGAACAGGAGGCCTCAGACCCATCCTGGACTTGCGCAACCTCAACAGGTTCCTTGTGCGGGAGAAGTTCAAAATGCTTACCCTTGGAATCCTTCTGCCCTACCTCCAGCAGGGAGATTGGCTATGCTCCTTGGATCTAAAGGATGCCTACACGCACATCCTCATCCACCCAAGCCACCGCCAATACCTAAGGTTTGTGGTGGCAGGAAATCATTCCCAGTACAGGGTATTGCCCTTTGGCCTGTCCTCCGCACCGCGAGTCTTCACAAAATGTCTCGCGGTCGTGGCGGCCCATCTCCGGCTTCACGGCCTCTATGTCTTTCCGTACCTCGACGACTGGCTCATCAGAGCAGCGTCCGCTCAGGAGGTCACCAACGCCACGTGCCGCACGGTGACTCTGCTGCAGCACTTGGGCTTTGTCATAAACTTCGCAAAGTCCACTTTGCTCCCCTCACAGGATCTCGAGTTCATCGGCGCAAGGCTGCACACTCCTCAGGCGCGAGCGTACCTACCGCTCGACAGGGCTCAGCGGCTCATGGACCTAGCCGACCGCTTTCGCAGCCAGCCCCTGGTCTCCGCCAGGCGCTTCCTGAGACTGCTCGGCCATATGGCTTCCACCGTCCATGTGACCCCCAATGCCCGCCTGAATATGCGGTCTGCTCAATGGTGTCTCCGCCGGCAGTGGCGGCAAGCCACAGGCGGCCTAGCAGACCTTGTGCGCGTCTCCGAGCCGCTGGTCTCGTCTATCCGGTGGTGGCTCCGGCAGCCGAACCTGATATTGGGAATGCCTTTCCAGTCACCTCAGCCGACCCGGGTGCTGACCACCGATGCATCTCTCCTGGGCTGGGGAGCACATTGCCAAGAGGCTCGTACTCAGGGCCTCTGGACCAAGTGGGAGTCTGCTCAGCAGATCAACTTCCTGGAGCTCAGGGCGATCCGCCTAGCTCTCAGGGCCTTCTCCCACCTGACCTCCCAACAGTCCGTCCTTGTCCAGACGGACAATCAAGTTGCCATGTTCTACGTGAACAAGCAGGGGGGCACGGGCTCCTTCCTCCTCTGCCGGGAGGCACAGAAGCTCTGCTCTTGGGCCGTCAGTCACGGCATTCTCCTCAAGGCAGTTTATCTCCCGGGCCAAGAAAATTGCCTGGCGGACAAACTCAGCAGGGTCCTCCAGCCGCACGAGTGGCGTCTGGATCCCTTGATCGTTCAGAAGCTCTTCCTCAGGTGGGGCCTCCCCACGGTGGATCTCTTTGCCAGTCCTCACAACCGGCAGCTTCCTCGCTTCTGCTCTCGTCAGCCACACCCCCTTCGGGTTGCGGCGGACGCCTTTCTGATCTCATGGTCGGGGAGCCTTCTGTACGCTTTCCCTCCCATCCCGTTAGTCTCTCGGACTCTTTTCAAGGTTCTCTGAGACAAAGCCTTCATGATCCTGGTGGCCCCTCGCTGGCCCAGGCAGCCGTGGTTTCCGCTCCTGCTGCAACTGGCGGTGGAGGATCCAATCCCTCTGGGGGTACAACCGGATCTCCTCACCCAGGATCAGGGGTCCCTACTGCACCCCAACCTCCGGTCTCTCAACCTCATGGCCTGGCTGCTGAAAGGGTAGTCCTTGCTCCTCTTCTCTTGCCGGCGGAGGTGGAGGAGGTCGTCTTGGCTTCGCGACGGCCTTCTACCCGCAAATGCTACGCCCTTAAATGGCGTCGCTTTGCAATCTGGTGTTCCCAACAGTCTCAGGATCCCTTCTCCTGCCCGGTGTCGGTGATCTTACAGTACTTGCTACACCTCTCTAATCTGGGACTTAAGTCCAACTCCGTCAAAGTTCACCTCAGTGCTCTTTCAGCACATCATGTGCCGGTGGACGGCAGACCTCTCTCCAACGACCCTCTCGTAGCGAGGTTTCTCCGAGGTCTCCTTCTACTTAAACCACCTCTGCGCCCGCCAGCACCTGACTGGGACCTGAATGTGGTTTTTCAGCGGATCACCTGTCCGCCTTTTGAACCTATGGCTACCTGTTCTCTCCGTTTTCTGTCCTGGAAAACGCTGTTCTTGATAGCCCTCACTTCCGCTAGGCGCGTAAGTGAATTGCAGGCCCTCGTGTCTGATCCCCCTTACACTAGGTTCTACAAGAATAGGGTAGTCCTTCGGACTCACCCGAAATTTCTGCCTAAAGTGGTCTCCCCTTTTCACATCAATCAGGAGGTGGTACTTCCAACCTTCTTTCCCAGACCACACTCCAGCCGAGCTGAAACGGTCCTCCATACCCTGGACTGTAGAAGGGCATTGAACTTCTACCTTGACCGTACGCGGGAGCACCGTAAAGCTGCTCAGCTTTTTGTGTCTTTTGACCCCAATAAATTGGGGCTCCCGGTCTCCAAGCCACTCTGCCCATCCATGAAATTCTTCATGATTTGATGTTCAGAATGTGGGAGATACCTCTGACCACATCTCCTCATTCTAGGAGACTTGATACCATGTATCGAGTTCCAACATGTCCTGGTTTTCAAAGGACTCAGCTGCCACACCTTTCAATGGTAGTGGAGTCAGCCATGCGTAGGATGAAAAGTGAAAAAAGACATGCATCCAATCTTCCAGGTCGTGAATGCAGGACTCTTGACGCTCTTGGGCGTCAAACATTTCAGGCTTCCATGCTTTCAGCTAGGATCAGCTCATATATTTTATATATGGGAATGTTCCTCAAAGAGGTTGCAGGAGATTTGGAGCTTATGAGCCCTCTTCTCTCTGATGACAAACGACAAGCCTTCCTTACTCTGGTCAAGCATGTTCAAGACGTCTCCAAGTTTGTAAATCGTGCAGCCTTTGACTGCTTTGAATGCATCAGCAGAACCTCGGCTATTGCCATTGGTGCATGTCGGATTGCCTGGCTTCAGGCATCAGATTTGGGTACAGGATATATTGGGAAACATCCTTGCACAGGAGAAAATCTTTTTGGCAAGAATTGGCAGGAAAAGGCTAATGAGATAGATGCTGACAATATCACTTTAGATAGATTGTGAAAATCTACAGCCACTCCAGCCAAAAAGAAACCCTATAAAAAACCCTTTTTCAGCAAAAAGAGGAAGTTTTATCCATCCTATACCCAGCAAGGGCAAGCTCAGGATCAAGTTGCCCAGAAAGGTCAACCACAGCAATCCAGACAAAAGAAGCCAAAAGACCTTAGAGTTCAACCAGCTCCACAGGCCCAGCCCCCTCAAGGGCTTTGACTTCTTCATAGAGAACTTAGCCTTCTTGCCTCTGGAAGGTCCACTACCCCTAAACATTCCAGGCAGGTTGTGCCATGTTTCCAACAGATGACACCAAATAACAGCAGAAAATTGGACTCTGTCCATTGTGGGAGAGGGGTACAAGCTTCATTTTCACAGTATGCCCCCTCCTACAATTGTAAGACAGTTCAATTCCCAAACCTCTACTGACAATCTACTGGGTTGAGAGGTCTCAACACTCCTTGCTCAAGGAGCAATAGAGGAGGTGCCCATTCTTCAACAGGGTACAGAGTTCTACTCCCCTTATTTTCTTATTCCAAAGAAAACAGGAGGACACAGACCCATTCTAGACCTCAGAGAATTGAGCAAATATCTGTTCCGAGAAAAGTTCAAAATTATTTCTCTAGGAATTCTTCTGCCATACCTTCAAAGTTAGTTTTGGCTTTGTTCTCTATATTTAAAGGATGCATATACTCACATTCTGATCCATCTAGATCACAGGAAATATTTACGATTCCTTTTCAGGGAAAACATTCCCTATACAGGGTTCTTCCCTTAGGTCTGGCTTCGGCACCAAGAGTATTCACGAAATGCATGGCAGTAGTAGCTGCATTTCTGCGAACCCTAGGGATATTCGTCTTCCCTTACTTAGACGACTGGCTCATTCAAGCCCCCACGGTTCCTGAAGCCAGCTTTGCACTGTCTCGCACAATGCAAATTCTTCAATACTTGGGATTGGTTATAAACCTCCCAAAATCACAACTTGCTCCGTCCCAATCCCTGGAGTTCATAGGAGCTCGTTTAGATACCAGACAGTCAAGGGCTTTTCTCCCACAGCCCCGCTGTCTTCACATAGTGCAGCTAGCGTCCCAAGCAGCAGTGAAGTCCTTCCTAACTGCTCGAGAATACTACAGCTATTGGGACATATGCCATCCACAGTTCATGTGGTTCCCTATGCTCGCCTTCATATGCGAGCAGCCCAGTGGACCCTATCCACACAGTGGACACAGGCCACAGGACATCTGTTGGACAAGATATCAAACTCACAACGACTGATTTTGTCCCTCCAATGGTGGAAATCACTGGAAAATCTTCTAGTGGGATCTCCTTTCCAGCAACCCCTATTCCAGGCCACCCTAACAACAGATGCATCACAGGTGGGATGGGGAGCACAAGTGCATCATCTCTCTACCCAGAGTACCTGGACTCCACAGGAGGCTTGTCTTCACATAAACCTCCTGGAACTCAGAGCAAAACTCAGAGCAATCTATCTAGCTCTTCGAGTATTCCTTTCTCAGCTCAGCTACAAGACAGTCCTAGTGCAAACGGACAATCAAGTAGCCATGTTCTACATGAAGAAGCAGGGCGGAACAGGCTCTCTGTCATTATGCAACAAAGTTTTACGACTATGGGCCCTCGCCAGAGAGCATCAAATTCACGTTCTCGTGGTATATCTTCCAGGCATTCAAAACCTTTGGGCAGACAAACTCAGCCGAGTACTGCTGCCTCACGAATGGTGTCTCCACCTAGACCAGGTGGCCAAGATATTTCAGGTCTGGGGAACCCCAGACATAGACCTATTTGCAAGTCCACTGAATGCCAAACTTCCCCGTTTCTGTTCCAGAATTCCGGCTCAAAATTGCCAGGCAAGGGAAGCCTTCCTTCTTCACTGGGGTCCCGACTTCCTCTATGCCCTCCCACCCATTCCCCTCATTCCCAAAACTCTCTTCAAGCTTCAGAGAGACAGGGGTCGTATGATCCTCATAGCGCCACAGTGGCCACGCCAAACGTGGTATCCCCTGCTTCTACATCTGCACCTCTGGAGTTAGGGTTTGCTCCAGATCTTCTCTCCCAAGAGAATGGGATGCTATGGCACCCAAATCCCCAGTCCCTGCATCTCAGGGCCAGATTGCTAAAAGCTTAGACCTTCAGGATCTCAACCTTTCCCAACAGGTACAATAAACATAAACATATCCTTCAGGCTTCTAGAAAACCTTCCACAAGATGCTCTTACGCCTTCAAGTTTTAATATATGGTGTTCCCCCTTATGATAACTTTGGAATCGATACTAGAGTATCTACTTCATTTATCAAATTCTAGTCTAAAGACCAATTCAATAAGAGTCCATCTTAGTGCAATTGCAGCTTCCTACAAACCTCTAAATGGACAAACTATTTCCTCTCATCCACTCATATCAAGATTTATGAGAGGTCTTCTATTAACAAAGTCTCCCATCAGGCCACCACCGATGGCATGGGATTTAAACCTAGTTCTCGGGCAGCTCATGAAACTGCCCTTTGAACCTTTAGCCACTACAACCCTAAAGCTTTTGTTCTGGAAGGTCATCTTCCTAATTGCAATCACCTCTGCACGTCACATTAGTAAATTGCAAGCTTTAGTGGCTGATCCTCCTTATACTGGATTTCACCATGATAAGGTTGTTCTCAGAACTCATCCACACTTTATGCCAAAGGTGGTTTCGCCTTTTCATTTAAATCAATCAATTTATCTTCCTGTATTCTTCTGAGCCCTCGTGCCTCTAATGCAGAAAGGAACCTTCATACTTTGGATTGTAAAAGAGCCTTGGCTTTTTACCTACAAAGAACACAGCAACATAGAAGGTCTTCTCAACTTTTTGTTGCTTGTGATTCTAGTCATTTGGGACTTCCGGTCTCCAAAAGAACTCTATCCAAATGGATTGCACAATGCATATCCTTTGCTTATGAGAGTAAGAGTCTTCCTCTTCAAGGCCATGTCACAGCTCACAATGTGAGAGCCATGGTAGCCTCTATGGCTAACCTTCAGTCTGTGTCTATTGATGACATTTGTCGAGCAGCCACCCGGGCTTCGGTACACACCTTTACAGCCCACTACTGCCGTCTGGATGCCTTCTTTGGCCAAGCTGTTCTTCAAAATCTCTTTCAGACCTAATTCAACTTCTACCCACCAACCCTGGTGGGATGCCAGAGATCCATGGGAGGAAGCATGGTCCACCTTACGATAGGTGGCATCTTCCTGGGGCTATCTCCCTGGCCTCTTCAGCTAGGGAGTCCCTATATGTGAAGACTATATTCCTGCTTGTTCCTGGAGATAGCATAGTTACTCGCCTGTAGCAGGTGATTTCTGGCAACAGCAGGAATTTAGTCTTCACAACCCACCCACCTCCCCTAGGAGTTGTCTCTCTGTCTCTTTCCTCTATCCTTTCACTCAGCTACAGACTTAACTGAAGAGGGACAGTTGGAAAGGCGGGAAGGCAGCGCACATGTGCTGAGGGATGCTCCCAAAAGCGTTCCTATTGGACTCTGGGGAGCGTTCACGCGCAGTCTCCATCGGTACCGATGGTACCCATATGTGAAGACTAAATTCCTGCTGTTCCCGGAGATCACCTGTTACAGGTGAGTAACTATGCTTTATATTAGTATGATATTAGGGTGTGTCAATTTTGGAGATGTCATAATTTTAAATAGCACTAGTGAAAAAAAATGGTACAATTTCATGTGGAATAGCAGCAGAGGAGGATCCAGCAGAACAAACACTGAAAGAGCGATGGTAAAGATAAGAGAACTAGGATAGCACAGAGCCCTTAAAACCAAGCGAGGACAAGGTATCAAAGAGAAAGTTGTGGTCAACAGTGTCAGAACTTATTCGCTAAAGACTGAGTCATTTTGAGCTGCCTTTCTTGATCACATAAAGAGCCTTGTGAATATGCACTATCATTGACTCTGGGCAATGTATCTATAATTTAATCTACGTCTTTGAAAGAGATACGATTGACTATGCAGTATTTTTCACCAGCATCATAATTCAAAGTTATGAATTTTCTGCCTGTCCTGCTTCTTTGCTGTCTAATTAAAGCTGACAATTGGAAGGATTAATACAATAAAAGCAGCTATGGATGTTACCATCAACAATTAGCTTCCTTACAGAAAATTGAACATAGTTTAGGACAACTATCTACAGGGTCACCATGAGTTGCCATCGATTTGGCTGCACTTAGCAGCAACAGTAACAACAAGAATAGATTGACTATATGTTTGAGATACTAATTTGGATTATTTCAGTTGTCATGACTTTGTAAGTCTTGACTGGGGAGAGCTGCAGTACTCAATTTCTGATTATGATGTGATGGCCACAGCTTTACAGGAGTTGCATTACCCAGTTATCCAAATCAGTGTGGAAAACTAATAAGACATGATTTGACTAACATAAGTCAGAATTTATGGGTATCTGCTTGAATTTAATAACTTTCCTTATGTCTTTCTGCAGTGGGAGGTGGCAGAAGTGGTTCTTGAAGTTTTTTACAAATTGCTGAGAGACTATGAACCTCAGCCGGAAGACTTTGTGGATCAGTGTGTAGAACTACACGGTCAGTGTGAACCTGATTTACATTAAATGGATTGAGTCTTTGATGCATAGAAAATCACTCAAATTTGATTTGGTGCTTTTTTTCTTTATAGGAGAAGAGATTATTGCATCCAAAGCACCGGGATTCAACTTGATGCATCATCTCCTGAATGAGTCTCCGATGCTGGAATTGTGTTTGAATCTGATGGAAGAAGGGGTCACCCAGCTTGATACTTATGCTCCCTTTCCTGGTATGTTACATTAGAGTTGTCAGTACAATCAATACCATCTCAAATAAAAGTACGTTAATTGTAGCTTTCTCCGGGAAAAGCAGTAAGTCAGTCCTCACATATGGGTGACATCGGCACCGACTGAGCCCATGCAGATTCACGTCCCAGCTTTCAAAGATAGTCTTTGGAAGTTAGACTGCACATGTGTGGTCACCTTCCCGCCCAAGGATGCCATCTTAACACAGTCTTCTTTTTTCCGCAGAGCCCTGCAAACGTCTGTCTGTCGTCCCCAGTAAAAGTTGATTTTTTTACCCTTTTTCCTTAGCTTTTTGCACATTTTATCGGTTGGTTCCCATTCACCTTCATGCCGTTCGAGTCCGCCCTCACCTTGGCATTGCGTTTTTCTCTGTTTTTTTTCTTTTTCTTTTGGAGCGCGGGACTGCTGTCATGCCCTCCCTGACCGAGATGTGTGAGTTTGATCTCGTGGATGCCGTCTTCCCTGCTATGTTTTCGTAGCTGTTTTAAGCAATGTGAATACCCCCGCACTGTGTCCATCATGGACTGCCACAGTTGCTGCATCAAGTGCCTTGGTGTGTACAAAGAAGACTCCACTTGCCTGCTCTGCCTGTAGACCTGTACCGATCACTGCATATCCTACTGGCAAAAGAGCTAGGACGACACCTTAGAATGCAGCGTGACTGTCTTCCTCGAGGCGCAGTGGGGCTCGATACCCAGAGCCTCCAGGTCATCGGTGCTGACCATGGGACTCAACATTGCAGGGACTTCCCTGTAGGACGTCCAGCCTGTGCTGGAATGATTTGTGTGTTTGGAACTGCATCAGTCAGCCTCCTGCTCAAGTCAAGACTTGCCCTGAGCACCTCGGAGTCCACCCGTTGGGCACTGCAATTTCCTACGGCGCCGGTGGCTTATCAGCTCGATGACCACCCGGGACTCAAAGTCAAGTTCTCGTCCAGTTCTGAGTCGGGTTGGGAGACTGCCGACTCATCGCCTGTCAACATGCTGCAAAGAGATGTACCCTCCGAGCCATCTCCCCTTTAGGAATGCCGGAGGTCCCTGCTCAAGGACCTCGCGCTCGTCTACTTTGTCCGCGGGATGTCAAAGGCCCTGGCCTTTGTAACGGAGCCAGAGAATGAGCCTCATGCCGAGTACTTAGAGATCCTCCAGTGCAAGTCCCCTCTGAAGGCGGCACTGATGGCGCTGATTCCCCCTATCTTGGATCACTGCTTGTTCGGTATGTGTGGAAAGCCCCGTGATGGTTCCAATAATGCGCCGGTGACTCGATTCCTAGTATCGAGTTGGCAAGAACCCTGGTGTTCATAAAGAGCTGCCTCACAACTCCATGGTTGTGGAGTCGGCTATGTTTTGGATAAAGTGTCAGAAGATGCACTCCTTGGTGCCCCCTGGTAGGGAGACCCGCATCATGGTTGGGTTTGGCAGAAAGTGCTACCAGGACTTGATGCTTGCGGCTTGCATCCAGGCTTCCCAGCTGTACATGGGCATGTACCTGAGTGACCTGGCGAAATGAGCTTGCTGGGTTCTCAGCTGGGCTGGCAGGTGAATCCCTCGAGCGCTTCCGGACCCTCGCCGCCTTGGTCAAGGAATGCTCAACATTTCAGACTCAAGCAGCCTTTGACGGCTTTAAGTCTGTGGCTTGTGTAGATGCGGTGGGCTTCATTGCCCGCCACCTGGCTTGCCTACAGTCTTTGGACTTGGAGCAATGGGTGCAGGACAAACAGGTCGATATCCCCTGCTCAGGAGAGAACCTGTTCGGCAAATCCATGACCGATAAGGTGGCAGAGTTGGAGTCAGATTTCTTGACCAGGACCATGCTGTCCTGGAAAACCGCTGATCCTTCCCATCAGAAGGCTTTGGGGAAAAAGCCCTTCCACCCGAAGGGGAAGAAGGCTTCTGGAAAATACCCCCAATTTCCGGCCAGTCAAGCTCCCCAGCAAGGTCAGCAGGTGAAGGGCCAGTGGCATGACCCTTGGAAGCCGAAAGCCCCCAAGCACCAAACAGCACCCCAGCAGCATCCATGGGGCTGCTTTTAGCTCCCTGTGCATAGTCTGTCTTCCCCCGGAAGACCAGGGCCCAAGCAACATGGGAGGACATTTGGTCCACTTTGCTCATCTCTGGATGGGCAATCACCACTGTTGCCTGGATTCTACAGGTGGTGCATGAAAGTTATCTTCTGCACTTCGACCAGACACCGCCTCCTTTCTTTCCAGGGGAACTTCCCATGATCTCCCTGCACAGGGAGCCCCTGCAAAAGAAACTCGAGTCCTTCCTTACTCGAGGATCATGCGGTGCAGCCAGTATCTCAGCTATTCTATGGTAAGGGGTTCTACTCCTGCTTCTTCCTCGTCCCAAAAAAGACATACGGCTTTTGATCTATCCTGGATTTGCTGGACCTAAACCGTTTTCTAGTCAAGGAAAAGTTTGAGATGCTATCCCTTGGAATATTGCTGCCCTACCTCCTCTGGGAGATTGACTATGCTCCTTGGATCTCAGATACCTATGCCCACATCCTACTCTATGCCCAAAACTGTCATTACCTCTGCTTTGTCATCGGAAGTTGCAACTACCAGTACAGGGTGCTCCCCTTCTGCCTCTCCTTGACCTTCAGGGTGTTCACCAAGTGCCTGGCGGTTGTCGCCGCTCACCTCCACTTACTGGGAGTTTTTGTCGTCCTCTATCTGGAAGACTGGCTTATAAAGAAAGGCTTGCTGGATGAGGTATGTCGCGCGGCCCGCCACCCCTAAGAGTGTTGCAGCATCGGGAGTTTGTGATCAACTTCCCAAAGTTGCATCTACTCCTGACTCAGTGCCTGGAGTTCATAGGAGTCCTTCTGGACTTGACCCAGGCCGGAGCGTTCCTCCCTCCAGACTGGGCACAGCATCTGGCGACGCTAGCAAGGGAGATGCAGGGCTACTTATTGGCGTCTGCCCATCTCCTGCTGCACCTGTTGGTGCACATCACTTTGACAGTTCATGTAACTCTGCAGGCACGTTTCCGGATGCCTCAGACACGGTGGACCCTCAGCTCTCAATGAACTCACGCCACAGACCAACTGGACGATCCAGTCCGAATCACCCAACCCTGGTGGCCTCTGTCACCTGTTGGCAGAGCCAACCAAATCTCATGACCGGCCTAATCTTCCAGGCCTCAACAACACAATGGATCCTAACCACAGATGCCTCCAAGCTCGGCTGGGGAGCCCACTGCGACGGTCTACAGTCGCAGGGCGCCTGGACTCAGGAGGAAAATACCCTCCAGATCAACTTCCTGGAACTCCGGGCTGTGATGAACACCTTCGGATATTCCAGGCCCACCTGGCAGGCCAGTTCGTGCTCATCCCAGATGGACAACCAAGTAGCAATGTTTTAGATCAACAAACGGATGGGTGGCTCATACTTTCTCTGCTGGGAGGTGGTTTGCGTGTGGAACTTCGCCATGGAGAAAGGCATGTTCCTCCGGGCGATCTACCTGCCAGTACAGTCTGCTTGCAGATCATCTCATAGAGTTTTAGCCCCATGAGTGATGACTCAACCCACTGGTCGCCAACTCCATCTTCTGATGTTAGGGGTCTCGACACTGGACCTCTTTGCCAGCCTCGAGACAATGCAACTGCTATGCTTCTGCTCCCAGAGGCCGGCCCCAAACCAATTGGCGGTGGACTCCTTTCTCCTGCTTTGGTCCGGGAGTCTGCTGTATGCATACCCACCTACTCCTCTGGTTGCCAAGACTTTGCTCAAGGTTCATTCAGACAGGGCCTCCTTAATCCTCGCTGCCCCTCGGTGGCCCCCACAGCCGTGGTTTCCTCTGTTCTGCAGCACTCGTGAGTGGCCCCCATACCGCTGGGCCAGGACCCGCACTTGCTCTCGTAGGATGATGGGTCCCTTCTCCATCCCAGTCAACAGTCCCTCGCTCTGATGGTGTAGATGCCGAACGGCTAGCCATAGCGCACTCCACCTCTCCCAGGAGGTGGAAGACATCCTACTGGCATTATGCAAGGATTCAACACTGTGTATGCATGCCTTCAAATGGCACAGATTCTCCATCTGGAGTGCAGACAGGAATCTCAACCCTTTCTCTTGCTCGGTGCAGGACTTCCTACGATATCTTCTGCACTTATTCCAGACTGGTCTAAAGTTTATTTCTGTCAGGGTGCACCGCAGTATCCTAGTGGCACATCATCACCTCTTGACAGCCAGCCCGTCTCTGTGCACCCCCTTGTGGGCCACCTCATGAAGGAGCAGCTACTCTCGCGGCTCACCCTCTGCCCACCGTGGTGTTGGACCTGAACGTTCTTCTCTTGAAGCTGATGGCTCTGCCTTTTGACTCTCTGGCTATGTGCCATCTCAAGTTCCTGTCATGGAAAGTAGTGTTCCTGGTAGCGCTCACTTCAGCCAGAATAGTCAGTGAGCTTCAGGTGTTGGTAGCCCACTTCCCCTATACCAGGTTCCACAAAAACAGGTTTATTCTCCAGACCCACCTGAAATTCTTGCCTAAAGTGGTGTCTGCTTTTCACATGAACCAGGTGATGGTCCTTCTCACCTTCTTCCCCAGGCCTCACACATCCCGAGCGGAGGCCTTGCTACACACCCTGACTTGCAAGAGGGCACTCTCTTCCTACCTTCAGAGAATGCAGCCCCATCGCTGCTTGTTGCAACTGTTTGTGTCCTATGACATAAACAGGCTTGGGATTGTGGTCTTCAACCATACCCTGTCCACCTGCGTGGCAGAAATCATCTCCTTTACCTATTAGCATGCTGGACTCTCACTGGAGCATCACGTTACAGTGCATAATGTGCGTGCTATGGCGGTCTCGGTGGCCCACCTGTGCTCAGTCCTTCTGCCAGACATTTGTGGGGCTGCCACCTGGTCTTCAGTCCATATCTTTGCAGGCATTACTGCTTGAAGGAAAGTCGGCCAGGCAGTACTTTGGCACTTCTTTGGGGAATAGTGCAATTCCTTCCCTCCAGGCCTTTGTGTCCAGGTTACCATAGACGTGATTCTATAAACTATGTTGGGACTGCATCTTTGGGCTTCAAACCTTTCGGTGCTCCTTGCTGACCTGTACAGTTCACCTTTTGAATTGCCGGTGGCTCCTACAGGTTTTTTTGGTAGCCTGTAGCTTGGGAGTCCCATGTGTGAGGGCTGACTTCCTGCTTGTTCCCTGAGAAAGCATAGATCTCCAGGAACAAGCAGGAATGTAGTTTTCACATATATGGGTATCGTCGGTACCGACGGAGCCTGCTCGGGAACGCTTCCCAGCGTCCAATAGGAACGTTTTTGGGAGCATCCCTCAGCACATGCGCGCTGCCTTCCCACCTTTCCAACTGTCCCTCTTCAGTTCTTCGTTTTCCGCAGACTCGACAGGACATTTATTCCCTGTCACCGCAGAAAATGTCTTCTTTAAACTTGTTTTCTTGTGGTCGCGTCTGCCTCCACACGACACCTACCAGTACCGCCGGTTCTTTTTTCTTCCATTCTAAAAAAATATATATATTTATATATGCATCTGAACTGTTTCTCTTCAGAAAATATTTCTTTTTGGTGCTAGGTGCCATTTTGGGCATTAGGCCCCATTTTTCCTAAAAGATGGAAAAACCAGCTAGTGGTTTCAAAAAATGTACTAAGTGTGGCGGTACCATCTCCATCTCCATCACCGACACCCATGACTGGTGTCTGAAATGTTTAGGCCCTGACCATTCTCCATCTGTGTGTCTCTCTTTAATGACTAAAAGAGGAAGACAGAACCGAGCTG
Organism: Ichthyophis bannanicus; assembly: GCA_033557465.1. Taxonomy (NCBI): domain Eukaryota; kingdom Metazoa; phylum Chordata; class Amphibia; order Gymnophiona; family Ichthyophiidae; genus Ichthyophis; species Ichthyophis bannanicus. The sequence continues at coordinate 263,495,644 of CM066038.1, forward strand.
CAAAACTCGGTACCCTCTTTTCTTCGGATGCCAGGTCCATTGCATCAACGTCTTCAAGAGCCTTGTCTTCCTCCCATGGATCTCAGGTAACTAAACATAAGAGCCGGTCCTCAAAGGGTAGCTCTTCTTCAAAGCATCGAGAGGCCATTGGCAATGCCCTTGAGAAAACTACACAGGCAAAACAGCCCCGGCGGGAGGCTTCGGCCTCCAAAGCATCAACAGGGTTCCAGGATGTTCTCGAGGCTTCGACCTCAGCAGAACTACTGGTGCCATGCTCACGGGTTCCGGCTGCTTTTACCAGTACTGATACCCAGGCATCGGCAGCGTCGATAGACCAGAGATTCCTCGCTATCGAGCGCAGTCTTGCAGCTCTCCTTACAGCTGCGGTACCATTGACACTGGTGGTTCAAAGGGCACCGGTACCGATGCCGGTACCAGCACCGGTACAGATACCGGTACCAGCACCGGTACAGATACCGGTACCAGCACCGACGGAACCGGCCCCGGTGGGAATTTCTCCCATGCCGACTTTTGCTGGCATCGACAGATCAGTACTGGACCAACACGGTACCGACTTCGATCGATACCGAGACTGTGCTTTGTATGAACATCGGGATCAGAGATACTTTGAATCCTCTGATTCTGATGACTCTGATAATTCTGCCGGTACCAGAGTGTTTCTCCAGGAAGACTCCTTTTCTCCCTATCGCAGAATGTCTCCTCCAGAAGACATATCTTTTCAGGATTTTATTTGTGATGTGGCCCAAGGCCTTTCAATCATGGTAGCTCCTGAAAAAGAACCTAGAGCAAGGGAATTGGAAATTCTCCAATACCCTAAGGTTCCTAAGGAGGCAGCCACTCTGCCCATTCATGAAATTCTTCATGATTTGATGCTCAGAATGCGGGAGACACCTCTGACCACATCTCCTCATTCTAGGGGACTCGATACCATGTATCAAGTTCCATCATATCCTGGTTTTCAAAAGACTCAGCTGCCACACCATTCAATGGTAGTGGAGTCAGCCATGCGTAGGATGAAAAGTACAAAAAGAAATGCATCCAATCCTCCAGGTCGTGAATGCAGGACTCTTGACGCTTTTGAGCGTTGAACATTTCAGGCTTCCATGCTTTCAGCTAGGATCAGCTCATATATTTTATATTTGGGAATGTTCCTCAAAGAGGTCACAGGAGATTTGGAGCTTATGAGCCCCCTTCTCCCTGATGACAAATGACAAGACTTCCTTACTCTGGTCAAGCATGCTCAAGACGTCTCCAAGTTTGTAAATTGTGCAGTCTTTGTCTGCTTTGAATGCATCAGCAGAACCTCAGCTATTGCCATTGGTGCACGTCGGATTGCCTGGCTTCAGGCATCAGACTTGGAGATTTGGGTACAGGATAAATTGGGAAACATCCCTTGCACAGGAGAAAATCTCTTTGGCAAGAATTGGCAGGAAAAGGCTAAAGAGAGAGATGCTGACAATATCACTTTAGATAGATTGTCAAAATCTACAGCCACTCCAGCCAAAAAGAAACCCTATAAAAAACCCTTTTCAGCAAAAAGAGGAAGTTTTATCCATCCCATACACAGCAAGGAAAGCTCAGGGTCAAGTTGCCCAGAAAGGTCAACAATAACAATCCAGACAAAAGAAGCCAAAAGGCCTTAGAGCTCAACCAACTCCACAGGCCCAGCCCCCTCAAGGGCTTAACCAACTCCACAGGCCCAGCCCCCTCAAGGGCTTTAACTCCTTCATAGAGAACTTAGCCTTCCTGCCTCTGGCAGGTCCAGTACCCCTAAACATTCCAGGCAGGTTGTGTCATTCTGCCAACAGATGGCACCAAATAACAGCAGAAAATTGGACTCTGTCCATTGTTGGAGTGGGGTACAAGCTTCATTTTCACAGTATGCATGCTCCTACAATCGTAAGACAGTTCAACTCCAAAACCTCTACAGACAATCTACTGGGTCGAGAGGTCTCAACACTCCTTGCTCAATGAGCAATAGAGGAGGTGCTCATTCTTCAGCAGGAGGCGACAGACCCATTCCAAACCTCAGAGAATTGAACAAATATCTGTTCCGAGAAAAGTTCAAAATGATTTCTCTAGGAACTCTTCTGCCATACCTTCAAAGTCAGGATTGGCTTTGTTCTCTAGATCTAAAGGATGCATATACTCACGTTCTGATCCATCCAGATCACAGGAAATTTTTACGATTCCTTTTCAGGGGAAAACATTTCCAATACAGGGTTCTTCCTTTTGGTCTGGCTTCGGCACCAAGTGTATTCACGAAATGCATGGCAGTAATAGCTGCATTTCTGAGAACCCTAGGGATATTTGTCTTCCCTTACTTAGACGCCAGCTTTGCACTGTCTCGCACAATGCAAATCCTTCAATACTTAGGATTGGCTATAAACCTCCCAAAATCCCAACTTGCTCCTTCCCAATCCCTGGAGTTCATAGGAGCTCGTTTAGATGCCAGACAGTCAAGGGCTTTTCTCCCACAGCCCCGCTGTCTTCACATAGTGCAGCTAGCGTCCCAAGCAGCGGTGAAGTCCTTCCTAACTGTTTGAGAATACTACAACTATTGGGACATATGGCATCCACTGTTCATGTGGTTCCCTATGCTCGCCTTCATATGCGAGCAGCCCAGTGGACCCTATCCACACAGTGGACACAGGCCACAGGACATCTGTTGGACAAGATATCAAACTCACAACGACTGATTTTGTCCCTCCAATGGTGGCAATCACTGGAAAATCTTCTAGTGGGATCTCCTTTCCAGCAACCCCTATTCCAGGCCACGCTAACAACAGATGCATCACAGGTGGGATGGGGAGCACACCTGCATCATCTCTCTACCCAGGGTACCTGGACTCCACAGGAGGCTTGTCTTCACATAAACCTCCTGGAACTCAGAGCAATCTATCTAGCTCTTCGAGTATTCCATGCCCAGCTCAGCTACAAGACAGTCCTAGTCCAAACGGATAATCAAGTAGCCATGTTCTACATGAACAAGCAAGACGGAACAGGCTCTCTGTCATTATGCAACAAAGTTTTATGACTATGGGCCTTCGCCAGAGAGCATGAAATTCACCTTCTCGTGGTATATCTTCCAGTAGTTCAAAACCTTTGGGCAGACAAACTCAGCTGAGTACTGCTGCATCACGAATGGTTTCTCCACTTAGACCAGGTGGCCAAGATATTTCAGGTCTGGGGAACCCCAGACATAGACCTATTTGCAAGTCCACTGAATGCCAAACTTCCCCAGTTCTGTTCCAGAATTCCGGCTCAAAATTGCCAGGCAAGGGAAGCCTTCCTTCTTCACTGTGGTCACGACTTCCTCTATATCCTCCCACCCATTCCCCTCATTCCCAATACACTCTTCAAGCTTCAGAGAGACAGGGGTCATATGATCCTCATAGCGCCATGGTGGCCACGCCAAATGTGGTATTCCCTGCTTCTACATCTGCACCTCTGAAGTTAGGGTTTGCTCCATATCTTCTCTCCCAAGAGAACGGGATGCTATGGCACCCGAATCCCCAGTCCCTGCATCTCAGGGCCTGGTTGCTGAAAGCTTAGACCTTCAGGATCTCAACGTTTCCCAACAGGTTATGTAGTAACATAGTAATATAGTAAATGACGGCAGATAAAGACCAACATGGTCCATCTAGTCTGCCCAGCAAGATGGCAAGAGTAGGTGCACCTGTCGCTCTGTGCAGGCCACCCATCCCCATGTCTTTGTTTAGGGGTAAACCCACCATTCCAGGTAGGACACCCCTAATTGTTGAGACGTTATATATTTGTTGAGACGTTATATGCTTCAGAAGTTAGATGGTACCGTTTATTTTGTTTTTATCCTATTGCTGTAAAGGGATCCACTGTGTTTGTCCCATGCCTTTTTGAATTCCGTCACCGTGTTTGCCCCCACCACTTCCATCGGGAGGGCATTCCAAGCATCTACCATCCTTTCAGTGAAAAAATATTTCCTGACATTGCCCTTCAATTTACCACCTTGCAGCTTCATGTTATGCCCTCTAGTTTTACAGTTTCCCCGTCTTTGGAAGAGGTTTGTTTGTTCATCATTTCTCTTTACGTATTTAAAGGCCTGAATCATATCTCACCTGTCCCTCCTCTCCACCAAAGTGTACATATTTAGGTCTTCAAGTCTCTTCTCTTCTCATAAGGCTTCTGATAAGGCTCCAAATCATTTTGGTCGCTTTCCTCTTGACCTTTTCCAGTCTTTTTACATCTTTTGCAAGATACGGTCTCCAAAACTGAACACAGTATTCCAAGTGAGGCCTCACCAGTGACTTATACAGTGGCATAAGTACCTCTTTCTTTCTGCTGGTAATTCCTCTTTGTATGCAGCCCAACATCCTCCTGGCTTTTGCCACACCGCCTTGTCGCACTGTTTTGCCACCTTGAGATCATCAGAGATAATCACACCGAGGTCTTTCTCCTGAACCGTGCATATCAACCTCTCGCCCCCTATCGCGTACATTTTCCTTGGATTTCTGCTACCCAAGTGCATGACACTGCACTTTTTCGCATTAAATCGTAGTTGCCAAGCATTAGTCCAGTCTTCCAGCTTTTGTAGATCTTTCCTCATGTTAGCCACTCCCTCGGGGAGTCCACTCTGTTTGTGTCGTCTGCAAAAAGACAGACTTTTCCATTCAGTAATTCAGCAATATCACTCACAAATACATTGAACTGTGCCATGCCCAGGACCGAACCCTGGGGCACCCTGCTAATCACCTTCCTTTCATCCGAGTAATCGCCATGTACAATCACCTTCTGTCGTCTGTCAGTCAACCAATTTCTAATCCAGTTTACCATCTTGGGACCCATCCCCAAACTACTGAGTTTGTTGACAAGCCTCCTATGAGGAACAGTATCAAAGGCTTTGCTGAAATCCAGGTAGATGACACCCATCGCATGCCCCTGATCTAGTTCCGTGGTCACCCAGTCAAAGAACTCAGTCAGATTTGTTTGGCAAGACCGTCCTTCGGTAAAACCATGTTGCCTCGGATCTTGCATCCTGTTGGTTTTGAGAAAGTTCACTATTCGCTCTTTCAGGAGCGCCTCCATTACTTTTCCTGCCACCGAGGTAAGGCTCACGGGCCTGTAGTTTGACACTTCTTCCCTGTCACCACTTTTGTGTAGAGGTACGACATCAGCCATTCTCCAGTCCTGAGGAACCTCTCCTGTTTCCAAGGATCTGTTGAAGACATCCTTTGACGGTCCTGCAAGAACCTCTCTGAGCTCTTTCAGTATCCTGGGATGTATCCCATCCGGTACCATGGCTTTGTCCACTTTCAGTTTAGCAAGTTGTTCTAACACCTCGTCTTCTGTGAATGGTGTGGTATCTACTTCATTCCCATTTTTATATTTGGGAGTCACAGCTGGTCCATCTCCAGGATCTTCTTTAGTAAAAACAAAGCAGAAGTATTTGTTTAGCAATTTCGCTTTTTCAGTGTCACTTTCCATGAGTCCTTTCCCAGCACTTTTGAGTCCTGCAGTTCCAACTCTGATCTTCTTCCTTTCCTGAATATACCTGAAGAAAGTTTTGTTGCCACCTTTACGTCTTTAGCCATCTTTTCCTCTGCCTTTGATTTTGCTATCCTTATTACTCTTTTAGACTCTTTGAGTTGGATTCTGTATTCATTTCTGTGTTCTTCTGTTTGCAAGCTTTTGAATTTTGCGAAAGTTGTGTTTTTTGCCTTTATTTGAGCAGCCACCTCTTTGGAAAACCAAATAGGTTTCCTTCTCCTCTTGTTTTTATTTACTTTTCTTACATATTTATTGGTTGCCCCTTTTATTGCCTCCTTTAAGTTTAGCCCATTGCAATTCCACTTCCTTTATCTCCTTCCACCCCGTCATCTCCTCCTTTAAGTACTCTGCCATTTTATTGAAGTCAGTGTATTTGAAGTTTAGGACTTTGAGCTTGCTATGATTGGCCTGTACCATGGCTTTTATCTCAAACCACATCGTGTGATGGTCACTGTTGCTCACAGGGGCACTCACGCAGACATTCGACACACTATCACCGTTTGTGAGCACTACATCCAGCGTTGAGCTTTCCCTGGTTGGTTCCATCAGCATTTGTCTAAATAATGCATCTTGGAGAGCATCCACAATTTTTTTGCTTCTTTCCAGATGTGCAGAAGGAGTAATCCAATCCACATCAGGTAGATTAAAGTCACCCAATATGATCGCTTCCCCCTTTGTTGCTATCTTGGCAATATCTATAATCAATTCATTATCTCTCTCTTCAATTTGAGTCGGAGGTCTGTAGACTACAGCAATATGGATGACAGTACCATCTCCTCTTTCCAACGCAATCCAGAGCGCTTCTTCTTTTCCCCATGTCCCCTGCATTTCAGTAGCATTAATATTGCTTTTGACATGCAAGGCTACTCCTCCTCCTTTTCCATTTTCTCTGTCTCTTCTGAATAGATTATAGCCAGCTATGGCTATATCCCAATCATGTGTTTCATTAAACCATGTTTCTGTAATGGCCACAATGTCCAAATCCGTTTCCACCATTAGGGCTTCCAGGTCTGGAATTTTGTTGGCTAAGCTTCGAGCATTTGTGCTCATTGCTTTCCAGCATTTTCCTGGCTTGTGTGTATTTTGCATTGATTTTGTTCTGCCCACTTCTTCCCACACGTTTTTGATGTGTGGTTTAAAAGTGTGGCTGTGTCTGATGATGATCTGCTTTTGCTGGCGGTGGCATGCAGGTACAAGATATCCTTCAAGCTTCTAGAAAACCTTCCACAAGACGCTCTTTCACCTTCAAGTGGAAACGTTTTACTATATGGTGTTCTCAAAGGGGGTTAAACCCCCTTATCATAACCTTGGAATCTATACTAGAGTATCTACTTCATTTATCAAGTTCTAGTCTAAAGACCAATTCAGTAAGTGTCCATCTTATGCAATTGCAGCTTCCTACAAACCTCTAAATGGACAAACTTTGCTCTCATCCACTCATATCAAGATTTATGAGAGGTCTTCTATTAACAAAGCCTCCCATCAAGCCACCACCGATGGCATGGGATTTAAACCTAGTTCTCGGGCAGCTCATGAAACCGCCCTTTGAACCTTTTGCCACTACAACCCTAAAGCTTTTGTCCTGGAAGGTCATCTTCCTAATTGCAATCACCTCTGCACGTCGCATTAGTGACTTGCAGGCTTTAGTGGCTGATCCTCCTTATACTAGGTTTCACCATGATAAGGTTGTTCTCAGAACTCATCCACACTTTATGCCAAAGGTGGTTTCGCCTTTTCATTTAAATCAATCGATTTATCTTCCTGTGTTCCTTCCGAGGCCTTATGCCTCTAATGCAGTAAGGAACCTTCATACTTTGGATTGTAAAAGAGCCTTGGTTTTTTACCTACAAAGAACACAGCAACATAGAAGGTCTTCTCAACTTTTTGTTGCTTTTGATTCTAGTCATTTGGGACTTCCGGTCTCCAAAAGAACTCTATCCAAATGGATTGCACAATGCATATCCTTTGCTTATGAGAGTAAGAGTCTTCCTCTTCAAGGCCATGTCAAAGCTCACAATGTGAGAGCCATGGCAGCCTCTATGGCTAACCTTCACTCTGTGTCTATTGATGACATTTGTCGAGCAGCCACCTGGGCTTCGGTACACACCTTTACAGCCCACTACTGCCTTGATAAAGCCTCCTATCTGGATGCCTTCTTTGGCCAAGTTGTTCTTCAAAATCTCTTTCAGACCTAATTCAACTCCTACCCACCACCCCTGGTGGGATGCCAGAGATCCATTGGAGGAAACATGGCCCACCTTACGATAGGTGGCAGCTTCCTCGGGCTAACTCCCTGGCATCTTCAGCTAGGGAGTCCCCATATGTGAAGACTACATTCCTGCTTGTTCCTGGAGATAGCGTAGTTACTCACCTGTAACAGGTGATTTCTGGCAACAGCAGGAATTTAGTCTTCACAACCCACCCACCTCCCCTAGGAGTTGTCTCTCTGTCTTTCCTCTATCCTTCTATCCTTTCACTCAGCTACAAACCTAACTGAAGAGGGACAGTTGAAAAGGCGGGAAGGCAGCACGCATGTGCTGAGGGATGCTCCCAAAAGCGTTCCTATTGGACTCTGGGGAGCGTTCCCGCGCAGGCTCTGCTGGTACCGACGATACCCATATGTGAAGACTAAATTCCTGCTTTTCCTGGAGATCACCTGTTACAGGTGAGTAACTACGCTTTGCTCACCTGTAACAGGTGTTCTCCGGGGGTAGCCTAAATCAGTCCTCACAACCCTTCCTCCTCTCCGTGGAGTTGTTTTTCTTTTTTATGCTTGATTAAGCTGTGTCATCATAATGAGGTAAGATTGGCACCCTTGGGCTGGAAGGTTACCACCGCGCATGCGTGGTCTAATTTCCAAATGCTTTCTTTGAATGCTGAGAAGAGAATCCACTCGGGCGCAGTCGGTGCCGATGTCACACATATATGAGGATTGATTCCTGCTGTCCCAGGAGAACACCTGTTACAGGTGAGTAATTACGCTTTTCTTCATATGCCAATTAATGGATGTGAAAGGGCTATTTTCTTGTTTTCAGTTTCTGTAATATTTGATATAACTTCGTTTCAACAAATCTTGGGATGGATCACTATTTATCTGCAAGTTAATAATATTAGTAGATAAAATGGTGAAATATGTAATTCTGAACTTGAATGTTACGGCTTTATTCCTGTATTTACCATAGGTAGAAACAGTTGTCTAGCAGGACTTAAGGACCTTATCTGAGTGGCAGCAGTTCTTTTTTTTTTTTTTTTTTTTAATTTGAGAAGAACTCAGACGTGATCAGGTAACTTTCTTCAGCTTTTTTTTTTTTTTTTGCGATTGAGATTGCAGTGGTATTGGACAGTCCCGATTGCAGCAAAGCCCCCAAACTGTACTGCTCAGCTTGCCCAATGTTCGCAGCAGCACTCAGCTTGCCCAATGTTCGCAGCAGCACTCAGCTGTGATGGGCCAGCTTTATGGGGGTGGGGGACACATTTTACTGCTGCTGTCTGTCTGGTTCCAGCTGATCCCTAAACCTTCCCTCAGACTGACTCTGCTCACAGTCCCGGACCCCCAGAGCCTGCCCCTTCTGACATATTGTGACACATCAGAGGGGGTGGGCATTTGTATTTCCAAGTGCGGAGTCGCAAAGATCCACACATTTTTTTTGTGTGTGTTTGAAATCTGAGGTTCTCCACTGCAGATATTGGAAAAGCAGCAGCGGGAGGAGTGGGGGAGAGCATGGCTGATGGGGGGGGGGGGTAATGACTGGAATGGGAATGTAAGACACAAAGTGGGATGGAGGGCAGTGACATGAAGGAGGATTGGGGGGGGGGCAATAGTTGGAAAGAATATGCAGGATACCAGAAGATTTGGACATATAGTGGAAAGGTAGACAACAGACATAGAGTTGCTGACGTCAGAGGATAGAGGGCACATGGTGGATCCGAGGTGTAGTAGAGGGATGGTGGGCAGATGTTGGACATGGGGTTCATTCAGAGCAAAGACTGGATGCAGATGAGGGCATAAGGAGGGGAAGATAGTGGATATAGGGTGGGGAAGTGGAAGGGCAGAGGACAGATGCTGGACATCAGGTAGAGGTTAGAGTGCAGATACTGAACAAGGCCTGACAGCATGGGGGATAGAAGGATGGATAGCAGAAGCTGGACATAGGGTAGGGGTCAAAGGTGTAAGAAAGGCAGATGCTAGATACGGGATGAGGGTATAGGGGATCATGAGCAGAGGCTTGGATACAGGGTAGAAATGTACGGTGGATGCTAGATACAAAATGGGGTGGGTGGGGGGAAGATGCTGGATATGGGGTTGGGGAGAAACAGGGATGCTAAACATGGAGTGGATAGGATGAGAAAAAGAGAAGAGGCGCTAGTTGGTGAGAGAATGAGAGACAGGGCAGGAGAGAAGGGGAGAGATAGTGGACACAGGGCAGAAGAGAGAAAGAAAAGAGTGGGAATGATTTGCTGGGGTTGTGAGAAGGCTCTGTTAAAGATTCAACAGTGGTAGGAAGACGCAGTTAGAAGACAAAGATTAAGAACTGGATGGTAAGAAGGAGAAATGAAATCTGAGTTGATAGAGAAAAATGGAAGAAAGCTGAAAGGAAAAGATCAGTGTTAGAGATGGAAGGAAATGAAGGAGGGAAGAGAAGAGGCAGATCAGACCCTAGAAGATGAATTAAGAGAAGACAAGGGAAGCAGAAATCAGAGACTTGGATCAACACAATTAGAGAATAAACGGACCAGACAGCAAAAGGTAGAAAATTTAAATTTATTTTCAGTTTAATGATTGGACTTTGTCTGTCTTTGGACTTCACAGGCCTGATATTCCTCCTGCAGCAGTCAGCATTTTAAAAGTGTCTGACCACCACGGTCAAAAGTGAAACCAGATATTCAGATAGTCAGTCCTCACATATGGGTGACGTTTGCGCCGACGGAGCCCCCGTGGAAGCATCTCCCCAGCTGTCAAAGAAAGCCTTTGGGAGATGCACCAGGCATGCATGGTCCCCTTCCCGCCCAAGGGTGCCATCTTGTCTCAGTCTCCTTTATTCCACTGAGCCTTCTGGATGTTTTCCAGTTTCCCCCAGAAAAAGTGTGATTTTTAATTTTTTTTTTTAAATTTTTTTTTATTATACATTTCTGTCCAGTTTGCGTGCCGGTTCCTCCCTGCCGCCGAGCAAGCTCCCTCTGTGTCGCTGCTTGGGTTTGTTCCTTTTTTTTTTTACCTCGAAGTGTCTCTTGATCAAAGGCCTCTGACCCCTGCCGGGTGGCAGAGACCCTTTTTTCCGATGGCCTCCAGTGACTTCAAGAAGTGCGATCATTGCAGCAAAATGATGTCCCTCACGAATCCACATGACTGCTGCCTCCGGTGTCTTGGCTTGGAACATGATGACGCAAACTGCTCAGAACCATGTCCTCAAAGGCTTTAAAGCCACCAGCAGCAAGAGAAGTTCTTCCAAAAGTCGAACTCTGCACCAAAGTCTCTGGCGACACCACACTCCAGGGTCCCCCCCCCCCCCCGGTACCTCGGTGTCCGCAAAGCCCTAGCCTCATCATAATCCCACATCTGCGGTTGCTCTGAGAGGAAAACCCCAGTGGTGGAACACAACGTCAAGACCTTCAAAGACCGCCTCTGAGGACGGGTTCAAGAAGAAGGGGAAATCCAACTCCAGGCCCTGCAGTCCCCGTTATGAGTCTGAGGAGTTGGAGTGGGAGCGGCCTCACAAGCTGCCCTGCATTAAGTCGTCAGCACCCGCCAACCGGCCTTGGATATCCAAGGCCATCCTTGTTGAGGACTCCCCCTCGACAGTACAGATGCCAGGTTCGAAACTCTGTGTCTACATCGAAGGCTGCGGAGTCAAGTGGCATGGAGACCAGGATGGTGGCCTTAAAAGAGCGATATTTCTGCCCTCCTGCCCTGCAGCGAGCATTTTATGTCTGGTTTCTCTGATTCATCCGCCCCGATGATGGGACCTTCGACATCAAGCCGATCCTCGAGTGCCACCCGCCTCGAGAGACCCAACTGCTCCAGACAAGGTTCCCGTTCCCATTCCTCAGTACTCTGGTCCTCTCTGGCAAGCGCCTGCGGCTCAGACTGCAGATCCTCCGGGGGCTTGGACCCCAATTGTGGTAATCACGGAGCCTCAGACTCATACTCTGACTTTGAGTCTGAATTTGAGACAGAGGACTCTCTGCAACACCGAGACATGCCTTTGGACCCCTCTCCTCTGGTGTCCCGTCACCATTCCCCGCCCATAGATGTCATTTTCCTTGACTTTGTGCGGGATAGGCTAAGGCACTTGGCCATCAAGATCGAGGCTGAGGAAGACACACGCATGAAGGAACTGGAGATACTTCAGTACAAGGCCCTCCCTAAGGAAAACCTTACAGGACCAGTGCCTCCGATTCTTGAGCGCTGCCACCTCCGGATGTGGGAAACACCTGCGTTGGTGCCCATTGTCAACAGGTGACTCTACTCCATATATTGAGTATGCCGAAGCCGTGGGTTCGAGAAGACCCAACTCCCTCACAACTCGATGGTTGTTGAGTCAGCCATGCGTAGGTTCAAGAGCCAAAAGACTCATTCTTCTGTGCCACCTGCAAGGGAGGTCCAGACCCTCAACGCCTTTAGCCGGAAGGCTTTTCAGGGCTCAATGCTGACTTGCCGAATGCGGTCCTAACAGCTCTATATCGGCATGTACCTCAAGGAGCTGTCGAGGGAGCTTAGTGGATTCTCAGCAGGCCTCGACGGGGAGCCCCTGCAGAGATTTAAGTCTCTGATATTGGCAGTCAAAGAGTGCTTGAAGTTCTTGTCTTTAGTAGCCTTTGATGGCTTCGTCTTTGGCCAGTGTGGCTGCCGCGGGCATCGGGGCATGACACCAAGCATGACTGTAATTGTCTGACCTAAAACAGTGGGTTCAGGACAAACTTATTGATGTTCCCTGCATTGGAGAGAACCTTTTCGGGAAACCCATGGCAGACAAAGCTGCAGAGATAGAGACCAAGTTCCTAACGAGAACCAGACTCTCGAAGAAGACCTCAGTGCAGCCCCGTAAGAAGGCCCTGGAAAAGAAGCCCTCCTTCTCGAGGAAGAAGGGAGTTTGGCAATACCTTGTAATTTCAGGCTTTCTCGGCCCCTCAGCAAGACAAAGGGAGAAGTTCAAGATGCTCTCCCTTGGGACACTGCTGCCGTTCCTCCAGGAGGGAGATTGGCTATGAGCCTTAGACCTAAAGGATGCCTATACACACATCCTGATTCATCTCAGCCACAGAAAATACCTTTGGTTCATGGTTGGGGAGAGCATCACCAATATAGGGTAATCCCCTTTGGACTGGCCTCCTCACCAGGGGTCTTCACAAAGTGCCTTGTGGTGGTCCCAGCACACTTCAGTCTCCAAGTGGCCTTTGTCTTCCCTTACCTGGATGACTGGCTCATAAGGGGAGGCACAGCTGCAGAGGTGTGTGGTGTGCTGAAAGACAGGCGAGCACGTTCTCCTGCTTGGTACAAGTGATACGCCAGTAGCTGCTCCATCTGTTGCAAGTGAGACTAAAGTCCAACTTGGTCAGAATACACATGAGTGCTATCACAGCATACCACCATTCCGTTAAGGGCAAGCCCCTCTTGGCTCAGCCCCTTGTGTCTTGGTTCTTGCGAAGCCTTATGCTATCCAAACCCCCCCCCCCCCCCCCCCCCCCGTCTGCCCTCCAGCTGCAGAGTGGGATCTCAGTGTGGTGCTCTCACAGCTCACTAAGCGCCGTTTGAGCCTCTGGCTACCTGCCACTTGAGGTATCTCTTCTGGATGGTCGTCTTCCTTGTAGTGCTCACATCATGCAGAGTCAGCAAGCTCCAGGCTGTGATATCAGAGCCGCCCTACACGAGGTTCTACAAGAACAGGGTGTTGCTCCACACACACCCAAGGTTTCTGCAGAAGGTTGTGTCCCCATTCCACCTCAGTCAGGAGATGGTGCTTCCCACCTTCTTTCCAATGCCTAATGCTGGCAGGGTGAAGACCATTCTTAATACTTTGGATTGTAAAAGAGCCCTGTCCTTCTATCTGTAATGGACTCAGGGCCACCACAAAGCACCTCGAGCCACCCCATCGTCTGAGGCTCCCAGTGGGAAGGGGACCACACATGTATTGTGCATCTCTCAAAGAATTTCTGTGAAAGCTAGGGAGATGCTTCCGCAGGTGATCCGTCGGCACTGACATCACCCATATGTGAGGAGTGATTCCTGCTGTCCCCGGAGAACAACTGTTACAGGTGAGTAACTACGCTTTCTGCCACCCGAGTCCAATGCCTCATCGTCGTGCGTTTTGCTCAGGTACTTTCTTTTCTTTTCTTTTTTGCCTGCGGGTTTTTTGCTTGTGACCTAGCTTGTCGGGATTTTGGAGTTTAACCTTGCGGGGCTCGTTTTTCCTGTTATGGCTTCGGCCAGCATATTTAAGCAGTGTGGGAAGTGCAACCACACTATATCCCACACTGACCGCCACAGTATCTGCATAAAATGCCTCAGGGCGGACCGCGATGTGTCTTCCTGCTTGCTTTGGCTTTTATTTATAGCATTTGCAAATTATACATTTCCACTTACAAAAGGAAAAACAACATACAATCACATAAAGAGAAAACATTACCTCATATCAAAAGAAAAAGTGTTCAGGCCCACATCTCGGGGAATTTACACGTCAAGAAAATAACAAACACAAATAAAAAAAAACAGTTGAACACAAAATGCACCATATTTAGGAGGATTTCTGTACTTTCAACAAACACAGCCCAACACAGCCTTCTGCCTATCAGTCAAAAACTTTTCGAAATAGGAAACATCTAGGAAAACATAGGATTGTCCCTGTAAGGTAATAAGACATATCTCCAGGAACAAGCAGGAATGTAGTCTTCACATATGAGTATCGGTACCGATGGAGCCTGCGTGGGAATGATCCTTAGCGTCCAATAGGAATGCTTTTGGGAGCATCCCTCAGCACATGCGTGCTGCCTTCCCGCCGTTCCAACTGTCCCTCTTCAGTTCTTCGTTTTCCATGGTGCTGACAGGATCTATTCCCTGTCACTGCAGAAATTTCCATCTTTAAATTTCTTTTCTTGTGGTCGTGTTTGCCTACCGCACGATGCTTACCGGTACCGCCGGTTCTTTTCTTTCTTTTCAAAAAAAAAAAACGTAGACTGTTTCTCTTCAGAAACTTTTCTCTTTGGTGCCAGGCGCCATTTTGGGCACTAGGCCCCATATTCCTAAAACATGAAAAAGCCAACTACTGTTTTTAAAAAATGTACTAAGTGTGGCGGTACCATCTCTGTCACTGACACCCATGATTGGTGTCTTAAATGTTTAGGACCTGAACATTCCCAAACTGAATGTCTCTCATGTATGGGGATGACTAAAAGAGGAAGGCAGAACTGGGCTGCAAAGCTCGGTACCCTCTTTTCTTCAGATGCATCGGCATCGTCAAGGGCCTCTTCTTCCTCCCATGGATCTCAGGTAACTAAACATAAAAGCCGGTCCTCAAAGGGTAGCTCTCCTGCTAAGCATCGAGAGGCCATTGGCGTTGCCCTTGAGGGAACCACACCGGCAAAACAGCCCCAGCGGGAGGCTTCGGCTTCTAAAGCATTGATGGAGCTTCAGGATGTTCTCGAGGCCTCAACCTCGCAAGACCCTACCTGTGCCATGCTCAGGGGTTCCGGCCGCTTTTACCGGTACCAACACCCAGGCATTGGCAGCGTTGATAGACCAGAGGTTCCTCGCTATTGAGCGCAGCATCGCAGCTCTTCTTTCAGCTGCAGTACCGATGGTCCATTGGGCACCGGTACCGACATTGACACCGATGCCGGTACCGGTACCGACACCAACACCGATGATACCGGTACCAATGGTACCGGCCCCGGTGGGAACTCTTCCCATGCCATTTCTGGCTGGAATTGACAGATCGGTATCGGGTCAGCTCGGTACTGACTTCGATCGGTACCAGGACCGTGCTTTGCAGAAGCATCGGGTTCAGGAATACTTCGATTCCTCCGATTCCGAAGACTGACAATTCTGCTGGCACTAGAGGGTTTCTCCCAGAAGATCCCTCTTCTCCTCAGCGCAGAATGTCACCTGCAGAGGACATGTCCTTTCAGGATTTTATCCGTGATATGGCTAAAGGTCTTTCAATCACAGTAGCTCCTGAAGAGGAACATAGAGCAAAGGAGTTGGAAATTCTCCAATATCCTAAAGCTCCTAAGGAGGCAGCCGCTCTGCCTATCCATGAGATTCTGCATAACTTGATGCTCAGAATGTGGGAGACACCTCTGACTACTTCTCCTCACTCTAGGAGACTTGATACTATATATCGAGTTCCGCCATGTCCTGGATTTCAGAAAACTCAGCTGCCACACCATTCAATGGTAATGGAGTCAGACATGCGTAGGATGAAAAGTGTAAAGAGGCATGCATCCAATCCTCCAGGTCGTGCATGCAGGACTCTGGATGCTTTTGGGCGCCGCACTTTTCAAGCTTCCATGCTTTCAGCTAGGATCAGTTCATATATTCTATATATGGGAATGTTCCTTAAGGGAAGTCACAGGAGACTTGGAACTTATGAGCCCATTTCTCCCAGATGACAAGAGACAAGACTTTCTTGCTCTAGTTAAGCATGCTCAAGATGTTTCCAAGTTTGTAAATCGTGCAGCCTTTGACTGCTTCGAATGCATCAGCAGAACCTCTGCTATTGCCATTGGGGCACGACGGATTGCCTGGCTTCAGGCATCAGACTTGGAGACTTGGGTAATGGACAAATTAGGCAACATTCCTTGCACGGGGGAGAATCTCTTCAGCAAGAACTGGCAGGAAAAGGCTAATGAGATGCTGACAATACTACTCTAGATAGATTGTCAAAATCTACAGCCACTCCAGCCAAAAAGAAGCCTTATAAAAAACCCTCTTTCAGCAAAAAGAGGAAATTTTATCCTTCCTATACCCAGCAGAGTCAGACTCAGGGTCAGGTAGCCCAAAAAGGGCAAACTAGACAGCAAAAGAAGCCAAAAGGCCCGAGAGCCCAACCAGCTCTCCAGGTTCAGCCCCCTCAAGGGCTTGGACTCCTTCCTAGAGAGCTTTGCCTTCCTGCCTCTGAGGGGTACCCAACCCCCCAATATCCCGGGCAGGTTATGCCACTTTGCCAACAGATGGCATCAGATAACAGCAGAAGATTGGACTTTGTCCATTGTAGGAGAAGGGTACAAGCTTCATTCTCACAGCATGCCCCCTCCTACAATGCTAAAGTATTCAATTCTCAAACAGACAGTCTGTTAGATCACGAGGTCTCCACACTTCTTGCCCAAGGGGCAATAGAGGAAGTGCCCATTTTTCAACGGGGTGCAGGGTTCTACTCCCCCTATTTTCTTATTCCAAAGAAAACAGGGGGACACAGACCCATTTTGGATCTCAGAGAATTGAACAAATACCTATTTCGAGAGAAATTCAAAATGATTTCTCTAGGAACTCTTCTGCCATACCTTCAAAGCCAGGATTGGCTTTGCTCTCTAGACTTAAATGATGCATACACTCACATTCTCATCCATCCAGATCACAGGAAATTCTTACGATTCCTTTTCAGGAGAAGACATTTCCAGTACAGGGTTCTTCCTTTTAGTCTGGCTTCAGCACCAAGGGTATTCACGAAATGCATGGCAGTAGTAGCCGCATTTCTACGAACCCTGGGGATATTTGTCTTCCCTTACTTAGACGACTGGCTCATTCGAACCCCTATGGTTGCAGAGGCCAGCACTGCACTGTCCCGTACAATGTGAGTTCTCCAATACTTGGGATTGGTGGTAAACTTCCCAAAATCCCAACTTTTTCCTTCTCAATGCCTGGAATTCATAGGAGCCTGTCTAGATGCCAGACAAGCAAAGGCTTTCCTTCCACAGGCCCGGTGTCTTCGCATAATGCAACTAGCTTCTCAAGCAGCAGGCAAATCCTCCCTAACTGCTCAGGAGCTACTACAGTTGCTGGGACATATAGCATCCACAGTTCAATGTAGTCTCATATGCTCGTCTCCACATGCGAGCAGCTTAGTGGCCCCTATCCAGACAGTGGACACAGGCCACAGGTCATTTGTTGGGCAAAATAATAAACTCTCAATGACTAGTTTTGTCCCTTCAATGCTGGCAGTCACTAGAAAACCTGACAGTGGGGTCTCCTTTTCATCAACCCTCTTTTCAGGCCACCCTAACAACAGATGCATCACAGGTGGGTTGGGGGGCACACCTGAACCATCTCTCTACCTAGTGAACCTGGACTCCACAGGAGGCCGGTTTACACATAAATCTCCTGGAATTAAGAGCAATCTATTTAGCTCTTCGAGTATTCCACTCCCAGCTCAGCTACAAGACCGTCCTAGTCCAGATGGACAATCAGGTAGCCATGTTCTATGTGAACAAGCAAGGCGGAGCAGGCTCTCTGTCGTTATGCAACAAAGCTTTGCGACTGTGGGCCCTCGCCAGAGAGTATCAAATTCACCTTCTAGTGGTATATCTTCCAGGCATTCAAAACCTTTGGGCAGACAAACTCAGTTGAGTACTGTTGCCTCAAGAGTGGTCCCTCTACCTAGATCAGGTGGCAAAGATATTTCATCTCTGGGGCAGTCCAGACATAGACCTCTTTGCAAGTCCATTGAATGCCAAACTTCCCCGGTACTGTTCCAGGCTTCCGGCTCACAGTTGTCAGGCAAGGGATGCCTTCCTCCTTCACTGATTTCAGGACTTCCTTTATGCCTTCCCATCCATTCCCCTCATCCCCAAAATACTCTTCAAGCTTCAGAGAGACAGGGGTCGCATGATCCTCATAGCACCACGATGGCCACACCAAACGTGGTATCACCTGCTTCTACATTTCTCTCAAGCAACACCTCTGGAGTTAGGGCTTTCTCCAGATCTCCTTTCCCAGGAGAACGGGATGCTATGGCACCCGAATCCCCAGTCCCTGCACCTCATGGCCTGATTTCTGAAGGCTTAGACCTCCAGTATCTCAACCTGTCCGAACAGGTAAAAGATATCCTTCAGGCTTCTAGGAAACTTTCCACAAGAAGATCTTATGCCTTCAAGTGGAAACGTTTCACTATATGGTGCTCCAAGAAGGGATTAAACCCCCTTGTCATACTCCTAGTATTGATACTAGAATATCTCCTTCACTTATCGAATTCTGGTCTAAAGACATATTCGGTAAGAGTCCATCTTAGTGCAATTGCAGCTTCTTATAAGCCTCTGAATGGACAACCAATTTCCTCTCATCCACTCATATCAAGATTTATGAGAGGCCTTTTATTAACTAAACCTCCCATCAAGCCACCACCAGGGGCATGGGATCTAAATGTAGTTCTCGGGCAGCTCATGAAGCCACCTTTTGAACCTTTGGCCACTATAGCCCTTAGGTTTTTGACCTGGAAGGTCATCTTCCTAATTGCAATCACCTCTGCCCGTCGCATTAGTGAATTGCAAGCTTTAGTGACTGATCCTCCTTATACTAGGTTTCATCATGATAAGGTTGTTCTTTCAATTCACCCACACATTATGCCAAAGGTGGTTTTGCCTTTTCATTTAAATCAATCAATTTATCTTCCTGTATTTTTTCTGAGGCCTCACGCCTCTAATGCAGAAAGAAACCTTCATGCTTTGGATTGTAAAAGGGCCTTAGCCTTTGAAATACAAAGAACACAGCAACATAGAAAGTCCTCACAACTTTTTATAGCTTTTGACCCTAGTCACTTGGGACTTCCAGTCTCCAAAAGAACTTTATCTAAATGGATTGCCCAATGCATATCCTTTGCTTAAGAGAGTAAGGGTCTTCCTCTTCAGGACCATGTCACAGCTCATAATGTGAGAGCCATGGCAGCTTCTATGGCTAATCTCCATTCTGTGTCTATCGATGACATTTGTCGAGCAGCCACCTGGGCTTCGGTACACACCTTCACAGCCCACTACTGCCTGGATAAAGCCTCCCGTCGGGATGCCTTCTTTGGCCAAGCTGTTCTTCAAAATCTCTTTCAGACCTAAATTAACTCGTACCCACCAACCCTGATGGAATTCCAGAGATCCATGGGAGGAAGGATTCCCACCTTCTAGGGTGGCACCTTCCTGGGGATATCTCCCCGGCATCTTCAGCTAGGGAGTCCCCATATGTGCAGACTACATTCCTGCTTGTTCCTGGAGATAGCATAGTTACTCACCTGTAATAGGTGATCTCAGGGAACAGCAGGAATTTAGTCTTCACAACCCACTCACCTCCCCTAGGAGTTGTCTCTCTATCTCTGTCTCTTTCCTCTCTCCCTCTGTCCTTTCACTCCGCTACAAACTTAACTGAAGAGGGACAGTTGGAAAGGCGGGAAGGCAGCGCGCATATGCTGAGGGATGCTCCCAAAAGCGTTCCTATTGGACGCTGGGGAGTGTTCCCGCGCAGACTCCGTCTGTACCAACAATACCCATATGTGAAGACTAAATTCCTGCTGTTCCCGGAGATCACCTGTTACAGGTGAGGAACTATGCTTTACGAGGAAATCATCAATAAAACGTCACACCCAGGGAAATAACTCTCTGCCGCAAAGCAAGAATCTGTTTCCCACTTGCTTGAGTTGATCTGGTCACTACAGGAAATACATTTATGTTCTGACCGCAAAAAACCCCATCCTTATACTTAAATATAACTTCAAGATTTTTACCTTTAGTGCCACAGTAGCAAAGTTGTTTCTTTTTGTGCTTGTATCAGAAGAATCCTCCAAAAATTCAGTAAGATTTTTGCTTGCAGTTGGACGGAGGGAATCAAACGTCCCTTCATCCAATGAAGCCTCCCAAACCTTAAGAATATGTTTGAACAATATCCACAGATTGAGGCAACTTCAAGATCTCAGTAAAATATTTAGTAAGGAGAATTTCTGGTGCTAATAAATGCGTAACTGGAAAGTTTAAAAAATGCAAATTACATGCTTGAGAGGCATTTTCCAGTGCCTCAGTATTAGCGTGAACCAACAATGAATCCTTAATTAAAGCCACCTGCGCAGTGGAAACCAACTGCACCTGAGCTTCTACTTGGACCATTGAATTCTGCATCCTAGACAACCTAGCATCCATTTCAGAAATCTTTTCCACAACACCCAAGTAAAAGTGCATAAGGAAACAACGGTAGAAGAAAGTTTAACATCAATAGCACTAATCGCACCCCAAAAATTTTTTAAGTGTGACTTCCCCATCCAAAGGGGCCATCGCAACCACAGAAGACTCTATAAAATTAACAGGTTTTGGAATTAAATCCTGAGTGTCTCCAACTATCTCCCCGGGGAGCTAGTTCCCAATAATGTTGATGACAACACAGACGGGGTAGGGTGGTGGCGTCAGAGCCCCGGAGCTTAAAGAAGCTCCATCTGGGGAGGGCTGACCACTCTGCAAAAGAACTAAATGTTTATCTAATGGACCAACAATTTTGCCTTGCAGAGATATTCCAAGGTCCATTTTCACCCTTCCACCTTTGTTTTTCTGTTTCCCCATCTCACCAGCAATCAATAACACCCACCAACTGAATCACGCCAAAGGGGCGTGTCCAGCCCTCTTGGTCACCCTCCTTCGGTGCGTGACCCGTGGGCCACTGCCAAAAGTCTCGGAATTTATAGAGCGGGGAGGGGGGGAGGGTCCTTCTCAGTCACAGCTGCACACTGACTTCCATCACAGGAAACCAGGAAAAGTAGCGGGTAGGAGAAACACAGAGCAGTTCACAAGCCGCTCTCTTCCTCCACGATATAACAGTTCAATTTCTCCCGCTTTGCCCTTTGATGTCGACTAAGACCCAGAAGGAGTGCGAAAAGCAGCAAGGGGAGTTGTTTGGCAAGTTCGCGTCAGGATCCCTGCCTTCGATGCCGGTGTCGGGTGACTCGGCGTCCTGCTTCCGGGATCGGTCAGAGCTGTGGGACCGGTGTACATTGGAGCCATCCTTGGAGGACCTTTCCCGGGCGTTGAAGGCTTCATCGAAGCCAAAGTTAAGGTTCTACCCCAGCCAGTGGGAGGGGGGGTAAGACCTCTTGGAACCAGGGTGCAGAACCCTTGTCTTGACGCCAGTGATGAGTGTGGGAGCACCCCTCCAAGCAACCCCGGAGGGAAGCATCGTCAACTGAGTTGTCAGATGGAGTCTATTCCCCCAATGCCATTACCATCCGGGACTCCCCTACCAGGGACCCAACACTGGCCTCAGTATCTTTGAAGACGGCATCTGCCTTGTTGGAACCATTGGACAACCAGGTCAGGATGCTAGCCCTGGAACGCAGCTTTGCAGCTTTTATCAAAGCTCAGTGGGTCCTGACTCCCGGTCACTCTGGGTCATCTGCACCTGTTATGGGCCCGGCCTCATCCAGGACCTCCCCGGAGGATGCCCCTTCCGTCCTTGAGAGACTGGCCTGCTTGGTGTTGACACCGTCGGCATTTGAATCTAGGACTGGCATAGAATCGGGGATGGTTGTGCCAGAGCTACGTTGCCGGGTGTTGTTGATGCTGAGTCAGTCCAATGGCCGTGGAGCGCTAGCTGACTCCTCCGGCTCATAGTCAGCCTGGGAGATGGATGAGGAGTCTCCCGATACCATCCTCCATCAGAACATCCCCTCCGACCCATATCCGCCACACTATCAGCTGTGATCACCTCCAGAGGTTCTAGCTTTCCTGGTGTTTGTCCGAGAGATGTCCCAGGCACTCACCTTCTTGGTGGGTGTCAGAGGACAGGCTGTGTACTGAGAATGTCAAGATCCTCCAGTATGAGGCTCATCCTTGGGAGGTACTGACACTGCCCATGCCCGCCATCCTTGAACAGCTGCTGTTCAGGATATGGGTGATCCTGGTAATGGTGCCAATTGTGAACCGTCGACTTGATTTTCAGTATTGAGTTGGCCAGAGCCCCAGCTTCCAGAAAACACAACTGCCACATAACTCCATGGTTGTGAAGTTGGCTATACGTTGCATTAAGAGTCATAAGATGCATTCCTCTGTGCCTTCCAGCAGGGAGGAACACACCCTGGATGCTTTTGGCCGGAAGGTTTTTCAGGGCCCCATGCTCACAGCCTGAATCCAGGCATACCAGCTGTACATGGGCATGTACCTCAGAGACTTGGTGAAGGAGCTCACCGGTTCTTTTCTGGGTTAGCAGACAAACCTCTTGAGCGCTTCAGGGCCCTGATATCATCGGTCAATGAGTGTTCCAAGCTTCAAATTCGGGCAGCCTTCGACAGCTTCGAGTCGGTGGCTCAGATAACTGCGGTGGGCATTAGTGCCCAACGCCTTGCCTGGCTACAGTCCTCCGACTTGGATCAGTGGGTTCAGGACAAATTATCCGATGTCCATTGCCAGGGGGAGAATCTCTTTGGCAAGCCCATGATGGAGAAGGCGGATGAGCTGGAGCAGGAATTCATGACCAGTACCAGGCAGTCCAAGAAAGCATCTGAACCTTCCCGTAGGAAGACTTGGGGGGGGAGGGGCGGGGCAGGAAGCCCTTCCACCCAAAGGCCAAGAGGACTTACGGAAACCTCCACAAATTTCAAGGCCTGTCACGCTCCCCCACAGGGGCAGCAGGCCAAGGGCCAGAGGCATGGCCCCCATAAGCCAAAGGCCCACAAACAGCGCTCCAGCCATAGCCTGGTGGGAGCTTTTGACTCCTTGGGCATAGCTTCCTCTTTTAGGAGGTACAAGGCCTTAGGTTCACGGGAGGATGGCTGGTCCACTTTGCACACCAGTGGCCAAGCATCACCACAGACGCCTGGGTGTTGCAGGTGGTCAGAGAAGGTTATCTCCTCTACTTTTCCCAGCTACCTCCTCCCTTCCTTCCCAGGGAATTACCCATGGACTCCTTGCACAGAGAGCTTCTGCAAAAGGAACTTGAGGTTTTGCTCGAGGATCAAGTAGTGTAGCCTGTCTCCAATCTCTCCTAGGCAGGGGATTCAACTCCGCTATTTCTTTATCCCCAAGAAGACTGGGGGCTTCTGGCCCATCCTTGATCTACATGATCTCAACTGCTTCCTGGTCAAGGAAAAGTTCAAAATGGTATCCCTTGGAACCTTGCTGCCTTACTTCCTATAGGGAGATTGGCTATGCTCCTTGGATCTCAAAGATACCTATTCCCACATCTTGATCCATCCAAGACACCATCAGTATATCTGATTCATTGTCTGCCAACTGCATTATCAGTACAGGGTACTCACCTTCAGCCTCGTCTTGGCTCCCAGGGTATTCACCAAATGCCTGGCAGTCATGGCTGCTCGCCTCAGACTCCAGGGGGTGGTGTTCTTCCTCTATCTGGATGACTGGCCTATATGAGCCACCACGCCAGGGGAGGTACAGAACGCAACACAGCGCAGTGCACCATAGGACTGATTCAGCACCAGGGCTTTGTGGTGAACTTCCAGAAGTCTCACCTATTGCCCACACAGCTCCTGGAGTTCATCGGCACCCTACTGGATTCCACTCAAGCAAGGGCCTTCCTGCCTTTCGATTGAGCACAGCGCCTATTCTCCCTAGCCCAAGCCGTACAAGGCGGCTTAGCAGTGATGGCCAGACAGATGCTCCACCTCTTTGGGTACATGGCATCCACTGTCCATGCCACCCCATTTGCCTGCCTCCGCATGAGGCAGGCACAGTGGATGCTAAGCACCCAGTGGACGCAAGCTACCAGCCATCTAGAGGACCACATCCTGGTCATGCCAGCCCTGGCAACATCCCTCGCCTAGTGGCAGGACCCCCTCAATCTCAGAGCTGGCCTGCCCTTCCAGGCTCCCTCAGTGCGCCGCATCCTCACAACTGACTTATCCAAGTTGGGCTAGGGGAACCCACTGCAGTAACCTGCAGTTGTAGGGCCCATGGTCACCAGAGGAGAGTGCCTTGCAGATCAACCTGCTAGAACTCCGAGCAGTCTATCATGCCCTGAGGGTCTTCCAGGATCATCTGGAAGGGCAAGATGGTCCAGGTCCAGACGGACAACCAGGTGGTGATGTACCACATCAACAAGCAGGTGGACACGGATTCATACCACCTCTACTGGGAGCGGTGTGCCTCTGGAACCTTGTCGGGGAAGAATATCTCCCTTAGAGTGGTGTACTTGCCAGGCCAGAACAACATGCTAGCTAACTGCCTGAGCCATATCCTCCAGCCCCATGAGTGAAAATTGAACCCAACCATGCTGGCAGACGTTTTTTTTGACGCTGGGGGACTCCAGAGGTCGACCTCTTTGCCATTCCAGAGAACATGCAACTGCCGCACTTCTGCTTTTGGAGGCTGGCCCGGGGTCGGAAGGCAGAGGACGCTTTTCTCCTCCCCTGGTCCAGGTGCTTTCTGTATGCGTTCCCGCCCGTGCCCCTGGTGCCACAGGCTCTCCTCAAGCTCCAAGCAGAGGTGACCTCAGTCATCTTCATTGCACCCAGGTGGCCCAGGCAGCCCTATGCTTCTACAGCTATCCCAGAGGGACCCATTGCAGCTGGGGAGTGCCCTGGACCTGCTGTCTGAGAAGAACAGGATGCTAGTGCACCCCAACTTCCAATCTCTGGCCCTGACAGTCTGCATGCTGAGAGGCTAGTTAGAGTGCATCACCACCTCTCTAGGCTGGTGGAAGACATTCTCCTTGCCTCGCATAAGGACTCCAGATGTCGGGCGTATGCTTTTGAATTGCACAGGTTTTCACACGGTGTACGTATGATGGTCTCAACCCCTTCTCCTGCACGATGACGGACATTTTACGGTTCCTTTTGCACCTATTGGGGGCTGGCCTTAAGTGCAACACAGTCAGAGTGCACCTCTCTATGCCATCTCAGCTCACTACCACACAGTGGATAACCAGGTAGTCTTGGTGCTTCTTCCTCTCCCAGTTCCAGATCCGTCCACCGGTGGCATGCGACCTCATTGTGGTATTGGGGAAGCTCATGGATCCACCCTTTGAACCTCTGGCTACCTGCCATCTCAAGTACCTTTCTTGAAAGATTGTTTTCCTGGTGGCGCTCACCTTGGCCAGGCGAGTGAGCGAGCTGCAGGTGCTGGTTGTACACACGCCCTACACCTGGTTCCACAAGAACAGGGGTTGTCCTTAGGACTCACCCGTTGTCTCTGCCTTCCATACGAATCAGGAGAGGTGGTATTGCCCACATTCTTTCTTAGGCCTCATTCTTCTAGGGCAGAGGCCTCCCTGCACACGCTGGACTCCAAGCATGCGCCGTCCTTCTACATCCAGAGGATGCACCCGCATCGCCGCTCAATGCAGCTCTTTGTCTCTTTTGACCCCAGTTGTATTGGGGGTTGCAGTCTCCAAGCGCGCCCTCTGCATTTCTTTCACCTATCAACAGGAGGGGATCTCTCTGGAGCATCATGTGATGGCTCACAATGTGCATGCCATGGCAACCTCGGTGGCAAGTCTTTAATCTGTGCCTTTACTGGACATCTGCTAGACCGCCACCTGGTCTTCTGTGCACACCTTTTCACTGCACACTACTGTTTGGAAAAGACCTCCCGGAAGGATAGTGCCAGGTTGTACTCCTCCACCTCTTTGGGGAATAATGCAACTCCTTCCTCAAACTAATGATGTCCAGGTTACCGGAGTGGGATTGTATCTTCAAATCTGCTGCTGCTGCAGTATCAGCCTTCAGCCACTCAGCACCCCCTGTTGCCCTATACGTTCCACTTTTTGTGTCGCCGTGGCTTACAGGGTTTTTTGGTAGGCTATAGCTTGGAAGTCCCATATATGAGGACTGACTTTCTGCTTGTTCCCGGAAGAAGCATAGTTACTCACCTGTAACAGGTGCTCTCTGGAGACAGCAGGAATCAGTCCTTACAGCCCTCCCTTCTCCCCATGGAGTTGTGTTTTCTTTTTTCTGCTTTTAAGCTATGCTATCATACTGAGGTAAGATGGCACCTTTGCGTGGGAAGGTGACCACGCATGCACCGTGTAGGTCTCTAAGGCTTTCTTTGAAAGCTGGGGTTTGGATCCGCACAGATTCTGTCGCCACCGTCACCCTTATGCGAGGGCTGATTCCTGCTGTCCCTGGAGAACACCTGT
Organism: Ichthyophis bannanicus; assembly: GCA_033557465.1. Taxonomy (NCBI): domain Eukaryota; kingdom Metazoa; phylum Chordata; class Amphibia; order Gymnophiona; family Ichthyophiidae; genus Ichthyophis; species Ichthyophis bannanicus. The sequence continues at coordinate 263,522,234 of CM066038.1, forward strand.
TACAAAAGGTTCAGAGAAGAGCCACGAAAATGGTAAAGGGGATGGAAGGATACCTCTATGAAGAAAGGCTAAAAAGGTTAGGGCTCTTTAACCTAGAAAAGAGACGGCTGAGGGGAGATATGATAGAAGTCTATAAATTAATGAACGGAGTGGAACGGGTAAACGTAGATCGATTGTTTACCTTATCAGAATATAGAAAGACTAGGGGACATGCAATGAAGCTACAGGGTAAACTATTTAAGACTAATAAAAGAAAATATTTTTTCACTCAACGTGTAATCAAACTCTGGAATTTGTTACCGGAGGATGTCATAAAGGCTGTTAGTGTAGCTGGGTTTAAAAAAGGTTTGGACAAGTTCCTGGAGGAAAGGTCCATAAACCATTATTAAGAAGTGACCAAAGATATCAATGCTTGACCCAGTACAAGCATTGTGGAACTTGTGTCTCTTGGGGAAACTGCTAGGTACATAAGACCTAGATTGGCCACTGTTGGAAACAGAATACTGGGCTTGATGGACCTTGGTCTGACCCAGTATGGCATATCTTATGTTCTTATGTTCTTATAGGCTGTGACTGTGCAGCTGGTTGAGGCTGAGGAGCCTTGGGCTTCTTGGGCTGGCAAGAGCCCTGCTGAGATTGTTGAGACTGATAGACAGCAGCGGTAAGAATGTGGTCTTGCAGCAACTGACTCGCCCACCCTTTGAGCCAATGGCTGCTTGTCCACTACGCTTCCTCTCCTGGAAGACACTCTTCCTAATAGCCCTTACCTCGGCTAGGCGAGTAAGTGAGCTTCAGGCTCTGGTCTGTGACAAGCCTTACACCAGGATTTATAGGAACAGGGTAGTCCTCAGGACTCATCCAAAGTTCCTCCCTAAGGTTGTCTCCTCTTTCCACCTCAATCAGGAGGTGGTTCTTCCAACATTCTTCCCTAGGCCTCTTGCAAGCCAGGCTGAAGCAGTCCTGCATACCCTGGACTGTAGGAGGGCCTTATCCTTCTACCTTGACCGTACGCAGGGGCATAGAAGGGCTACTCAGCTCTTCGTATCCTTTGACCCCAATAAGTTGGGGTTGGCTGTGTCCAAGCATACCTTGTCCATCTCGGTGGCTGACTGTATCACCTGGGCTTACAAGGCGGCTGACCTTCCTTTGCAGGGTAGGGTCACGGCCCATCGTGTCAGGGCAATGACTGCCTCAGTGGCTCATCTGCAGGGCTGCAACTTGGTCTTCAAGTCAGACGTTTGCGGCCCATTAGTGCCTGGAGAGGGAGTCCCGTAGGGACAGTGCTTTTTGCCAGGCAATACTCAGGAATCTCTTTGAGGTTTAGGCAACTCCTGCCCTCTCTTGGGCTACCGGTGGAGGTTGTGTCCTTGAAAAGACTTTCTTTGCTGCTGAGACTAGAGGGAGTTCTCTTGTTCAGCCTGGGTTCCTCGGTAGCCCAGAGCTGGGGAGTCACCCATATGTGAGGACTGACTTCCTGCTTGGTCCTGGAGAAAGAGTAGTTACTCACCTGTAACAGGTGTTCTCCAGGAGCAGCAGGAATCAGTCCTCACAACCCTCCCTCCTCCCCTGGGAGTTGCAGTTGTACATAGTTTATTCTTACATTTTTGTGTGCTGTTCTTAGCTATGTCATTTGACTGAGGTAAGATGGCACCTTTAGGCGGGAAGGGAACCGCGCATGCGTGCCTGCATTCCCAAAGGATTTCATAGAAAGCTGGGGAAATGCTCCGCTGGGGCTTCATCGGCGCCGATGACACCCCATATGTGAGGACTGATTCCTGCTGCTCCTGGAGAACACCTGTTACAGGTGAGTAACTACTCTTTCTTCATAGAGTATCCTTTCATCCCCTTTACCATTTTCGTGGCTCTTCTCTGAACCTTTTCTAATAACGCTATATCCTTTATAAGATACGGCGACCAGAATTGCACACAATATTCAAGGTGCGGTCTCACCAAGGAACAATATAGAGGCATTATAATATCTTTTGTTTTATTTTCCATTCCTTTCCTTATGATACCTAGCATTCTATTTGCTCTCTTGGCTGCCGCTGCACACTGGCTCAAGGGTTTTAACATGCTATCCACAATGATGCCTAAATCTTTTTTCTGGGTGGTGGTTCCAAATGTGGAACCTTGCATCGTGTAACCATAGTTTGGGTTGTTCTTCCCTAGGTGCATAACTTTGCACTTGTCCACATTAAATTTCATCTGCCATTTTGATGCCTAGTCTTCCAATTTATCAAGATCCTCTTGGAATTTTCCACAATCCTCTTGGGTTTTAACAACTTTAAATAGTTTTGTGTCATCTGCAAATTTGATAACCTCACTCGTTATTCCACTTTCCAGGTCATTTATGAATATGTCAAAAAGCAGCGGACCCAGCACAGATCCCTGGGGTACACCACTATTCACCTTTCTCCATTGGGAAAACTGGCCATTTAGCCCAACCCTCTGCTTTCTATCTTTTAATCAGTTCTTGATCCACAGTAGTACACTGCCTCCTATCCCATGACTCTTTAGTTTTGCCAAAGGTCTATGATGAGGGACCTTGTCAAAGGCTTTCTGAAAGTCCAGATACACTATATCAACCGACTCACCTTTGTCCACCTGTTTATTCACACTTTCAAAAAAACATAATAGATTAGTAAGACAAGATCTTCCTTGTCTAAAACCATGTTGGCTGTCTCCCATTAGGCCATGACTATCTACATTCTGAGTAATTTTATTCTTTACGATGGTTTCTACCATTTTTCCCGGTACTGACGTGAGGTTCACCGGTCTGTAGTTTCCCGGATCACCCCTGGAACCCTTTTTAAAAATTGGCGTTACATTGGCGATCCTCTAATCTTCAGGTATTACAGGTGATTTTAATGAAAATTCACAGATTACTAATAGCAGGTCTGCAATCTCATATTTCAGTTCTTTCAACACCCTTTGATGCATACCATCCGGCCCAGGTGATTTGCTACTCTTCAGTTTATCTAATAGTTGTAATACATCTTCCCGATGTATCAATATTTCCTTCAATTCTTCCGCACCTTTAAATACCACTTCAGTCATGGGTAACATCCCTACATCTTCCTCAGTAAAGACCGAAGCAAAGAATTCATTCAGTCTCTCCGCTATCGCCTTGTCGCCTCTTAGTGCTCCTTTAACTCCTCTATCATCTAATGGACCAACTGACTCACAGGTTTTTTGCTACGAATGTACTTGAAAAAATCTTTATTTCGCGATTTTGCTTCCGCAGCAAGCTTCTTCTCCAATTCTCCCTTTGCCTGCTTTATCAATGCCTTGCATTTGACTTGCCAGTGCTTGTGTTGTTTCCAGGTTTCATCATTTGGCTCTTTTTTCCATTTCATGAAAGATGCTTTTTTTTGCAACAACATCCTCTCTTACCTCCCCTTTAAACCATGCTGGCAGTTTTTTGGACTTCCTTCCACTTTTCTTAAAGCGTGGAATACAGCTGGTCTGGGCTTCCAAGATAGTATTTTTCAACAACACCCATGCTTGATGTAAGTCTTTAACCTTTGCAACTGCTCCTTTTAGTTTTTTCTTAACTATTTTCCTCATTTTATCATAGTCTCCCTTTCGAAAGTTAAAAGGTAGTACTGTGGATTTCCTTACCATCCCTCCTCCACTAATTAAATCAAACGCGATCATGCTATGATCACTATTGCCAAGTGGCCCCAACACCCTTATCTCTTGCACTAGATCTGTTGTTCCACTAAGGACTAGGTCTAATATGGCTTCCCCTGTGGTCGGTTCAGGAACCAGCTGCTCCAAGAATCAGTCATTTATGTCATCTGGGAACTTTATCTCCCTAGCATGTCCTGCCCTGACACTGACCCAGTCGATACCGGGGTAATTGAAATCACCCATTATTATTACTGCGCTATAACATTTGTTAGCTTCCTTGATTTCTTTGAATATTTCATCATCCATTTGTTCATTATGGCCAGGCGGACGATAGTACACCCCCACTGCCATCGCCTTCCCCTTTTTACATGAAATTTCAATCCATAGAGATTCTACAGCAAATTTTGTTTCCTGCAAAACTTTAATCCTTTCTGACTCAATACCCTCTCTAACATAGAGCGCAACCCCTCCACCAATTTGATCAGCTATATCATTACGATATAGTTTGTATTCAGGTATCACAGTGTCCCACTGGTTGTCCTCCTTCCACCATGTCTCTGATATCCCAATCATATCTAACCTCTCATTTAGTGCTATATATTCTAACTCTCCCATCTTATTTTTTAGACTTCTAGCATTTGCATACAAGCATTTTAGAGACTGTATTTTATTCATATTAGTTTGGCTGTTGGTAGACATGGGTAATTTGGGATCTTTAAGCTCTGTCTGCTCCATACTCGAGGCTACTTTACTCTTTTTTGGAACCTCTCTGCTTTTGGTAGTATCCTTCAAGGTTACATTCTTCCGAATCATCCGCTCTTGGGCGACTGTCGGCTTTCCCCTATTATCTAGTTTAAAAGCTGCTCTATCTCCTTTTTAAAGGTTAATGCCAGCAGCCTGGTTCCATCCCGGTTAAGGTGAAGCCCATCCCTTCGGAATAGCCTCTCCTTTCCCCAGAATATTCCCCAGTTCCTGCATCTGCTTTTTGACTCCTTCCGGGATAGCATTGCCAATCTGTCCCTGGAAGATCCCCAGCCCCTCCACATAGCAGGCAGACTTTGTCATTATGCCCACAGGTAGCACTTCATAACTTCAGAGCAGTGGACATTGCAAATTGTCCAAAGGAGTTATCAGTTTAATTTTGAAACCTTGCCCCACACCACCTTCACAGGGGATTATCCCACACAACACCTTTAAATCTCTCTTTTAAAAGAAGAGGTGACCACCCTGTTGGCCCAGAGTTCTATAAAAAGAGTTCCTCTCACGCAGGAAAGGATGGGTTTCTACTCTCCATATTTCTTCATTCCAAAGAAAACAGGAGGCTTCAGGCCCATCTTAGAACTGAGAGACCTAAACAAGTTTATGGTCCGAGAAAAATTCAAAATGATTTCCCTAGGAACTCTTCTACCATACCTCCAGAGACAAGATTGCTTATGTTAACTAGACCTCAAAGAGGTGTACATGCATATACTGATACATCCCTTGCACAGACAGTATCTCCACTTCATGTTGCATGGGGCCCATTATCAATACCTGTTTCTCCCCAAGAGTCTTCACCAAATGCATGTCAGTAGTCGCTGCCTACCTACACACCTTGGGCTTATTCATCTTCTCTTACTTGGACGACTGTCTGATCAGGGGAGACTCCCTTCAAGAAGTAAGATTCTCCCTTCATTGCACCATCACGGTGCTCCAACATCTCTTATTTGCCAAAAGCGTCTCAAAGTCTCAATTCTCTCCAACCCAATGACTGGAGTTCATAGGAGCATTGTTAAATACTCAACAAGCCCGAGCTTTCTTTCCACTGGATCGCTGTGCTTGCCTCATTGAGCTGGCAGAGCAAGTGCGAAAGCAAGGCTGTGTAACAGCTGAAGAGATGCTACGGCTTTTGGGACACATGGCCTTCACAGTTCATGTCATTCCCTACCCTTGATTGCACATCCGACGAGCACAATGGACTCTGTCTTCTTAATGAATGCAAGCAAATGAGCATCTCACAGATGAAATCTACATCACCCGTCAACTGATCAAGTCCCTTCAGTGTTGGTGTTACCCTCAAAATCTATTTGTTGGGTCACCTTTTCAGATGCCACCACCTCGATGCACCTTGACAACTAATGCGTCCAAACTGTGTTGGGGTAACGCATCTGAACAACCTAACTACACAGAGACTGTGGACGCAACAGGAATCTGCCCTGCAGATCAACCTGCTAGAACTACGAATACTGCCAAATGCTCTTTGGATTTTTCAACCCCAACTTTCGGTTCAACCTGTGCTAGTCAGAACTGACAACTAAGCTTCCATGTTCTACGTGAACAAACAAGGAGGGATGGTATCTTGCCCCCTCTGCGAGGAAGCACTTTGCCTGTGGTCCTTTGCCATTGTACACCACATTCATCTCAGAACGGGTTCAAAGGGGTGTGCAGCAGCTGTTGAATTGATGTGCATCCTTAGGGGGAGAGAATAAAGTTCCCTCCTTTAGTCTTGCTGAGTACCTTCACATGGTGACCCCGTTGTATAACATATATAGCAAATCTCAGCAAGGCGACACTACAGTTAAAGTATATTAGGAACAAAGAAGAAAAATACATACTGGCCGCACGTCGCCCAGGATAAAAAGGTGCCCACCCATAGCTTATGCTCTAGGGCTAACGATGGTGGTTGCAATAGTGCAAGTATTGCAGATGCAGATAACATCCTTTCCACAGATAAAGGCCTCAGTGAGCCTTTTCATGGACCCACCGTGGCAGGAGATAAACTACAAAAATTAATGAAAAAGTTGAGGATTAACTACGGTTAATTGGAATTTTGCAGTTAAAGGGGAAATAATGTACTGCTATTTTTATGCTGCAAACCCTATATTTTAATCAAAAGGGTGTACAAAGAAAGTCCGCCAAAAGCTGGAAGAAAGAGGAGAATTGCCATTAGAAAAACTGCAAAAAGTAACACGTAAATTTAAGATCTTTAATTTTAAAGATCAAAGAAAAGAAGTATGTGAATGATAACATCTTGAAGCAACTAAGGGATTCTGTGGACAAAGAAATACAGGGAAGAGGGGACCTAGGTGAGAGTACCAGAAGAAAGGAAGACACAGAAAAGGAAAGAGAGGTTGAGGGGGAGATGGAGTTGAGAAATTTGTAACTGCAGGAGAGTGAGCTGAATCAAGGAAGGGTCAACAAATTAACTGAATTGGAGGAAGCAAAGGAGGAAGAAGAAAGGGAAGAGAAAGACCCAGAGGTGAAGGAATTCAAGATAGAACTCCTAGTCCATATGGAAAGAGATGAATATACCGGATTCCAAGCAAGGAAAAAATTTAGCTTGGATAATCTAACACCTAAGGCTAGAAGTATGATAATTAAGATGAACAAGGCCATATCCAGTATAAAGGTACCATTTATTGACATCACCAGAATTAATTGAATACGATATTGTGCAGCTAAAATTGTTGCTGCAAGAATACTTTCAACTAGAGTGCAAGGCCAGAAGAAAATGAGAACAATAACAGTTCCTCCTTGGAAAAAGCGCATCGAAGGAAAAATACAATCATTGTGTTTAGAAGTATCCCTGATGGATGGGTATCTAAAATGATTAAGATCATCAAAAATATTAAGGAAGATCTAAGACATCAAGCTGAAGCATGCTGCATTAATAGAAGAAAACCTGAAATTTTATATGTTACAACAATAAATTGAAAAGAGCGGCAGAAGCACAAAAGCTTTAAAGATGTGAAGAAAACAGGAAAGAAAGATATTAGAATAAATTATTTAGAGAGAACCCTAAACAATTCTATAGGGAATTGGGAAAGAGCATTAATATGGTAAAAGCACTTCTAACCAAAGCCGAAACCAAAACCTACTGGAATAAGCTATATGAGGACCTTCTACAGTAGAATCACAAAGCAGAATGGTTACCCAGAATACAAAAGCATTTAGAAAAAAAAAATCAAACCTATGGAATGGTCTGTAGTACAGAGGAAGTGCTGGAAAGCAGGTTAAAACAAGCTCCAAATTGGAAGAACCACCAACTTTTAGCTCAAACAGTTAAACATCACTCCACCAAGACCTGGCAAACTACAAAACTCAATTGTTCGAGCAACCGGACTTAGCACCACAATGACTTATTACAGGAAGAACGTTTCTCCTTCCGAAGGGAGACCCGAGTAACAGTTCTAAAAATTATAGACCAATAACCTATTTACCTACAATCTATAAGCTGTTTACTGTGATAGATGCAGACAGAATATACGATCACATCAAGCTCAATAACATCATGGCGAAAGAGCAAAGGGGGCAATAAGAGAGGAGCATATGGAACCAAAGATCAGTTAAATGGTGAATAAGGCCATTATGGCCAGTGCTGAGAGGCAGAAATCTCAGTATAGCATGGATTGATTATAAGAGAGCTTTTGACAGCATCCCACACTCTTGGATAATACGTTGCCTTGAAATGTATAAAATAAATTCCGGTTTGATAGAGTACATTATGTTCACTATGACAAAGTGGCAACCCATACTCTTTGATATATGAAGATGGTCAGTACATCATTCCTAACATTAAGATCCAGCGAGGAATATTTCAGGGAGATTCCCTGTCTCCACTTCTGTTTTGTTTGGTGCTTAATCCAATGAGTGCTCTCTTTAGTTCTTTGGGTTATGTATTTAGCCTAAATTCTAAAGATTGTACCAACCCAGAAGCAGCTTCCCATCTACAATTTATAGATGATCTGACGCTCTACAGTTCCAGCGACCAACAATTGGCAGAGCAATTTTGTCTGGTGAGAAACGTTTCTGATGACATCAGGATGACTTTTGGCCTTGACAAGTGTGCTAAGGCAACCTTTTTCAGAGGAAAATTGAGCAAAACCAAAAACATCTCCCTTGCTGAGGGCTGTGACATCAAGGACCTTGAACAGGAAGGCGTATATAAGTATCTTGGAGTAGAGGAAGGAATGGCACTCGAGCAGAAACTATTGAGAGAGAGGATCAGTAAAGAATATTACAAGAGATTAAAACTGTTATTGAAAAGTGCTTTAACATCACAAAATAAGATACAAGCCATCAAATGGCTGGCAATTCCTGTACTTTCATACAGTTTTGGGATTGTGGATTTGCCTCATAAACATCTTGAAAAACTGGCTATGCAAACAAGAAAACATCTCAATGCTCATGAAGTGATTTTTTTTTTTTAAACTTGAACTTTATTGAAATTTTCCACACAACTTATACCAACATATACAGTGACAGTAAGTATTTATATGTACATTCAGCCCCTCCCTTCATTATACCTAGAGTACCACCTCCCCCGCCTCTAGAATCACACCTTTCCTCCATCCTGCCCTTTCCTTTAAGCTTACCAGCTTATCACTGATAGACCTCCTCCCTCCTCCCCCCTCCCTTCAGCCCCTCCTCCTCTCCTATAATCGAAAATCTCATATTTTAACCATAACTCTAAGCCGCCTCATTACCCCAACTGCACCGTTCCCCCAACCTTATTCTCTACTACTCCCTCCTTCCACATACCCTCCCTTAACCATCTCCAAACCCCCTCCCATCGTTTCACCATTTGTCCCTCTCTGCCCTTCTTTTCCCCCGTTATTTTGTACATAAGATATATTTCTGACATCCGCTTAGCATAACTATCCATTGCTGGTAAACACTTTCTATTCCAGTACCAAGTTATTTCACATCTTGTTGCCGTGATACAATATCAAATGATACCCCACTCTCCTTCCCACGTCCCATCCTTTTTTTGCAGGAGACACATTTCAGGAGTAAGCTCTATACGTGATCCCACAATTTTATGAATGTTATCCCCAATTTTCCCCCAGTACTGTTGCACAGCTGGGCATGACCACCACATATGCATCCACACTCCCTCCAGCATTCATTCGTCTTCATTACACCCGCTTTGTGCAGCCGCTCTGGTGTGAGATACCATCGACACATCACCTTGAACCCATTCTCACGCAGTGACGTAGCTATAGAGAATTTAGCTATTCCCGTCGCTACGCCCTCCCATTCCTCCACCTCCCATTGCACCCCTAAATCCCTTTCCCACGCTTCCATATAACTCAATTTCCCTGCTCCCCTCGCAATTAACCCTTTATATATTCTAGACAGCATGCCCTTCTGCCCCAAGGAACCCAGACATGCCCCTTCAAACCATTCAACTCCCCCCCGATATCCTGCCACCGCTTCCTCTGTCGAACCAAGGACTCCAGTTGCACATACGCATACTTATCAGATTCCGGCAGCTGATACATATTACGTATACCCTCAAAACCCCACCTCTTTCCCTACTATTATCTGTGACACCTGACTTAGGCCCCACTCTGCCCATCGTCGTAGAACTACTTTACTCGGGCCTACTCCCTCTTCACAACATGCCTGAAGGGACATTGTGTGTGACCACCTTTTATCCCCCAACATCCTCTGCCTATGCTGTTGCCACACATTTAAGGTGTGCCCCACCAGGGGGTTGTCTCCCCTCTCTCCCTTCCCCCCCAGACTATCCTTTCCAACTCTCCGGGGCTAAAATCAACTGCTTCCATCATTACCCATTGTTTGTCTGGTTCCCTTAACCATGAATATACCACCCTCATCTATGCTGCTTTGTAGTACAATGTAAAATTAGGTACACCCATCCCTCCCTCCATTCCCTGAACTTGCAATGTCCTCACTGCCACCCTTGGCCTTTTACCCCCCCCCAAATAAAGCCCTTCACTTGTTTTTGTACCTTCCTCAATACACTTCTCGGTATCGCTATTGGTAATGCTTGAAAGTAGAATAGCAACAGGGGTAGCAGCATCATTTTGATAATCGCCATCTGCCCAAACCAGGAGTAGTAGCCCCTGCTCCACCCCCTCAACTGTATCTCCATTTGCCCTAAGAGCTTTTTATAGTTTAATTCAAATAAATCTTCCAGTTCCCTCCCCACCTGCACCCCCAAGTACCGAATTGACTGCTTTACCCACTTGAATGGAAAGCGCTGTTGCAGCCCCTCTTGACGCTTCTCCTCCCCTACTAGACTTAATATTTCTGGTTTTCCCCAATTGATCCGGAACCCTGCCACTTCCCCATAGGCCTGAATCTCACTCATAATTGCTGGCACTGTTTCCTCTGGTTTCATTATCATTAACAGTATATCATCTGCGAATAGCGACATGCGATACTCTCTTTGTCCCACCCTTACCCCCTTAATATCCTGGCTCGCCCTCATCCGCCCTGTCAGGGGCACCAGCAAGAGCGCAAAAAGCATTGGCGATAGGGGGACGTGGCAGGGCTGCCCTCTCTCCAGAGGAAAAAAACGGGAATACCCCCCATTTACTCTCACGCATGCTTTAGGGCTCCCATGCAAGGCTTTTATGCAATTCACGAATTCTGCCCCGAACCCCATAGCCTACAGTACCGAAAGTAGAAATTTCCATGACACTTGATCAAATGCTTTTTCAGCGTCCAGCGATACCAACAGCACCTGGTCATTTGAGCGTCTTGCTTTCCAAATCACATTGAGTACTTTCCTGATATTTTCCGCCACCTGCCGTCCCGGTATAAACCCGGCTTGGTCATCATGTACCAACTTTCCCAGTACTTTGTTAAGCCTCGTCGCTAATATCTTTGCCAGCAGCTTTGCGTCAATATTTAAAAGCGATATTGGCCTGTATGACGCGCACTCCTGCGGGTCTTTCCCTTCCTTATGTATAAGGGTAATACCTGCCCAACCCATCGTGTCCGCCAACTTCTCCCCAAACCTTGGCCTGTTAAATACTTTTGCTTAGGACTGTACTAACTGACCCCCGATTTTTTTATAGAACATTGCTGTCAACCCATCTAAGCCCTGGGCCTTTCCTAACTTCAGATCCTTGATTGCCCGTAGCACTTCCTCTGCCCCAATCTCTCTGTCTAGATTCTGCTGTGCCCCTTCTTCCAGCCATGGCAACCCTACTCCTCCCAAATAGTTGTTGAAAGCCCCTGCTGGTCCCTCTGATTGGGCTGCATATAACTTCTGGTAGAACGCCACAAACTCTTCTCTAATCTGGTGATCATCCTGCACCCCCCCCCCCCCACCACCCCCCTGCGCTTCTGATCTGTATAATCCTGTTCCATTCCTTTCTCTTTTTTAACCGCTATGCCAAATATTTCCCCGCTTTATTTACCCCCTTTGAAGAAATTCTGCCTTATCCGTTCCGCCTCCAACGCATTCAGTTTCGCCCGTGTCTCCAATACTGCCCCCTGATATTGTCCACTATTCCCCTACGCATCTTTTTCCTCCAGAACCATTAGTTGCTGCCTTAGCTGTAGTTCCTGTTCCTCCCTTTTTATCCACGCCCCCCACTTTATCAACAGCCCCCTCACCACTGCTTTAAATGCATCCCATACTACCCTCTCTTTGACCTCTCCCTCCCCATTCTTTTCAAAATATTCCGGTATTAATTGTTCCACCTCTCTCACCACTCTAGTATCCTCCAGCAAGCCTTCATTTAGTTTCCAGTATTGCCCCCCTTTATTTCCCCCCCGCACCCTCACCTGTACTACCACTGGTGCATGGTCTGATCACGTAATGGCTCAATTTCTCCCCCCTTTATCCTGCCCGCCAACTCCTTCCCTAACTAGATGACATCTAGCCGTGAATAGGTACCATGGGCTGCTGAGAAGAATGAGAATTGCCACTTACCTGGATTCATCAGGCGCCATGCGTCTATCAAATCGTTCTCATTCACAAACCTATGATATCTCTGTCTATCTGCCCCTCGCCCTTCCCTCTTGCCCGTTGTGTCTCTCCCCGCCTCCCATGGCATATTGAAGTCCCCTCCACAAATCATCGCTCCGTCCCCCATTAAAGTGACCTGTTCACTTAACTCCTTCCAAAAGTCTTTCTGGGACCCCGTGGACGCGTAGACGTTTACCACACAAAACCACTCCTCTCCAATTTTCACACACAGTAGTAGGTATCTCCCCCCCTTATCCCTTATCACAGACTGAACTTCTGTTTTATGCTCCCCACTTATGAAAACAGCCACGCCTCCTTTCTTCCTTTCCTTTAAATTTGAGGCAAAAATGCAGTCTCTATATCCCTTAGGTTGTACTACCGATTCATGCTTTTTTTGTAAATGTGTCTCCTGCAGCATTATAATCGCAGCTTTATGCCTTGTTAATTCTTTATACATTTTCTGCCTCTTCCAGGGTGAATTCAACCCCTTCACATTCAACTTAACAATTTTCAAATCACCACCTAATCCTACTCCCCCCTTCCTCCCTGCTTTTTTTCTTTCCCGCCCTCCCCCCTCTCATCCCCCTCCCCACCCCCCGTCCCCCTCCCCACCCCCCTTCCCCCCCATACACCCTACCTCCCCCCCATCCACCCTACCTCCCCCCCATCTCCCTTCCCCTCTCCCCTCAAGGGGGATTTGACTTCCATATCCGTGACTAACTATCGGACCGCTACCTGTCTCTTGTCCCTCAATCCCACTTCACCCCTACTTCTCCGCTCACCCCGCTCAGATCCCCTTTCACTAATCCATTGCCCCCCTTAACCTTTACCCCACCTGGACCCCATCTTGTCCCCCCCATCCTGCCCCTATCATACCCTTTCCACCCACAGAACTGCCTTTACCCCCTAGGAACTCCCATCTAGCCTATCTCTCAACCCTTCCTCCCCCCTTACCATCTCTCCATTCCCCTCTATCCCTCCCCTCCTATTTAACTGCTACATCATTAAGCATACATTTCACAGTCCTCCATTTCAGCCAGCTCCATTCTCCGCCACGTGCGCTTCTTGGCTCCCCTTGTTCGTTCTCTCCAGCCTTCTGCCCTCCGCCGGTACTCTGTGCCATTTTAAACTGTCCCTCTTGGAAACATCTGATGTTGGCATTGTTGTTGCAGGCGGGCTTCTCCCACTTTCGGGCAGATTTGTGAGCCCCAGGTCCTTAAGTGCTTTCCAAGCTTCTTCACACAACTGCACCTTTCTTGCCCTCCCCTGGGCTGTTATCAAGAGTCCAAAAGGAAACAACCACTTATATCTCATGTCCTCCCTCCTCAAATAGGCCATTACCTCCTTAAGATTTCTTCTGCACGGAGCGTTCCCATAGAAAGGTCCTGAAACAATTCCAATTTGTGCTCTTCCCATATGAACTGTCACACTTTTCTCGCCGTTCGCAGCAGCCTTTCTTTAGTTCTGAATGAGCTTAAACACACCACAATATCTCGTGGTTTGTTCTCTCTTAGGCCCCAGGCCCCTATGGGCCCTCTCAATCTGCACAATTCCATCTACTTCTCCCTTCACCAGGTCAGCATTTGCCAACAGATATCAAAATATTTTGGCAGACGCTTCATCACAGTTCTTACATTTAGCTTCCTCTGGTAGTCCACGTATTCGTATGTTGCATCTTCTGGAGCGATCCTCCAAATCCTCTGCTTTCCTCTGTTGCTCTTCTTGTACGCGCTTCACTTCCTCCCATCCTTTTTGTAACTCCTCAAGGGCTTCCTCCTGTCGCTCCAACTGGGTCTCTGTTTCCGCTACACGAGTCCCCTTTCCACAGAGTCCTGCCTCAAAGATTGTATGGTCTCTTTTAATTCATTTTTGACGTCACTGATCTCCATCTTGATTTCCTCTTTCATTTCTGTTAGCCACCTCTTAAGCGTTGTAGCCCCTTCTGGGCTGCAGGCCCTTTCCATCTCCTCCTCTTGCTCCGTGACGCGGTCCGGCTTTCCTTCTCCCCCTCCTTCCCTCCTCTTGACGGGGCGTATAAGTATCTAAACTCCGCCAGCTTCTTCTTAGCAGACTGGCCCCCTTTTGTTTTGTCTATGGCAGCACTCTGCCCCCTGGGATAGGGTGCCTAGTCCTCTAGGGATTTCCAGGGGTTCTCCAATTGTGTACTCCTCTGTTGTATTCCTTATATCTCCACTGGGTAGGAGGTTTTTCTTCCCCCCCCCCCCCTTTTTCTTTATCCTTCTTGTTTTGCTTAACCGATGCTAGGCAGGGCACCCACACGCCTGTGGCCCTTTTATCTGTTGGATTGCTGTCTTCTGGAACCTGACCTCTGTCTCCACACTGCTGCTTGGCCCCTCTTCATTGGCACTTTGTGTCCTGGCCCGGCAATCACGATCCCCTGCACTCCACCCATTCAATGGTGGTGGAGTCAGCTATGCGTAGGATGAAAAGTTCAAAGAGGCATGCATCCAATCCCCCAGGTCGTGAATGCAGGACTCTGGACGCTTTTGGGCATCAAACCTTTCAGGCTTCCATGCTTTCAGTTAGGATCAGTTCATATATACTATATATGGGAATGTTCCTCAAGGAAGTTACAGGAGACTTGGAGCTTATGAGCCCATTTCTCCCAGATGACAAGAGAAGACTTTTTTGCTCTAGTTAAGCATGCTCAAGATGTTTCCAAGTTTGTCAATCGTGCAGCCTTTGACTGCTTTGAATGCATCAGCAGAACCTCTGCTATTGGCATTGGCGCACGACGGATTGACTGGCTTCAGGCATCAGACTTGGAGACTTGGGTAAAGGACAAGTTAGGCAACATTCCTTGCACAGGAGAGAATCTCTTTGGCAAGAATTGGCAGGAAAAGGCTAACGAGTTGGATGCTGGCAATACTACTCTAGATAGATTGTCGAAATCTACAGCCACTCCAGCCAAAAAGAAACCTTATTAAAAAAAAACCCTCTTTCAGCAAAAAGAGGAAATTTTATCCTTCCTATACCCAGCAGAGTCAGACTCAGAGTCAGGTTGCCCAAAAGGGACAACCTAGACAGCAAAGGAAGCCATAAGGCCCGAGAGCCCAACCAGCTCCGCAGGTTCAGCCCCCTCAAGGACTTTGACTCCTTCCTAGAGAGCTTAGCCTTCCTGCCTCTGAGGGGTCCCCAACCCCCCAATATCCCAGACAGTTTATGCCACTTTGCCAACAGATGGCATCAAATAACAGCAGAAGATTGGACTTTGTCCATTGTAGGAGAGGGGTACAAGCTTCATTTTCACAGCATGTCCCCTCCTACAGTTCTAAAGCAATTCAATTCTAAAACTTCCGCAGATGATCTGCTAGATCACAAGGTCTCAACACTTCTTGCCCGAGGGGCAATAGAGGAGGTACCCATTCTTCAACGGGGTGCAGGGTTCTACTCCCCCTATTTTCTTATTCCAAAGAAAACAGGAGGACACAGACCCATTTTGGACCTCAGAGAATTGAACAAATACCTGTTTCGAGAGAAGTTCAAAATGATTTCTTTAGGAACTCTTCTGCCATACCTTCAAAGCCAGGATTGGCTGTGCTCTCTAGATCTAAAGGATGCATACACTCACATCCAGATCACAGGAAATTCTTACGATTCCTTTTCAGGGGAAAATATTTCCAGTACAGGGTTCTTCCCTTTGGTCTGGCTTCAGCACCAAGGGTATTCACGAAATGCATGGCAGTAGTAGCTGCATTTCTGCGAACCCTGGGGATATTCGTCTTCCCTTAATTAGACGACTGGCTCATTCGAGCCCCTACAGTTGCAGAGGCCGGCACTGCACTGTCTCGCACAATGCAAATCCTCCAATACCTTGGGGCTGGTAATAAACTTCCCAAAATCCCAACTTGTTCCTTCCGAATGCCTGGAATTCATAGGGGCCTGTTTAGATACCAGACAGGCAAAGGCTTTTCTTCCACAGGCCCGGTGTATTCGCATAATGCAACTAGCTTCTCAAGCAGCGGGGAAATCCTTCCTAACTGCTCAGGAGCTACTACAGTTGCTAGGACATATAGCATCCACAGTTCATGTAGTCCCATATGCTCGTCTCCACATGCGAGCAGCTTAGTGGCCCCTATCCACACAGTGGACACAGGCCACAGGTCATTTATCAGACAAAATATTAAACTCTCAACAACTAATTTTGTCTCTCCAATGGTGGCAATCATTAGAAAATCTGACGGTGGGTTCTCCTTTTCATTAACCCCTCTTTCAGGCCACCCTAATAACAGATGCATCACAGGTGGGTTGGGGAGCACACCTGAATCATCTCTCTGCCCAGGGCACCTGGATTCCACAGGAGGCTTGTCTACACATAAACCTCCTGGAATTAAGAGCAATCTTTTTAGCTCTTCGAGTGTTCCATGCCCAGCTCAGCTACATGACAGTCCTAGTCCAGATGGACAATTAAGTAGCCATGTTCTATGTGAACAAGCAGGGCAGGACAGGCTCTCTGTCATTATGCAATGAAGATTTACGACTGTGGGCCCTCGCCAGAGAGTATCAAATATACCTTCTAGTGGTATATCTTCCAGGCTTTGGGCAGACAAACTCAGTCAAGTACTGCTGCCTCACGAGTGGTCCCTCCATCTAGACCAGGTGGCAAAGATATTTCATCTCTGGGGCAGTCCAGACATAGACCTCTTTGCAAGTTCACTGAATGCCAAACTTCCCCGGTTCTATTCCAGGATTCCTGCTCACAATTGTCAGGCAAGGGATGCCTTCATCCTTCACTGGGGTCAGGACTTCCTTTATGCCTTAGGCACAAAGAGAGCAGAATGCTCTTGCTATTCCGACAGGAACACAATTAGGCAAGAGATATGGATGATCACACATGCCTTTATTTTGGGGACTTAATAAAGGCACGTGTGATCATCCATATCTCTTGCCTCATTGTCTTCCTTTATGCCTTCCCACCCATTTCCCTCATCCCCAAATCACTCTTCAAGCTTCAGAGAGACAGGGGTCGCATGATTCTCATAGCGCCATGATGGCCACACCAAGCGTGGTATCCCCTGCTTCTACATCTCTCTCAAGCGGCACCTCTGGAGTTAGAGAATGCTCCAGATCTCCTTTCCCAAAAGGACGGGATGCTATGGCACCTGAATCCCCAGTCCCTGCATCTCACGGCCTGGTTGCTGAAGGCTTAGACCTCCAGGATTTTAACCTGTCCCAACAGGTAAAGGATATCCTTCAGGCTTCTAGAAAACTTTCCACAAGAAGATCTTATGCCTTCAAGTGGAAACGTTTTACTATATGGTGCTCCAAGAAGCTACAAACGTAACTCAAGAGGGACAGTTGGAAAAGCGGGAAGGCAGCGCGCATGTGCTGAGGGATGCTCCCAAATGTGTTCCTATTGGACGCTTGGGAGCGTTCCCGTGCAGGCTCCGTTGGTACCGATGATACCCATATGTGAAGACTAAATTCCTGCTGTTCCCGGAGATCACCTGTTAAAGGTGAGTAACTACGCTTTCCTGTCCCTGCTGTCTCAGTCACACAGAAAGCAACAATACTTTGTCTAACCAAGCTGTTGTCCAAGCAAGAGGGAAATTACTTTTAAATCGCCACAAATATTCCACTTGTGTTCTTCATACTTGATATTTATTTATTTTATTTATTTATTTAGCAAACACTTATATACCGCTACTTCCAGCGATCAGAAGCGGTTTGATTAAAGTCTTTGGGATATGTCACAAAATCAAGACAGGAAGATTGGGGCATAGATAGAAAGAAGAGGGGTAATACACAGCACACATCGCAGGGTCTAGATATAGCCCTCCAGTAGGTATCATTCATATGTACAAAAGCGATTATCCTTTAACTATTTACATTTGACAAACAGTTATTTGTTTCTTTTCATCTTGTTGGATTCACAGCTGGCCATAGTGGCAGTTGAATAGGTGAGTTTTTAATTTTTTTCTGAAATCGAGTAGGTCTTTTGTTGCTCTCATCTCATGTGGTAGGTTGTTCCATAAAGTGGGGGCAGAGAAGGAGAATGCTCTGCGGCCAGTACTGGATTTTACATGTCTGATGCTGTTTGGAACTATAAGTGTGTCTTCGTTTATGGTTCTCCTGCTTCTGGAGCTAGTTTGCAAGGTGATCAGGGTGGAAAGGAATGAAGGGGCTAGGTTGTGAATTAGTTTGAATGTCGTTACCAATGTTTTGTATTGGATCCTGGCAGAGACTGGGAGCCAGTGTAGTTCCATCAATATAGGTGTAATATGTTCGGTGACGCTTGTTCTCATGATGATCCTTGCTGCTACGTGTTGTGCCAGTTGTAATCTGTTGGTCGTTTTCTTTGGTAGACCCTGTAAGATGGCGTTATAGTAGTCGAGGTGAGGCATGATGAGTGCTTGAGCAACTGAACGGAAGTCGCATGGATCTAGTACATTCCGTAGGGGTCGTAATACTCTAAGCTTGTGAAATATGGCTTTGTTGGTGTTGCTGAGGTGTTTTTTCCATTTTCAGTTTGCTGTCGATTATGACTCCTAAATATCTAATTTCCTTCTTCGTGTTGTACGTATTGTTGCACAATGTGATTGTTGGTGGCGGTTCGAAGTCAGTTTTACTGGATATAAACATTACTTCAGTCTTCTTATGATTAATCGACATGTTGTTTTGTTTTAGCCATCCCAACATCTCTCCCATGCAGGTTTCCAGCTGATCGTACTTTGGGTCGACGGTTTCTAGCTGTGTGTACAGCATGATATCGTCTGCATATATGTGGTAGTTGATGCCATATTTCCTGAATATTTCACTGAGGGGTTGCATGTAAATGTTAAACAGAAGTGCCGAGAGCGCCGACCCCTGTGGTATGCCTTGAGTTTGAGTGAAGGCTTCGGCTTTTTCTCCGTTGAATTGGACTTGTGGCTTTCTGTCTGTTATGTAGGAGGAGAACCATTTCAGGGTGGTTCCTAATATACCAATTGATGCCAGCTTGTTAAGGAGGGTTAGGTGATGTACAGTGTCGAAGGCTGCTGAGATGTCGATAAAAATAAGAATAAACATTTTTCTTCCTGTCCTCTAGCCCTTTGAGGAGGCAGTTAAACAGTGCTAATAGCAGAGTTTCGACCCCATGATTTTTTCTGAAACCGTATTGCTGTTTGTCGAGGGTTTCGTGGTCATCGAGGTGTTCTTGCAGTTGGATGAGGGCTGCTTTTTCTATGATCTTCGCTAGAAGCGATATGCTGGAGATTGGGCGGTAAGAAGATGGGTCGTCTTTGTTAAGCGAGTTGTTCTTTAATATCGGTCTAATTATAGACTTTTTGAGCTGGTTGGGCATGACTCCCTGTGACAATGATTGGTTCACAATGTGTGAGACCTGGTGGCCAATATCCTTTTTTGCTGCTTTAATCCAGGTGGTTGGGCAAGGATCAAGCATGGAGGTGGTAGTATTTATACTGGTTATTATTCCAATTGCTTGCTTATCATCAATTTTGTGAAATTCGCTCCAAATCTGTTCTTTCGTCACTGAAGTTTTCGGGTGGGGTTCGGCCGGGCATAACGCAGTTGCGGTGGTTGTTATTTGTTAGCAGGAGATGCATACTGCTGTAAGTTTCTTTCATATTGGCAGCATGAGCTACTGGAACTGATGGTAAAATATTTCCGTTGTGGATAAGCACAGCTTTTAGGCTATATTTAGAAGAATCAATAAATAGTCGCCAATCCTCTGTTCTATTATTTGGACAAAGTGTTTCCATGAGGGATTTAGCTTCACAACAAAAAGCAATTCCATCTTCAAAGGCAAAGTAATCCACAAACTCGGTATACCTATTTCTAAAAGTGCACACTTTGGTTTCTTTCTGAAGAAGATTCCAGCCTTTCAATCGGACCCTAACAGTTCTGCTTGTCGCTTTGAAAGATTCAAATCTCTGACGAGATCATTCATATCGCCTTGATCCAGTAAATGTGGTTCAGAAGAGGAACCGGATGCCTCAAAGCTTGGATCCTGCATTACAGTATCGTCATCGTCATCGTCAACATCATCAGCATTCATTGGTGGTTCTTCTTCTTCATCCTCATTCACTGTAAGATTTTCTGGAGGTTTTGGCACCGGCAATTCTTGACAGTGAGGCTCAGGCCTCATGGCAGATGGTAAATTTGGGTAATTTACAGTGTGTTTTTATTTTGAAGTAATGCCTGCAATGTTTGTAAGGCAAAAGTAACAATCTGTCAAGTGATCTCTTGGTTCCCTCCAGATCATTGGAACAGCAAAACTCATGTGTCGAATACCCTTTACCCAATCTGTTAGGAGTCTGACACAGGTAATACAACAGACATGAGGCGCCCAATTTTTGTCCTGGTCACCGACTTGACATCCAAAGTACAGCTTATAACATGTCTTAACAAGCGGATTAAAACATCTTCTCTGCTTCTTAAAAGTAACCTCACCGCAAATGTAGCAAAATGAATCCAGACGATTAACACACTTCAAGGCATTGTTAGACAACTACAAGCAATAACCGTAATATTTATTGTAGTCTTTATTAACCAACTGCTGTTTATGAAATAGATTAATGCAAACCCACATCCATTCAGATTCTGTTTTTTTCAAACAATACAAACCACAATCGCTGATGGCGACAGAAAGCATACCAATACATGACTCAGCATTTTCTGCTTGTATCAGCCGGACCAGTAGGGCAAGGGGCCCGGTTAATTAATTATATTATAACTACATGACTCAACATTTTTGGCTGTGGCTGACAACATACAATAATAATTATGATGGAATTTTTCGTATTCAACCTTTGTTTACTGAAACAAAACTATAACAGCTAATTTACAGTAATGTACACACTTTACTAGATGATATCTCCTGAAGTATGGGTGATAGAAAAATTCTGATACTGTATTTGTAAACAATAGGAAAAATTACATATGAAACAGTTCAGAGCGGGTCTGTGACAAAAATTATGTTGGCCAGTGTTATGGATCTTTTTGCCACTCCTAAAAAAATCACAGCTTCCTCTCTTTTGCTCTAGGGATCCGTCACTGCACCGAGAGGCCCCAGATGCCTTTCTTCTACACTGTGGACAGGGGCTGCTCTATGCAATCCCATCCATCCCCTTGATTCCCAAAACAGTTTTCAAGCTGCAGGCCGAAAAGGTCTTGATGATTCTTATAGCCCCCTTTTAACCTCGTCAACTGTGATTTCCTCTGCTTCTTTGCCTTGCGCAGACTCAGCCACTCAATTTGGGATGTGTGCCCAACCTCCTTTCAGGACCACGGGATGCTTCTCCATCCAAATCTCCACTCCCTACACCTGTCAGCATGGCTGCTGAAAGCCTAGTGCTTGCTGACCTCAACCTACCAAGCTAGTCAGAGATACCCTCTTTGCATCATGCAAAGACTCCACCAGATGATCTTATGCCTTCAAGTGGCATAGGTTTACGCTCTGGTGCTCCCCAAAGGGCATTGACACCTTTTCTTGCCTGGTGAAGTTCCTTTTGCAGTTGCTCCTCCACCTATCCTTAACATGTCTTAAGTCTAATTCTGTGAGAGTTCATCTTAGTGCCATTGCAGCTTCTTACAAACCATTGAATTGACAGCCTATCTCCTCACTCCCCTTGCTAGCACACTTCATGCAGGGTTTCTTGCTGTCCTAGCCGCTCATTAAGCGACCTCCGAAGGCCTAGGATCTCAATGTGGTTCTTGCTCAACTACTAAAGCCTCCTTTCAAACCTTTAGCCACCACTTCACTGAAGTTTGTATCTTGGAAGGTAATCTTCTTCATTGCTCTCACTTCAGCTCGTTCCATCAGTGAACCGCAGGTTCTCGTGGCAGGATCCACCTTATACCGATTCCACCATGACAAAGTATTTTTACATACCCATCCGCCTTTCCTTCCCAAGGTAGTCTCCTCCTTCCATCTAAACCAGTCGTTAATCCTCCCGATTTTCTTCTTGAGACCATATGCATCTCAGGCTGAATCAATGTTACACACTTTAGACTGCAACCGAGCGCTGGCTTACTACTTAAATAGAACTATGGGTCACAGAAGATCCTCTTTATTATTCATCTCATTTGACCCTAGTGACCTAGGCCTTCCAGTGACTAAAGAAACTCTGTCCAGATTGATAGCACACTGCATTTCTGTTGCCTATGCACAAGCAGGACTCTCTTTGGAGGATCATGTCATTGCTCATAATGTGCGGGCTATGGCAACCTCAGTATCCATTGACAAGATCTGCCGGGCAGCTACCTGGTCATCCATCCATACTTTTGCTGTCCACTATTGTCTGGACAGAGACTCCCATCGTGATGCTGTCTTTGGCCAAATTGTACTGTAGCACCTCTTTGGAAATTAGACTCAACTCCTACCCTCCATCCTGGACTTCTGCAAGTGACCAGACTATCTTGAGGAAGTATTGCCTTCTGAAAGAGTGTCCAATGCCCACAGCTCTCCAGACTCTTCAACATCAATCTTTTGTCCTCAGGAATCACACTACTCTCCCCTCATACCAGTCTGGATCCTGGGAGCTTGTGAGTCCCATATGTGAAGACTGCAGACCTGCTTGTTCCTGGAAATAACTACATAACAGGTGATCTCCGGGAACAGCAGGAATCAGTCTTCACAACCCACTCTCCTCCCCTAGGAGTTGTAGGATTCTTTTAATTTTCTCTTCCTCTCAGCTACAAACTCAACTGAGTAGAGGAGTTGGGAAGGTGGGACGGCAGGCATGCAGGCACAGTGAAGTGCTCCCAAATGCTGTCCTATTGGACGCTGGGGAGCATTCCCGCGTTTCTCCATCGGTGCCGATGTCACCCATATATGGAGACTGATTCCTACTGTTTATGGAAATCACCTGTTACAGGTGAGTAACTATGCTTTATGTGCTGCCCTGTACAGGGGCATCTGCAGCTCTTTCTGTTTCTCTGGTGTATTGCCTGCAAAATCTGAGTTTTTGAGATTTCAATTTAATTTTTGTGTACATATATTTATTTTTAGCTTGTATTAATTTATTTTATGCTTGGTGGTGATCTAGTTTTTGAGATTTCAATTTAATTTTTGTGTACATATATTTATTTTTAGCTTGTATTAATTTATTTTATGCTTGGTGATGATCTAGCTTAGTGTGTGACCAGATCAGGTGTTCTGTTAGCATGGCGTTTCTATGTAAGGATCGATAGTAATCTGTCTTGTTTGGTTTTCTAACTAGGAGTATGGATATTCTAGGCTCCACTGCAATAAAAAATATTTAGGCGGACGTTTACTAAGCTAATTTGTTAACATGGCAGATAGCGCATGCTGTCTGGTTGTGTTAACAGCGCAGCGATTGTCTGTGCTATTTGCAGAAATCGTGTTGTTTGTATTTTTATGTATTATTTATTTAAATGTTTTTATATACTGCTCCTTCCAGTGATCAAGGGCAGTTTACAATGAACAGAACTCATTTACAAAGAACATAGAACATATCAAACTATATTACAAGGTACTATTTACAAATCAGCTGTATCTGTAAGAGTGGGCAGGATACAGGTGGAAGTGGGGGGTGCACAACGTGCATGGTTACTGCGGGCGTCAACAGCATGATGTAACAGTCAAAATTGCAGACAACATGGGTGCTCATAATGCCACCTCAGTGGGTGGCGTAATGTTTCTCCAGGAAGAAGCAGGAAGTCAGTCCTCACTTATGGGTGACGTCGTCACCGACGGTGCCTGCGCGGAGCAATTCCCCCAGCTTTCAAAAAAAGCCTTTGGGATTGCTGCCACGCATGCACGGTCCTCTTTCCGCCCAAAGGTGCCATCTTACTCAGTCTCCCTTTTTCTTTGGAGCCCTTCGGACGCACGTCCTCGTCCCTCGAAAAACGTTTTTTCATGATCCGGCCTTTCGGCTGTTTTTTCCGGTAGCACTGGTCCTCTTCCTTCCCCCCTTTCGCCCATGCTTCGGGGTGGGCTAGGGGACCTTTTTGTTTGTCTCTAGTGTTTCTTTTTTGGGCCCTTTTTCTCCCAACTGCTGGCCTCTAGGGTTTTCGACCTCGCAGGGGCCCTTTTTGCCCCCATGACCTCCGGCTTTAAGAAATGTGACAGATGCCCCAAAAATATGTCGCTCACGGACACCCACGACTGCTGTCTACAGTGTCTGGAGGCTGACCACAATCAGGAGCTCTGCTCGTTTTGTAAGAAAATGTCCGCTAAGGCCCTGCTCAGCAGCAAGCAGAAATCCAACGACATTTTCTGCAAGGCAGCCCCGGGATCCCCAGTGGCATTTCACCCTGCCGATCCACTGCTTGTGGGGTCCCCCGTAGTGTCCTTGCGCCCCAGGCATCACTCCAATCAGGGTTCGCCTGAGTTGGAACGGTAAAAGAAACAGATGACCTTGAAGTTGCTGTCGGGGTCTCCAGACAATTGCGAGTGGTCTCGCTCTCGCTCCTTTAGCCCCTTTCGGCGTTCCCAAGAGTTGGACAAGATGCGTCCTTGAAAGGTACCTCGTATGGACATGGAGGCCTCCGGCGATAGCGCCCCATCTCCTGAGGGTTGTCCCGGCAAGGACCCCCTCTCCTTCTCTACGCCAGACCCAGTAACGTCGGCGTTGCCGGGACCCACTCCCGAGTGGGAATCCTGTATGCTGGCACTGGAGCGCTGCATTTTTGCCATCCTTGCTGCTCAGCAGGTGCTTTTGCCCAGCATGGCTGGCTTGCGCCCCAAGACAGAGGGTCACCCGACTGGATTCCCGAAAACTGCCTTGGAAATCCCCGAGTGCTGCAGGCCTCGTGTGGGTCCTCGGCACCGGTCTCACTTGCCGTCCCATTCCTCGGGGGTAAGGCCTTCCAGAGCCAGTGCCTCCGGCTCCAAGAGGGCCTCGGCCAGTGGGTATGGGGATCAGCCTGACTCCGTCTCTCTCGGACCTCTCGGGCTGGGAATCGGATGGCGACATGTCCCCAGAGATCTGCACCCACAGGGATCTCCCCTCTGACCCGTCCCTGCCCGCCTCGCAAAGGCATTCACCTCCTGAGGACACCTCTTTCCTGACGTTTGTGTGGGATATGGCTCGGGCCCTCAATCTGCCTACGCAGACCGAGGAGGAGCCGAGGGCAGAGGAGCTTGACATTTTGCAGTACGAGTATCCACCCAGGGAGTCTCTTACGGTTCCGGTATTGTCCATCCTTTCCCGGCTGCTTCTCTGCATGTGGGAAGCACCCACCTCGGTCCCTATTGTCAGTAAAAGGCTCGATGCCATTTACAGGGTTCAGCGTGGCCCGGGGTTTCGGTAGAGACAGCTTCCTCACACCTTCATGGTAGTCAAGTCTGCAATGTGGAAACAGAAGAGCCTGAAGTTGCACTTTTCGGTCCTGCCCGGTAGGGAGTCCCGTGCCCTTGACGCCCTCAGGTGCAGGGCTTACTAGGGATCCATGCTGGTGTGCCGCATACAGGTGTACCAACTGTATATGGGTATGTTCCTTCGCAACCTCATCAAAGAGCTCGGCGGATTCTCCACTGGCCTTGGTGGGGAGCATCTGCTCAGGTTCCAGACTCTCCTGAGGTCAGTCGCAGACTGCTAAAAATACATTTCCCGCACCGCATATGACGGGTTCAAGTGTTCCACCCGTGAAGCAGCGGCTGGCATTGGGGTCAGATGTCAGGCATGGCTCCAGCCTTAAGACCTGGAGCAGTGGGGCCAGGCGAAACTCCTAGATGTCCCCTGCCTCGGCGAACAGCTGTTCAGCAAGCCCATGGAGAACAAGGTAGCCGAGATCGAGATGGAATTCGTGACTCGCATCCGTCACTCTTGAATAACCTCCTCGCTCTCACAGAAGCAGCACACCAAAAATCCTTTCTTCCAAAGGAAAGGGCTCCCCACCATACCCGCCTACCCCTGTGCTGACGACCAACGCTCAGGGTCACCGGAAACCCAAGGGGCCCAAGATGCAGCCACCGGCGCCAACCCTGCCAGCCCCGGGGTTTTGACTCCAAAAGCATAGCCTCGCCCCATAGGGATGCTTCCACCCGTGGGAGGACGCTTGTCCCTCTTTGCCGCCGAATGGGCGGTTTTGACATCGGACACCTGGGTCTTGCAGGTGATCCGGGACGGGTATTGTCTTCGTTTAGACAGACTCCCTTCTCCCCGGTGGAACCTACTCGGCTTCCCTCGCACCAGGCTTTCTTACAGCAAGAGCTGAACAACCTCCTTGGTCAGCAAGCAGTCGAAAGAGTTCCACCGCACCTCTGGGGTCAGGGTTTTTATTCCCAGTACTTCCTCGTTCCGAAAAGGATGGGGGTCTGCGCCCCATCCTCGATCTCTGGAATCTGAACAAGTTTCTGGTGCGGGAGAAGTTCAAAATGCTATCCCTTGGCGTCCTGCTGCCCTACCTCCGGCAGGGCGATTGGCTAGGCTCCTTGGATCTCAGAGACTCTTATGCCCACATTCCGGTCCACCCCAAACACAGGAAGTACCTGCATTTCAGGGTGCAGGGAGAGCACTTCCATTACACAAAGTGCACCCCTTCGGGCTCACATCTGCCCCGCTAGTCTTCAACAAGTGCCTGTCAGTGGCCACGGCCTACCTCCAGCTGTAGGGCATATCCGTCTACCCTTACCTAGACGATTGGCTCGTCTCAGGCGCCTCGGCATAGGAGGCTCACCTCTCAGCATTGCGCGCGGTGGTTCTCCTTGAGTGCTTTGGTTTCCTGATCAACTACTCCAAATTCCACCTCGCACCGGTGTGAACCCTGGAATTCATTGGTGCTCTTCTTGACACAGAATGTGCGACCACCTTCCTGCATCGAGCTCGTGTGGATCGGCTCTGCGTTCTGGCTGCCGAAATCCAAGGCCGACCCAGGGTCTCGGCGCAGACCATGCTGCGCCTCCTGGGGCACATGGCCTCGACTGTCCACGTCGTTTCCCACGCTCGCATGCACATGTGTGCAGCCCAGTGGTGCCTCATAGGGCAATGGGCCCAAGCCTCGGGCTGCCTCCGGGACCCCGTCTGGGTGTCTCACAGCTTAGTTGAGTCCCCTAGTCTGGTGGTAGGATCCCAGAGCCTTCTTTGGGGCATGCCCTTCCAGGCTCATCCACACAAACTCATCTTGACGACGGACGCCTCGCTGTTTGGCTGGGGAGTCCACTGCCACCACCTCTACAAATAGGGCGGTGGTCACCCGAGGAATCTCCACAGCAGATCAACCTGCTTGAGCTTGGAGCAGTCCGGTTAGTCTTGAAGGTCTTCGAGTGCCACCTGAAAGGCAGGTTGGTGCTTGTACAGACTGACAATCAAGTGGCGATGTTCTACATATACAAGGAGAGGGGCATGGGCTCCCACCGCATCTGTCGGGAGGTGGTCCTTCTCTGCTCCTTCGCGGTGCATCAGGGCATGACCCTACGGGCTTTCTACCTCCCGGGCCAAGACAGTGTTCTCGCAGACAGGCTCAGAAGATTTCTCCACCCACATGGGTGGCGTTTGAGTCCAGAGGTGGCTCTCCACCTGTTCCGCCTCTGGAGGACTACGTTCATGGACTTGTTCACCAGCCCGACCAACATGCAACCTCCCCCGCTTCTGTGGGCCGTTTCCACACCCAAGCAGGGTGGCCCCGGATGTGTTCCTCCTGAACTGGACCTCCGGGCTACTGTATGCCTCCCCCCCCCCTCTCCTCTCGTTGCGAGGACCCTTCTCAAGATCCTGCGCGACAGAGTCTCGGTAATTCTTGTGGCACCTTCATGGCCTCGACAGCCTTGGTTCCCACTTCTGCTCCAGCTCTAGTCGGAACCTCCGGTTTCCCTGGGTAGTGCCCCCGGTCTGCTGACGCAGGAGGAGGGACAGGTGCTTCACCCGAACTTGTTCTCGCTATCCATGACAGCCCTGAAGGCTGAATGGGTCTCTCTAGTCTCGCTGTACCTCCCAGCGGAGATCAAGGACGATCGATGAGGCGGGCTTATGCCCTTAAGTGGCGGCGGATTTCGATCTGGTGCGCCAAGCTTCAGATTGACCCCCTTCTCCTGCTCCACCCGTTGGGTGCTCCAGAACCTTCTCCACCTCTCCCAGGTGGGTCTGAAGTCTAACTCGGTCAAGGTTCAACTGAGCGCCATTTCAGCCAACCACTTGTCCGTCAAGGGCAAACCCCTCTCGGGCCAGCCTCTGGTCTCTCGCTTCATGATGTGCCGCCTCCTGTCCAAACTCCCCATCCAGCCTCCCCCGGCGGAATGGGACCTGAACATCATGCTCATGCAGCAGACATGGCCACCCTTTGAGCCGATGGCAACATGCTTGCTCCGGCACCTCTCCTGGAAGGTAGTCTTCCTGGTGGCACTGACCTCGACATGGCGAGTCAGCGAACTTTAAGTCCTCATGGCCGAGGCCCCCTACACCAGGTTTTACAGGAACAGTGTGGTCCTTCACACCCACCCCAAGTTCCTACAGAAGGTTGTCTCTGATTTCCACCTCAGTCAGGAGGCGGTCTTGCTAACTTTTTTCTCGAGACCTCACGCCGACCGGGCATTGGAGGTCCTGCATACACTCGACTGCAAGAGGGCTCTCGCCTTCTACAGGCAGCGCACCCAGGGTCATCGCAAGTCCGACCGGCTCTTCATCGGCTATGATCTCAACCGCATGGGACTGGCAGTCATCGAACGCACCCCCTCCATCTGGGTGGCGGACTGCATCGCCTTCGCTGAGGAAAAGGTGGGCGCCCCACTGTATCGTCAGTTCACTGCGCACGGCATCCGCGCCAAGGCGGCATCGGTGGCTTCGCTGGCTTTTCTGCGCTCAGTGTCTCTAACGGAATCTGCTGGGCTGCGAATACCTTTGCTTTGCACTATTGCCTAGAGAGGGAGTTCCGATGGAACAGCCCCTTCGGCCAGGCTGTACTCCGTAGTCTGTTCGGGGTATGAGCAACTCCTGCCCTCCGACCCTTCTTCTGCGTCTACCGAGAGCTTACCCCTAGGGCCCGAGGACTCAGGCTTCCTTCGGACATCGACTTCTGTTCACGGCCTCGCAGAGGCGTTTTTGGCTTACAGATGGTAGCCTTTAGCTGGGGAGTCCCATAAGTGAGGACTGACTTCCTGCTTGTTCCTGGAGAAAGCATAGTTTCTCACCTGTAACAGGTGTTCTCCAGGGACAGCAGGAATCGGTCCTCACTACCCTCCCCTGAAGAGTTGCAATTTTTTTATCCTTCCCTTGCCATCTGCTTAGTAGGGCTCTAGCTATGGGCCTGACTGAGTAAGATGGCACTTTTGGGCGGGAAGAGGACCACGCATGCGTGGCAGCAATCCCAAAGGCTTTCTTTGAAAGCTGGGGAATTGTTCCGCGTGATCTCCGTCGGTGCTGACATCACCCATAAGTGAGAGTGATTCCTGCTGTTCCTGGAGAACACCTGTTACAGGTGAGTAAGTACGCTGCATTCATGGTGCTGCCAGGGAATGCTTTCTGCAATTTTGGTGCATTATCAGCTGGGGAAATGCTGTACACGCTCCCAATAGATAACACAGAGTTTTTGCAGTTAAAGTCATGCTATCAGCACTTTTTTGCCATGTTAGCTGCAAAAGTCTAATGTGCTTTAGTAAATGGATTCTCTTAGAGTGCTGCTCTTTTCCGTGTAGACTCCTTGTGTGAGTTTTGGAAATTGATACTGTTACGGTATGGTAGATTTTCTCTTTCTGAGCAATTTTTGTACGGTTTTATATTACCTTACAATATGTCCATGACTGGTGAAGGTTTATATTTCTGATACTGAGTTGAAACCAGAATCAGAAATTATTTTATGTATGTTGACAGTGTTCTCCCTAGGACCTTTTGAATGGGTGTGCTCCTGGATGATTTTACTGACTATCCGTCTAACATAATTATTGCAAAATAATGAGAAGCAATGTAAAAAGGAAAGACGACTAATTATGTTGTCTGCTGCTAGCTAGCTTATAATGTGACCTACCCAGCTACACCTTCATGCCACCTGGCTGGCAAAAATGTCTGTGAGAATACTGGTTGAATTCTATGAGAAAATGTCCTCTGCACCCTTTATATTGATAGAAGGGTTTCTTTCAATATAGACTATATATTCAAAAATAAAAAAGCAAAAAGCATAGCACAGTTTATAACGCCAAAATAAAATTAGCTGTGGTTCTCTGGGAACAAGCAGGATGTCAGTCCTCACATATGGGTGATGTTGGTGCCGACGGAGCCCGTGCAGAGCAAATCCCCAGCTTTCAAGGAAAGCCTTTGGGATTGCTACCATGCATGTGTGGTCCCCTTTCCCCCCCAAGGGTGCCATCTTTCTCAGTCTCCTTTTTTTCCACGGAGCCCACCAGACATCTGTTTTCCCCCAGAAAAGTTGATTTTTTCTCGTGTTTTTTACTTGTCTCCGGTTTTGCAATGGTACCTTTCCCGCCGCCTGCCTCGGTATCGAGGTCAACTCCTTTTTTACTTAAGTTTTGATTTTTTTGGCATCTTCGCGCCTTTTTCTCCGCTGGCTGCCCGAAGGATCTTCAACTTTGCTGGGGTTCTTTTTCCCCTTATGGCGACCAGTGCCCTTAAAATGTGTGATCGGTGTGCTAAGGTAACATCTCTGACTGTCACACATGACTACTGCCTACGGTGCCTCGGTCCGGACGACGACACGGTGGTCTGTGGCCTTTGCAAAAAGATGTTATCTGAGGCCTTGAGGAGCTGCCAGCAGCAGCATGACAAAATTATTCTCGAGTCTTCGATGCCTCCGAGAGCCAGGACCTCGTCTGAGGCCTTGACACCTCAGTAGGAAAACTCTGAGCCCGAGTTTCGTCGTGGGTCCTCGGAGCGGGAGTCTCCCTCAAGGGAACCAAAGAGGAAGAAGAAGTCCTCGAAGGAGGTGTCCTTGGATGGCTCTGACCATCCAGGGTCCGCCCGCTTGAGCCATCGGAGAGGGAGCGGCCAGCCAAAGTTCCCTGGAAGGATCCGGCTGCGGACTGGCCTCGCCAGTTAGACATGGCCCTTGTTGAGGATTCTCCTCCAGGTGAGCTGGTGTCAGGCCCGAGTCCCTCGGTGCCTGCGCTGAAGGCTGCGGAGCTATCTGGGCTGTAGTCCAGGATGGCGGCCTTGCCGCGCAATGTAACTGCTTTCTTGGACCAGCAGTGAGCGCTGATGTCCGGCACATCCGGTTCCTCCGCCCTGACCACAGGGCGTTCGACGTCAAAGACGTCTCCAGAGGCCGAGGCCATGCGGGCCCAAGTAGATCCTTGGCCGAGGTCGCCCTCGATCTCCCGCTCGACGGGGCCAAGGTTGTTCCCGATGAGCTCTCCGGGGTCAGGTCGTACCGGCGCTGGGCCCCACAAGGCCCGAGGAACAGCACCTCCTCAAGTCTTCCTCGGAGTGTTCCGACTGGGAGGCCTAGGACGAAGAGCCCCTGGACACCCGTTGGCACCGAGATGTCCCCTCAGATTCCCCAATCTCTGAACCTCGGAGAAGGTTCCCACCAGAGGATATAGGCTTCTTGGACTTCGTCAAGGACATGTCCAAAGCTTTGGCGTTCCCCACTGAGTCTGAGGAGGATCCTCGGGCCGACGATCTCATGATCCTCCAATGCGAGGCTCCCCCTCGGGAATCGCTCATGGTGCCCATCCCTCCCTTCCTGTAGCAGATCATGTTCCGCATGTGGGAGACACCGGCATCAGTGCCGGTGGTCAGCAAGCAGCTCAACTTGATGTACTGAGTCCGCTGGAGCCCTGGCTTTCAAAAGTCACAGTTGCTGCACAACTCCATGGTGGTGGAGTCGGCCATGCGTTGGCTGAAGAGCCAGAAGACACACTCCTTGGTGCTCCCCAGCAGGGAGGCCTGCACCATGGATGCCCTAGGCAGAAAGTGCTACCAGGGCTCGATGCTGAATTGCCGGATCCAGGCCTACCCAGCTTTACATGGGCATGTACCTGAGTGACCTGGCAAAGGAACTCGCCGGGTACTCAACTGGCCTCTCCGAGGAGCTTTTGCAGCGCTTCAAGATCTTGTCCAAAGCCGTCCGTGAGTGCTCCAAATTTATGTCTCGGGCAGCCTATGATAGTTTTGAGTTGGCGGCCCAGGTTGCCGCAGTGGGCATCTGTGCAAGTTGCCAGGCAACGGGTACAGGAGAAATTGGTCGATTTTCCTTGCCAGGGAGAGAACCTCTTCGGCAAACTCATGACCGACAAGGCTGCAGAGCTGGAGACCGAGTTCTTGATGAGGACTAGGCTCTCCAGATGACCAGTGCCCATCCCCGATGAAAGGGCTTGGGTGAAAAGCCCTTTTACCCGAGGAAATCTGCTGCTTACTGAAACTACCCAATAACCAGGCCTCCCTGGCTCCCCAGCAAGGGCAGCAGGCCAAGGGGCAAGGTCATGGCCCGCGTAAGCAGAAGGCTCCCAAGCCCCAGGTTCTGGCTCCTGCCCAGCCAGGAGGGAGCTTATGACTCCTACAGCATAGCCCCTCTCCCTCATGGGGATCAGCAGCCTAGAGGGGGTCGCCTCACCCTTTATGCCCACAGGTGGGATTCTATAACTACCAACTCCTGGGCACTAAGAGTTTTCAGGGAGGGTTACCTCCTCCATCTGAGTCAAATACCTCCCCCCTTCTTCCCAGGAGAGCCCCTCAGGTCTCCCCTCCACCGGGACCTTCTTCTGAAGGAATTGGCAGGGCTTCTCGATAGAGTGATGGAATTGGTGCCCCACCACCTCAAGGGCAAGGGGTTCTACTCCAGGTACTTCCTCGTGCCAAAGAGGACAGGGGGCCTAAGGCCCATCCTTGACCTGTGCAACCTCAACAAATTCCTGGTGCGGGAGAAGTTCAAGTTGCTCTCCTTTGGAACATTGCTGCTCTACCTCCAGCAGGGAGACTGGCTATGCTCCTTAGACCTAAAGGATGCCTATACACACAGGGGGTATTTTAAGGGCAACCAAACTTTTTGTTAAAATGGTAAATAAAGGCAAAAGGAACAGGAGACCGCAATGGTTTTCGAAGGAAGTAGCTGAAAAAGTGAAGAAAAAGAGGGAGGCCTTCATGAAATACAAGAGATCACAGAGAGAGGAAGACAGGCATCTGTATTTGGAAAAACTTAGAGAAGCTAGCAAAGTAGTCAAGAAGGCAAAGATTCAAAAGGAGGAGGAAATAGCCAATGCAATAAAATGGGGGGATAAGACATTTTTCAGATATATTAGTGAGAAGAGGAAGGGCAAAAGTGATATTGTCAGACTCAAGGGTGCAGGGGGGGAATATGTAGAAGCTGATAAGGATAAAGCGGAATTGCTTAACAAATATTTTTTTTCTGTGTTCACAGATGAAGAACCAGGAGCAGGACCTCAGAAAATCCTCATAAATAAGAACAGAAGCGAGGGACATCTTGAACAATTTTCAGAAGACTGTGTTCGTGAGAAACTAGCTCAATGGGACCGGATGGGATACACCCTAGAATACTGAGGGAACTTGGGGACATTCTAGCAACTCCACTGACTGACCTTTTCAATGCCTCGTTAGAGTCAGGAGTGGTGCCAAAGGACTGGAGAGAGGCTCATGTGGTGCCTTTACACAAAAGCGGAAGTAAGGATGTGGTTGAAAACTACAGGCCGGTTAGTTTAATTTCGGTGGTGAGTAAATTATTGGAAACGCTGCTGAAAGAGAAAATAGTGAGGTTTCTGGAGTCCAGCGGATTACAGGATCCGAGGCAGCATGGATTCACCAGAGGCAGGTCTTGTCAGACAAATCTGATTGATTTCTTTGACTGGGTGACCAGGGAGTTGGACCGAGGGAGAGCTCTAGATGTGGTGTGTTTAGATTTCAGTAAAGCCTTTGACACTGTTCCTCACAGGCGACTTATAAACAAACTGAGCACCCTAGGGATGGACCCTAAAGTTACTGCTTGGGTTAGAAATTGGTTGGGTGGGAGGCGACAAAGAGTACAAATAAATGGAGCTCACTCTGAGGAGAAGGATGTTACCAGTGGTGTGCCCCAGGGATCTGTCCTTGGTCCGATTCTTTTTAACATCTTTGTTAGTGATATAGCGGAAGGGCTGTCGGGTAAGGTTTGCCTCTTTGCAGATGATACCAAAATCTGCAATAGAGTAGACACCCGGGAAGGTGTAGATAACATGAGGAGGGATCTAGCTAAGCTTGAAGAATGGTCTAGAATTTGGCAGCTGGGATTTAATGTTAAAAAATGTAAGGTCATTCATTTGGGCTGCAGCAATCCAAGGGAGCAATACAGTATAGGAGGTGAAGTACTTTTGTCCACTAAAGAAGAGCGGGACCTAGGCGTGGTTGTGTCTGATGATCTTCTAGTAGCTAAACAGGTAGAAAAGGCGACGGCCAAAGCTAGAAGGATGCTTGGGTGCATACGGAGAGGAATGGCTAGCAGAAAAAAGGAGGTGATAATGCCTCTGTATAAGTCTTTGGTGCAACCTCATTTGGAGTATGGTGTGCAATTATGGAGACCGCACTTTCAAAAGGATGTGAACAGGGTGGAGTCTGTGCAGAGGGTGGCTACTAAAATGATTAATGGGCTTCATTATAAAGCATATGAGGACAGACTTAAGGATCTTAATATGTACACCTTAGAGGAAAGGCGGGATAGAGGTGATATGATTGAGATGTTTAAATACCTCCGTGGCATAAATGTTCAGGGAGAGAGCCTCTTTCAATTGAAAGCAAGTTCTGCTACGAGGGGACATGGGATGAGGGTGAAGGGAGATAGATTCAGGAGTGATATGCTGAAATATTTCTTTACGGAAAGAGTAGTGGATTCATGGAATAGTCTCCCAGTGGAGGTGGTAGAGATGAGGACAGTAACTGAATTCAAAAAAGCATGGGACCAACACAGAGGATCTCTAAAGGTAAAAAGTGGACTGTTGTAGTTGTTGTTATGGAAGGACAGACTAGATAGGCCATGTGGTCTTTTTCTGTCATCATGTTTCTATGTTTCTATCCTAATTCTCCCAAACCACAGGCAATGCTTACGCTTTGTGGTAGGAGGCAATCATTTCTAATACAGGGTGCTACCCTTCACCCTAGCCTCGGCTCCCAGGGTCTTCACAAAGTGTCAGTTGTCGCCCCCTTTCTCAGGCTTCAGGGGGTCTTTGTCTTCCCCTACCTCGATGACTGGCTCATCAAGGGCTCCACGGCCCTGAGATGCAGCAAGCAACAGCGCCCCCCCACCCAAATTCTGCAACACTTGGGTTTCATTATAAACGACCCCAAGTCGAACCTTCATCTGATACGGGCTGGAATTCATTGGGGCAAGGCTCGACACCCTTCGGTCGAAAGCCGCCTTTCCCACAGACTGGGCAGCCCTACTCATGTCTCTGGCCCGGGACATGCACCATACCTCGGTGTCTGCCAAGCATCTGCTGTGCCTTCTCGGGCACATGGCCTCCACATTCCACGTCACTCCAGATGTCCGTCTCCACATGCGGACAGCACAGTGATGCCTCCGCAACCAGTGGTCCCAGGCCATGCGACATCTCCAGGACAGAGTCCGTGTGAGCCGCCAGCTGGCAAAGTCTCTGGTCTGGTGGCAGTCGCCCTGCCACCTGGAGGAGGGCATACCTTTCCAGACCCCCAACCACTTGAGAGTCCTCACCACAGACGCCTCCCTGCTGGTCTGGGGAGCACATTGTGAGGGCTTCCGCACTCAGGGCATTTGGTCCCTGGCCGAGAGTGCCTAGCAGATCAACCTTCTGGAACTGCGGGCCTTTCTCCATCACCTAGGCCACCAGTCACTCCTGGTCCAAACAGATAACCAGGTGGCCATGTTCTATGTGAACAGACAGGGAGGTATGGGATCCGGTGCTTTCTGTCAAGAGGCGCTAGCCCTGTGCTCTTCAGCGATCCAGCAGGGCATCTTCCTCATGGTGGTGTACCTGCCGGGCCAGGACAACTTTCTGGCCGACAGACTCAGCAAGATTCGCCAGCCGCACGAGTGGCAGCTGGACCCCGGAGTAGCTAACAGTCTTTTCCAAACCTGGGGGGAACCATTGATGGACCTGTTTGCAGCCCGGACAGTCACCAGTTGCCCTGCTTTTGTTCCCAGTAGCCTCACCCTGCCAGGGTGGCCGCCGATGCCTTCCTGGTCTTATGGTCGGAGGGACTTCTTTACGCTTTCTCTCCGATGCCACTAATTGCCAAGACTCCGTTCAAGACCCACCGCGACAGATCCTTGGTCATTTTGGTGGTTCCATAGTGGCCCAGGCAGCCGTTGTTTCCACTGCTTCTGCAGTGCGGCGGTGGATCCCATACCCCTGGGGTACGCTCCCCGACTCCTTTCCCAGGAGGGGGGCTCTCTCCTGCATCCTAACCTGGGATCTCTTTTGCTGACAGCTTGGCTGCAGAGAGGGTAATTCCACCCCACTCCACCTCCCCAGAGAGGTGGAGGATGTTTTGCTGTCCTCGCGCAAGGCATCTACCAGACGGGCCAATGACTTTAAATGGCGCAGATTCTCACTTTGGTGCACTTAGCGGGGGGCTGACCCCTTCTCTTGCCCGGTGGTCACGGTACTGGAGTACTTGCTCCACCTCTCTCATTCGGAGCTCAAGTCTAATTTTGTTAGGGTTCACCTTAGTGCCCTAGCAACGAACCACTACCAGGTGGATGGGAAGCCCCTTTCGGCCCATCCGGTGATATCCCGCTTCTTGCGGGGCCTGCTCCTGTCTAAGCCCCGGTTCGCCCTCTGGCAACAAAATGGGATCTCAATGTGGTGTTGGGGCAGCTCACTCGCCCACCATTCAAGCCATTGGCTACTTGCTACCTTCGCTACCTTTCCTGGAAGGTGGTTTTCCTGGTCACGCTCACTTCTGCATGAAGGGTAAGCGTGCTCCAGGCCCTGGTGGCGTAAACGCCCTACACCAGGTTTTGCAAGAATAGGGTGGCGCTCCGCACGCACCCTAAATTTCTTTCGAAGGTGGTGTCGTCCTTCCACCTCAACCAGGAGGTGGTCCTCCCTACCTTCTTTCCCAGACCGCATGCCAGTCGAGCAGAGACGGTCCTCTTTACCTTGGACTGTAAGAGGGTCTGGTCCTTCTATATACAACACATTCAAGGCCACCGAAAAGTCTCTCAGCTTTTCATTTCCTATGACCCCAGTAAGCTGGGGGAGGTAGTGACCAAGCGTATGCTGTCCACATGGGTCGCGGACTGTATTGCTCTTGCCTATGAGGAGGCGAGGCTTCCGTTGGAAGGCTGGGTCACGGCACACCAGGTCAGGGCTATGGTGACCTCAGTAGCTAACCTGCGCTCAGTCCCTCTGGCAGACATCTGCCGGGCCGACACCTGGTCTTCAGTCCATACTTTTGCAGCTCACTATTACTTGGACAGAGAGTCCCGACGGGACAGTGCTTTCGGCCAAGCCGTGCTCTGTAACCTTTTTCGGGGTCTAGGCAACTCCTTCCCTCTGACCCTTCTGTGTTCAGGCTACCGGAGTACTGGTTTCATCGGACTCAAGCGTCCTGTTGGCCTGTCTATACAGACACAATTGCTGCTCCTTGTGGCTCTTCCTGAGGGAGCTCTAATTTTGCTATGGGTTCTTGGTAGCCTGTAGCTTGGGAGTCCTATATGTGAGGACTGACTTCCTGCTTGTTCCTGGAGAAAGCATAGTTATTCACTTGTAACAGGTGTTCTCCGGGGACAGCAGTAATCAGTCCGCACAACCCTCCCTCCTGCCCTTGGAGTTGCAGCTGTACCATTTTTAATTTCTTTTTGCCACCTTTTAGCTATGTCATCTGATTGAATAAGATGACACCCTTGGGGAGGAAGGGGACCACACATGCATCTAAAGGATTTCTTTGAAAGCTCGGTATTTGCTCCATGCAGTTTATCACTCATCTCAGGCAACAGATTGTCTTGAGCTTCCCCTGGGATGCAGAATATGTGTTTGTATATAACACAGTATGGGACAGCACATGTGCGTTTAGGGACTGAAAACGGGACAGTGATTTAATGAGGCCTGAAGGCTGCACCTCTTATAATCTTCCCCCCTTCCCCACCTCACCTGATGCGGCTTGCAGGCCCTGAAGCCTGCACTGCTGCTCTTAATGCAGTCATTTATTGGGGGCATGGGCAACTGCAAGTGGCTGCCCAAACAACTAGTGTTCTCGCGGCTGCCACAAAGATCGCAGCTAATATTTAAACTCCATGATCATCATTTTTATAAATGACTGCTGCGGCCACATACAGTGAATGTTTTTCATAATAAACATCAAATTGAATTCATATGTAACATATTTTGTACGTTATTTTTAAATGCACTATACTATGGGGGCCTGGGGCATGTTTACTCATGTGTGTGGTGTTTGCACTTTTCGCATATTAATAGCAACCATAATGTGCAGCCCCTCCTCCCTCTCTGCCTATCACCAATCCCAATCTGTGGTAAGCAGTTA
The DNA here is from genome assembly GCA_033557465.1 of Ichthyophis bannanicus. Classification (NCBI taxonomy): domain Eukaryota; kingdom Metazoa; phylum Chordata; class Amphibia; order Gymnophiona; family Ichthyophiidae; genus Ichthyophis; species Ichthyophis bannanicus. Next base: position 263,560,898 of record CM066038.1, read on the forward strand.
GCACTCCTTTTTTTAACCACATGGTTGTTTTGAGCATTCAGTGATATTAACAATCAAGGGATCAGTGGCCAATGGGCAGCAAATATGACGACCTAGGAAAATTTGTTTGGTGTACCACGAGGCTCAAGCAAACTTGAAAATGTGCCCTGAAATAAAAAAGGTTGAGAATCCACTACAATGGAGGAGGAACTTCAAGAGGACACACTAAATTTAAAAAAAAACAGAGGCTGTTTGCTTAGCCTGGAATCTCTGAGACAGAGGGACTTGGCACTTGGATGCTTCCATGCTTCCCGCTTTGATCACGTCACTTCCCTTCTTTTTTGTCTTCACTGGCTTCCTGTCTCTTTCCGGATTCAATTCAAATTTCTTATTTTCATCCATAAATCAAGTCATACAGGTATTCCCCTCTATCTCGCTGACCAGGTTCACCTCTACACTCCTTTTCTTACCCTTCGTTCCATTCACGCTTAACCGTATGTCACTCCCTTCCCCCTCCCATGTCCACCTGAAGTCCACTCGTTCCTCAGCTTTTTACTTCCTTGGTCCGAAGCTCTGGAACTCACTCCCCCTTGCCCTCCGTTTGGAACAGTCTTATACTGCTTTCAAAGCCAAATTAAAAACTCACCTTTTCTGTCTTGCATATGACCTCCCCCCCCCCCTTCCCTTTCTTCCTTTTCCCCACTTTCTCATTGATGCAACATTTCACTGTCTTTTCCTACTAGAGTTCTTTTGTTACTTTACCTTTCCTTGCCTTTCTCTATTCTGTTCCTATCTTTTCTGTCCCGTTTCTTTGATTTTATGGCGTTCCTTTTCCCTTTCTCCGCAGCATTTTTAATTTTGATTTTATGGTTATCTCCAGGAACAAGCAGGAATGAGTCCTCACATATGGGTACGTCTGCACCGACGGAGCCTGCGCGGGAATGCTTCCCCAGCTTCCCAAAAAGGAAAGCTTTTGGGCACATCCCACCGCGCCTGCGCGCTGCCTTCCCGCCTTTCCTAACTGACTCTCCTCAGTTTCTTCTTTTCCGCGGAGCCAGCAGGTCGAGCCCTGTCACCGCTGAAGAAGTTTCTTATATTAGTTTGTTTCTTTGGTCGCTTGTCTGCCTCCCCGACACCGGACCGGTACCGCCGGTCTTTTCTTTCTTCTTTTACAAAAAAAAAAAACAAAAAACTTTATCTTTTTTCTTCACTTAGTATTATTTCTTCTGCAGGCCTTAGGGCCTACAAAAAGATTTTCCCTCATGGAAAAACAAGCCTCAGGCTTTAAAAAATGTACTAAGTGTAGCGGTACTATTTCTATTACAGATACCCATGAATGGTGTCTCAAATGTTTGGGCCCTGACCATTCCGTTCCGGATTGTCCATCCTGCTCCATGATGTCTAAACGTGGGTTACAGAATCGAGCAGCTAAGCTCCATATGCTGTTTCCCACAGAGGCACCACCGGTAGCATCGACATCTTCTAGATCATCGTCTCCTGATGGATCTCAGGTAACCAAACATAAACCAAACAGGTCCTCAAAGGGTAAATCTCCCTCTAAGCATCGAGATGCCCCCGGGCTTACCCTTGAGGATCCTTCCCCAGCCAAACAACCCCGGCGGGAAGCTCCGGCTTCCAAAGCTCCTCCTATGGGGTTACAGGTTGACATCGATGGCACGGCCTCGACCGATCACCTGTTAGATTGCTCTGGGGTACCGGCACATTCTCCCTGTACCGACATCCAGGCAGTCGTGGCGTCTATGGATCATACTGTCCAATCCATGCAGCAAGCTATCATGGCTTTCATTCAGGCTGCGACGCCAGCGGTACCGCACCGAATATCGATGTCGGTACCGGCACCGGGCTCGATGCCGGTACCGCTTGCTTCGACATCGACCAGGATACCGACTCCGGTTCCTGGATCCGGGCGCTTCCCCGATACCGATCCGGTTCCGGGGACGCCCGATGTCGATACCGATCGATACACGTATCGATCGTTGGAATCGGACAGACGATACTTCGATTCCTCTGATGATTCCGATTCATCAGAAGAATCTCCTGAAGTGTCTCTTACTCTTCCTGAGGAACCTTCTTCTCCAAAGAGGAGAATGTCTCCTCCAGAAGATTTGTCCTTTCAAGACTTCATTTCAGAAGTAGCTAAAGGACTTGCCATTTCAGTATCCTCTGAAATAGAGCCTAGAGCTAAAAAGCTTGACATTTTAGGTTACTCTAAGGCTCCCAGAGAGGCAGTCACTTTACCAATTCATGAAATTCTTCATGAACACATGCTTGATTTATGGGAGACTCCTCTCACCCTTTCTCCTCATTCTCGTAGGTTGGACACTATGTACCGTGTCCCCCCTTGTCCTGGTTTTCAAAAAACCCAGCTTCCTCACCATTCCATTGTGGTGCAGTCAGCTATGAAAAGAATAAAGAGTACTAAAAGACATTCTTCTACTCCTCCAGGAAGAGAATGCAGGACCTTGGATGCTTTTGGTAGAAAAATCTTCCAAGCCAGTATGCTAATTGCTAGAATCAACTCATATAGTCTTTATATGGGTATGTTTCTCAAGGAAATTGCACTGAAGTTGCATACCTTTCTCCCTGTTATCCCAGAAGACAGAAAGGATGAATTCCTCCTTTGGCTTAAGCATACTCAGGATGTTTCCAAGTTTTCCAATAGAGCAGCCTTTGACTCCTTTGAGGGTGCTAGAAGAGCCTCAGGCATTGCCATTGCTGCTCGGAGACTTGCTTGGCTCCAGGCTTCTGATCCTAGAGCCTTGGGTCCAGGATGGTCTGGGAAATCTGCCCTGTACAGGTGAGAATCTCTTTGGCAGAGAGTGACAAATTAAAGCCACTCAAATGGATGCAGAGAATTCTGCTCTGGATAGACTTTCCAAGTCTACCTCCATGCCATTCAAGAAAAAGTCTTTCAAGAAACCTTATTTCAAAAAGACCAGATTCCTTTCCAACTCTGGGCAGCAATCTGCTGCTGGTGTTTTCCAACTAAGCGACAGCAACCTAGGCAGGCCAGACCCAAACCTGCCGCAACCCCTGCAACTCAACAGTCTCAACCCCCTCAGGGTTTTTGACTGCATTCTAGAGAACTTAACCTTTCTGGCTCTACCCCAGCCAGAACCTCTCCCCATTCCAGGAAGGTTAGCTCATTTTGCTCCCAGGTGGGAGCAAATAACATCAGAACAGTGGACCCTCTCCATCATAAGAGAGGGTTACACACTTCATTTCTCAGACCTTCCTCCACACACCATGGTGACATTTCAACTCTCCCACACCTCTCCTCGACCTTCTGGGTCGGGAAGTGTCTACCCTGCTTGCCCAAGGGGCGATAGAAGAGGTTCCCCTTCTTCAGCAGGGCTCAGGGTTCTATTCCCCCCTATTTTCTCATCCCCAAGAAAACAGGGGGTTACAGACCCATTTTAGATCTCAGGGAATTGAACAAATTCCTATGCAAGGAAAAGTTCAAAATGCTTTTTCTAGGCATTCTTCTTCCCTACCTAAAGAGCCAATATTGGCTTTGTTCTCTAGATCTCAAGGATGCGTACACCCATGTCCTCATCCATCCATCCCACAGAAAATTCCTACGATTTCTGTTCCAGGGACAACATTATCAGTACAGAGTGCTTCCTTTCGGCCTAGCCTGTGCCCCCAGAGTGTTCTCCAAATGCATGGCAGTCGTTGCAGCATTTCTACGCACCCTGGGGATTTTTGTTTTCCCATATCTCGACGATTGGCTCATCCGAGCACCAACTCAGTCAGAAGCTCAGATTGCTCTAAACCGCACAAGACGCATTCTGCAATATCTGGGACTGGTGGTAAACCTCTCAAAGTCCCAGCTTTCTCCCACTCAGTCCCTAGAGTTCATAGGGGCCTGGTTGGATACCACCACTGCAAGGGCCTACCTTCCTCAGGCCCGTTGCCATCGTCTACTGCAGTTAGCCTCCCAGGCACAGTCAAAGAATCACTTGACTGCCAGGGAGATGCTTCAACTGCTAGGCCACATGGCTTCCACAGTACATGTGGTACCCTATGCTCGCCTTCACATGAGAGCAGCTCAGTGGACTTTGTCCACCCAGTGGACTCAAGCTTCAGGAGCTCTCTCCGACCAAATAGCAACCTCCAAACGTCTCTTTTGGTCTCTCCAATGGTGGATGTCCACTCAAAATCTGTTGCTGGGGTCCCCCTTCCAACAGTCGTTGCTCCAAGCAACCCTGACTACAGATGCCTCCCAAACAGGTTGGGGAGCTCATCTAGAGGACCTCTCCACCCAAGGCACTTGGTCTCTACAGGAGACCTCCCTTCATATCAATCATTTGGAGCTTCGAGCAGTTTTCCTAGCTCTCCAGGTCTTTCATACCCTCCTTGGCTACAAGACAGTCCTCGTTCACACAGACAATCAGGTAGCCATGTTTTACATAAACAAACAAGGAGGAACTGGCTCTCTGTCGCTTTGCAACGAAGCTCTCAGACTATGGGCCTTCGCCAGAGAGCATCAGATCCATCTCCTGGCAGTATACCTCCCAGGAATCCAAAACTCTTGGGCAGACAGACTCAGTCGAGTTCTGCTTCCACACGAGTGGTCCCTGCATATGGATCAGGTACTCAGAATCTTTCAGGAATGGGGAACCCCCGGACATAGACCTCTTTGCAAGTCCGTGGAATGCCAAACTTCCCCGATTCTGCTCCAGAATTCCGTGTCAGGGAGTTCAGGCCAGGGATGCCTTCCTCCTTCTTTGGGGTCAGGACTTCCTGTACACCTTTCCACCCATTCCCTTGATTCCCAAGACTCTGTTCAAACTCCAGAGGGATCAAGGATCTATGATCCTCATAGCTCCACGCTGGCCACGCCAAGTGTGGTACCCTCTACTTCTGCATCTCTCTCTCCCAAGCCCCCTCCCTGGACTTGGGAGTTGCTCCAGACCTTCTGTCCCAGGAGGAGGGGACTTTGTGTGGCACCCAAACCCCAAGTCCCTTCACCTCAGGGCCTGGTTACTGAAGGCCTAGATCTTCAAGATTTAAATCTTTCTCACAGGTGAAGGATATCCTTCATGCTTCCAGGAAACCTTCCACCAGGCGTTCTTAACGACTTTAAATGGAAAAGATTTTCCATTTGGTGTGCTGACAGAGGTCTAGACCCTTTCGCACTTCCTTTAACTTCTCTGTTGGACTATCTCCTGCATCTCTCCAATGCAGGACTTAAAACTAATTCAGTGAGAGTCCATTTGAGTGCTATTTCAGCATCCCTTAAGCCCATCAATGGGCAACAAGTCTCCTCTCATCCTTTTATCTCAAGATTCATGAGAGGCCTCACTTTAACTTAACCTCCCATTAAGCCTCCTCCGGTGGAATGGGATTTGAATTTGGTTCTTGGTCAGCTCATGAAGCCACCATTTGAACCCTTATCTTCTACCTCCCTGAAATTTCTTTCCTGGAAGGCTGTCTTCCTTATTGCAGTCACTTCTGCTCGCCGCATTAGTGAACTACAGGCCTTAGTGGCAAATCCACCTTATACAAGATTCCATCATGACAAGGTGGTCCTCAGGACTAATCCACACTTTATGCCTAGAGTGGTCTCGCCTTTTCATCTCAATCAAGAGGTGTATTTGCCAGTCTTTTTCCAGCTCCTCATGCATCTAGTGCAGAGAGGAACCTTCATACTCTGGATTGTAAAAGGGCTCTTGCCTTTTACTTACATAGGACCCAGCAACATAGAAAGTCTTCTCAGCTTTTTGTTGCTTTTGACCCTTCTCATTTGGGACTTCCAGTCTCTAAAAGAACACTGTCCAATTGGATTGCTCAGTGTATTTCTTTTGCCTACCAGAGCAAGAACCTTACTCTGGTGGGCCATGTCACAGCTCATAACGTGAGGGCCATGGCCACCTCTATGGCTTATCTACATTCTGTGTCCATAGACCAGATCTGTCGAGCAGCCACCTGGGCCTCGGTTCATACCTTCACAGCCCATTACTGCTTGGACAAGGATTCCCGCCGGGATGCCTTGTTTGGTCAGGCTGTTCTCAAACACCTGTTCCATTCTTAATCAACTCCTACCCTCCTTCCCTGGATGGATGCCTGAGATCCATAGGAGGACATGGGACCCTATCCAGGGTCTAAATCCTAGGGGATCTCCCAGGCATCTTAGCTAGGGAGTCCCCATATGTGAGGACTCATTCCTGCTTGTTCCTGGAGATAGCACAGTTACTTACCTGTAACAGGTGATCTCTGGGAACAGCAGGAATTAGTCCTCACAACCCACCCACCTCCCCTAGGAGTTGTATCTTTCTGGTCTTTCCTTTCCTTTCTCTCTCTCTATTGTCTCAGCTATAAACTTGAACTGAGGAGAGTCAGTTAGGAAAGGCGGGAAGGCAGCGTGCAGGCGTGGTGGGATGTGCCCAAAAGCTTTCCTTTTTGGGAAGCTAAGGAAGCATTCCCGCGCAGGCTCCGTCGGTGCCGACGTACCCATATGTGAGGACTAATTCCTGCTGTTCCCAGAGATCACCTGTTACAGGTAAGTAACTGTGCTTTATTGTAAACTGCCCAGATACCCTAAATTTCGTTCCCTTCTCAAGACCCACTTCTTTTCCTCTGCCTTTGACACCTCTTTGTGACCCTTCCTGACTTTTTTCCTCTTCTGTCCTTCTGCTGTTTCTACCTTTCATCTTCTTTCCTGTATGTTATTGTAGTTCTTTTTCCTTTTCCAAATATCTTGATTTCTATATTGTAAACCGCCCCAATGTAATGGGGGGCGGTATGTCAAGTTTTTTGTAAACAATAAACAATAATAAACAATTGGGCGGTATATCAAGTATGTAAATAAACATAAACATGCCCAAATTTTCCAAATTAGGGATCCTATGTCCAGCAGTCTCCAATTCCAGGAATCTAGGTCTATGTGCTGCTATTTTTTTAAAACTTTCATTTACTTTACATTGAAGTAAGCGGTCTAAAAAAATCATTTTCAGGGCTTTCAGATGTAGTGCAATGGATAAGATTTTTCAAAAAAAGTTTGCCAATTTTTTATGCACTTCCTTGCTGTGAAAGTAAATCCAACTGCAGATAATTTCTATGCATTAACATGGGAATTGTGTTTATATTAGTCCACTTTGTTTAGCATACATTGTTGATGTTATAAAATCCTTTGTATGTCAGAAGTAATTTTAGTGCACCAAAAATGTGTCAAAGTAATAGTAATAAGGTAGGCTATAATATCACCTTCTATGTTTATAAACTCAGTCATGCAGTTGTTTATATAGTACCCCTCAGCAGTCATGAGCATTAGTTTATGATGGCACCCTTTTTTCTCTGTTTTACAGGGAAAAAACATTTGGAGAAAGCAGTTGAATACTGTTTTGCACTGCTTAACTTGACACTGCAAAAGGAGAACCTTTATATGGACCTGCTGCGTGAAAGTCATCTGTCTCTCATTGTTACTCCTTTGGAGCAGCTGCTACAAGGTATCAATCCTCATTCCAAGAAGGCAGATCATGTTGTTAATATTGCCAGGTGAGTCTTGGTTTTTCAGCATCTTTATAGTTTGACTTAATGATTCTGTTTTGTCGGTTATCTAACATAGTTTTGATGATGTTAATTAACTATTCAATGCCCATAAATGCCGATGCATAGTGTAGAGTATATTGCACTATAAATGAAAATGAATACTTATCGTCACTCCAGTCCAATCCCAGTACCTGTGAATTGTCACTCCCGTCCAGCAGCTTGGAGACTGAGCATGTCATATTTTCATGACATCATCCTGGATAAGTAGCTGACACTTCCCTCCAGTATCTCAGTCTCCAAGCAGTTGGAGGGTGTGGTTCTGTACCGCACAGGAAATGATTAACCTCATTCTCTGCACAGAAGGGCAATTGGGATATTAAATTTACAGGCACCATAGACAGTACTAACACAATGATCCAGCAAGAAGCGGCAAGACAGGAGCATTTCTGCTGATCATTAACATATTCTGTACCAGAGGGGGCTGGAAGATAGCTAGATATTGATCATAACCCATGATGGGAAGAAGGAAACATTCAGTTATGCCCAGGGCTGGCCCATTTACTAGGTGAGCTAGGCAGCTGCCTAAGGTGGCAGTCTTGCATGGGCAGCATGACACAAATGACCTGCCTCCTCTTGCTGAGCCGCACCACCCTCCCCTCCCCTTGCTGAGCTGCGCTGCCCCACCCCCCAACTGCTGCTATTTCTGGCAGTGGGGTCAGCTTAGCTTGGCTCTGCTGCAGCGGTCCACAGTTGGCCAAGTGCTTAGGCACATATGGCCTGCCACTGCTGCCAAGCTGTCCCAATCCCCCTGCCAGAATCAGCGGCAGCGGGGGTGGCGGCAATGCTCAGCACAGCTAGGGGGAGATGGTGGCGTGGTTCATCATGGGGAGGAGGGAGGGTGGCACGGGGGAGGCTCGGCGTGCCAGAGCTTGTGCCTAGGGCAGCAGAAACCCTTAGGCTAGCCCTAGTTGTATGAAAAACACAAAACAAAATTGTAGGAAATAGCCAGTAAAAGAAATTCCGATCTCTAGGAACAAGCAGGAATGAGTCTTCACATATGGGTACGTCGGTACCGACGGAGCCTGCACGGGAACGCTGCCCAGCTTCCAATCAGAAAGCTTTTGGCAGCATCCCTAGCGCCTGCGTGCTGACTTCCCGCCTTCTCCAGAGCCTCTCTTCAGTTTTCGTTTTTCCGCGGAGCTGGCAGGACGTCCTCCTGTCACCGCAGAAACTTTTCTTTTTACTTACTTTAATTACTTTAGTTTGTGTTTTCTTGTGGTCGCGGCTGTATTCCCCGCTGCCCCCGGTATCGCCGGTGGATTTTTGACTAAATTCTGAGAAACATTTTCTTCAGTTTTTTGCCTTAACTTGTTGGGCCTACCAGGCCTCTTCATTATGGAGCCACCTTTTCCTAAGAAGTGCTTTCGATGTAGAAACACCTGTTTCTTTTTAGACACCAATAGTTTGTGTCTCAACTGTGTCGGTCCTGACCCTTTTCCCCTGACTTGTCAGGGGATAATTTTGTGAGGAAACCTTCAGTTTTTAGAGTTTCCCTCGATACCGTTTTTTCCTCGGCAGTGAGGGTACCTGGTTTCTCCACTTCACAGGATCAGGTAACCCACAAACAGTCTGTTAAGACTAGTCAATGCTTGAGTGGTATGTCCCATGCCCAGCATGGTGACGGCTCCGGCCTTACCCTCAAGAATCCATTGGCATTACCCCTGCGGGAGTCTTCGGGCTCCAAAGCGTTAAAGGGGTTTCAGGTTGTTCCTGGGGCTCACCCCTCACAGAACATACCTGAGCCATGCTCGGGGGTGGTATCCGCTTCGAGCGGTACCGAGCCTCCGGCATCGGCACCGGTGTCGAGTGTTCCACTCTTCACCAGGGATCGTCATCGGGCATCCTCGGTACCTTCGGGACCGATCGATACGCACCGGATTGACTTCCCTCGATCCCAGTCCTGTACGGTGCGGGTATCCGCTTCCAGTCTTGAAGGACTGGAAAGGGGGGCTGTTACTTCTGGAGAGAAATCTGAAATTGTGAGTATATACTTCTGGGAATTTTTCTGAAAGGAATTTTTTTTCTTTTAAAGCTAATTAATCTGTGAACCCACTATTTTTTTTGTTAAATCAGTCAGGGCCTAGTAGCAACAGTTTAAGATTCAATTTAAAAACACAGAAGAGAACTTTCTGGTTACCTTTCATACCCAGTAGACAGCTGTAGTTTAAATTTCATAGTCACTCAGGGCCTAGCATCAGCAAAGTACTTTTAGTTTCAAATTAAAACACAGAAGAGAGCTTTCTGGTTAAATTTAGAATCCAGCAGAGAGCTTGTAGTTTAAATTTCATAATAGGTTAGAGCCTAGTAGCAGCAAAGAGCTATAATTTAAATCAAATCAGAATATAGTTTTCCTCAGCAGCACAGGACAAGGTACTGTGTAGCAGCCCTTTTTTAATAAGTGTTATATCCCTCCCTCCCTCCCCACACCCACCCTCCCCTGGGAAAATCACAGCTTTATAGGTACTTGCACAACTTAAAAGACAGGAGGTGCTCTCAGGTGAAGCTCATTACCCAAATCAGTCATACACCAAGGACCTGAGATTAATTAAGCTTCAGGTGAACAAGGTATATTAAACTTCTTAGGTACAGTTTTAGTGGTATAAATATCTATTGCACCCTTTAGTACATATAGAACTTAAAGATCTAAACACAAACTTAAAACTAAGATGCAGACAGCAGTCCAGCAGCGGGATGTGGGCTTTCCAGTCTTTTGCATTGAGTGTCACATGTATGATTTTCTCCCAGCTGGTGAGAGGTCTTACGTGTGCACTAGGTGCAAGGAGCTCTCTGCTCTCAGGGAACGAGTCCGTTCTCTAGAGGCTAGAGTAGCAGACTTGGAAAACATAAGACAGACAGAGAGGTACATAGACGAGACCTACAGGGATATAGTCCTGAAGTCCCACCTCCAGTCTGGCAGCATCCCTGTTGCCATGGAGGAGAGAGGTCACGTGACAGGAGAGCATCACCCTGGTGTGGCAGGAAGTGATCCTGTAACTAGGACCTGTCCTCCAGGTGATGTAAACCCCTCTCGCACCGAGGAGGTTTCTCCAGGGCCAAGTGCCCATGCGGGAAGTGTTAGGACAGCAGTTATAGTTGGTGATTCGATCATTAGGCATGTAGATAGCTGGGTGGCTGGGGGACGTGAGGATTGCCTGGTAACATGCCTGCCTGGTGCGAAGGTAGCGGACCTCACACGCCACCTAGATAAGGTCTTAGATAGTGCTGGGGAGGAGTCTGCTGTCTTGGTACATGTCGGTACCAATGACATAGGAAAATGTGGTAGGGAGGTTCTGGAAGCTAAATTTAGGCTTTTAGGTAGGAAGTTGAAATCCAGAACTTCCAGGGTAGCGTTCTCCGAAATGCTTCCCGTTCCACGCGCAGGACCCAATAGGCAGGCAGAGCTCCGGAGTCTCAATGCGTGGATGAGACAATGGTGCAGAGATGAGGGGTTCGGATTTGTTAGGAACTGGGGAACATTCTGGGGAAAGGAGGGGCTCTTCCGAAGGGATGGGCTTCACCTTAACCGGGATGGAACCAGGCTGCTGGCATTAACCTTTAAAAAGGAGATAGAGCAGCTTTTAAACTAGATAATAGGGGAAAGCCGACAGTCGCCCAAGAGCGCATGGTTCGGAAGAATGTATCCTTGAAGGATACTACAAAAAGCAGAGAGGTTCCAAAAAAGAGTAAAGTAGCCCAAATGCCCTCGAGTATGGAGCAGACAGAACTTAAAGATCCCAAATTACCCATGTCTACCAATAGCCAAATTAATATGAATAAAATACAGTCTCTAAAATGCTTGTATGCAAATGCTAGAAGTCTACAAAACAAGATGGGAGAGTTAGAATATATAGCACTAAACGAGAGTTTAGATATGATTGGAATATCAGAGACATGGTGGAAGGAGGACAACCAGTGGGACACTGTGATACCTGGGTACAAACTATATCGAAATGATAGAGCTGATCAAATTGGTGGAGGGGTTGCGCTCTATGTTAGAGAGGGCATTGAGTCAGAAAGGATTAAAGTTTTGCAAGAAACAAAATTTGCTGTAGAATCTCTATGGATTGAAATTCCATGTAAAAAGGGGAAGGCGATGGCAGTGGGGGTGTACTATCGTCCGCCTGGCCAGAATGAACAAATGGATGATGAAATGCTCAAAGAAATCAAGGAAGCTAGCAAAAGTTACAGTGCAGTAATAATAATGGGTGATTTCAATTACCCCGGCATCGACTGGGTCAGTGTCACAACAGGACATGCTAGGGAGATAAAGTTCCTAGATGAAATAAATGACTGCTTCTTGGAGCAGCTGGTTCATGAACCGACCAGAGGGGAAGCAATATTAGACCTAGTCCTTAGTGGAACACCAGATGTAGTGCAAGAGATAAGGGTGTTGGGGCCACTTGGCAATAGTGATCATAGCATGATCGCCTTTGATTTAATTAGTGGAGGAGGGATAGTAAGGAAATCCACAGTACTACCCTTTAACTTTCGAAAGGGAGACTATGATAGAATGAGGAAAACAGTTAAGAAAAAACTAAAAGGAGCAGTTGCAAAGGTTAAAGACGTACATCAAGCTTGGGTGTTGTGTTGAAAAATACTATCTTGGAAGCCCAGACCAGCTGTATTCCACGCTTTAAGAAAAGTGGAAGGAAGTCCAAAAAATTGCCAGCATGGTTTAAAGCTGAGGTCAGAGAGGCTGTTGTTGCCAAAAAAGCATCTTTCAAGAAATGGAAAAAAGAGCCAAATGATGAAACCTGGAAACAGCACAAGCACTGGCAAGTCCAATGCAAGGCATTGATAAGGCAGGCAAAGAGAGAATTTGAGAAGAAGCTTGCTGCGGAAGCAAAAACGCGAAATAAAGACCTTTTCAAGTACATTCGTAGCAAAAAACCGTGAGAGAGTCAGTTGGTCCATTAGATGATAAAGGGGTTAAAGGAGCACTAAGAGGCGACAAGGCGATAGCGGAGAGACTGAATGAATTCTTTGCTTCGGTCTTTACTGAGGAAGATGTAGGGATGTTACCCACGACTGAAGTGGTATTTAAAGGTGTGGAAGAATTGAAGGAAATATCGATACATCGGAAAGATGTCTTACAACTATTAGATAAACTGAAGAGTAGCAAATCACCTGGGCCGGATGGTATACATCCAAGGGTGTTGAAAGAACTGAAATTTGAGATTGCAGACCTGCTATCAGTAATCTGTGAACTATCATTAAAATCATCTCTAATACCTGAGGATTGGAGGATCGCCAATGTAACACCAATTTTTAAAAAGGGTTCGAGGGGTGATCCGGGAAACTACAGACCGGTGAGCCTGACATCAGTACCGGGAAAAATGGTAGAAACCATCATAAAGAATAAAATTACTCAGCATATAGATAGTCATGACCTAATGGGAGACAGCCAACATGGCTTTAGACAAGGAAGATCTTGTCTTACTAATCTGTTATGTTTTTTTGAAGGAGTGAATAAACAGGTGGACAAAGGTGAGTCGGTTGATATTGTGTATCTGGACTTTCAGAAAGCCTTTGACAAGGTCCCTCATGAGAGACTTTTGGCAAAACTAAAGAGTCATGGGATAGGAGGCAGTGTACTACTGTGGATCAGGAACTGGTTAAAAGATAGAAAGCAGAGGGTAGGGCTAAATGGCCAATTTTCCCAATGGAGAAAGGTGAATAGTGGTGTACCCCAGGGATCTGTGCTGGGTCCGCTGCTTTTTGACATATTCATAAATGACCTGGAAAGTGGAATAACGAGTGAGGTTATCAAATTTGCTGATGACACAAAACTATTTAAAGTTGTTAAAACCCAGGAGGATTGTGGAAAATTGCAAGAGGATCTTGATAAATTGGAAGACTGGGCATCAAAATGGCAGATGAAATTTAATGTGGAGAAGTGCAAGGTTATGCACCTAGGGAAGAACAACCCAAACTATGGTTACACGATGCAAGGTTCCACATTAGGAACCACCACCCAAGAAAAAGATTTAGGCGTCCTTGTGGATACCATGTTAAAACCCTCGGCCCAGTGTGCAGCGGCGGCCAAGAGAGCAAATAGAATGCTAGGTATGATAAGGAAAGGAATGGAAAATAAAACAAAAGATATTATAATGCCTCTATATCGTTCCATGGTGAGACCGCACCTTGAATATTGTGTGCAATTCTGGTCGCCATATCTTAAAAAGGATATAGCAATTTTAGCAAAGGTTCAGAGAAGAGCCACCAAAATGGTAAAGGGGATGGAAGGCTACTCCTATGAAGAGAGGCTAAAAAGGTTGGGGCTCTTTAACCTGGAAAAGAGACGGCTGAGGGGAGATATGATAGAAGTCTATAAATTAATGAACGGAGTGGAACGGGTAAACGTAGATCGATTGTTTACCTTATCAGAATATAGAAAGACTAGGGGACATGCAATGAAGCTACAGGGTAAACTATTTAAGACTAATAAAAGAAAATATTTTTTCACTCAACGTGTAATCAAACTCTGGAATTTGTTACCGGAGGATGTAGTAAAGGCTGTTAGTGTAGCTGGGTTTAAAAAAGGTTTGGACAAGTTCCTGGAGGAAAGGTCCATAAACCATTATTAAGAAGGGACCCAGGATATCAATGCTTGAACCAATACAAGCATTGTGGAACCTGTGTCCCTTGGGGAAACTGCTAGGTACGTATGACCTAGATTGGCCACTGTTGGAAACAGAATACTGGGCTTGATGGACCTTGGTCTGACCCAGTATGGCATATCTTATGTTCTTATGTTCTTATGAGCGGTACCGATACCCCGGCATCGGCTTCGGTGTCGAGTGTTCCACTCTTCACCAGGAATCGTCCTCTACCATCTTCGGCGCCCTTGGGGCCGGTCGATACGATACCGATGGACATTTCCATATCTCAGCCATGCTCCGGGACGGTACCGGCGTCGATCGGTTCCGATACCCTGGCATCGACATCGAGGTGGACCGCCTTACCCTTTGCAAGGGGTGGTCATCGGGTATCCTCGGTACCGTCGGTACCGATCGATGTAACCCAGGCTGCCTTAGTGGTATCGGCATCACCGATACTGCCACCGGCGTCTGAACCCTCGCGACATGCATCGATCGCCTCGCTTTCTTCGATGCCGAGTCTTGAACCGATATCTAGTCTCGAGGACTGGGTACCGACGCGTCCCGGAACCGACTCCTGTCGTTTCCAGATAGGCAGTTCCGAAGATCCTAGCCATAACTCTCTCATGCTCTCAGTACCACTGCAGCAGTCCCCGATGGCAACTTCAACTGCTGGTCCTGTATCAGTATCGATGTCGATGACTGTTCTTGCACCGATTCCACCGATGCCTAGTTTGGAACCGATACCTGGCATTGATGCAGTACCCACTGCCTCTAAGTTAACATGCCAGTATCCCTGTCCATCTACTAGGTTTCTTTCTTCACACCACTGTACGTCCTCTGGTGCTCTGCCTCTTTCTTTAGCCTTACCAGGGATGGTTCCCATAGGAGATCAGGCTTTTCAGGCTTTTCTCCTGGATATGGCAACCTTTCTTAATATCTCTATCCCTGGTTGTGATGCTACTCATGGCTCACCGGCACAAATGGAAAATATGATGCTTCCTTTACATCCTGCTCTGCAGGATCTCCTTCTGAGGGTCTGGAAATCGCCCTTACGACTTCCTCTAGTTTCTACAACCATTGAGGTTCGGTACCGGGTGCCACCCTCTCCAGGGTTTCAAAAGCCTCAACTTTCTCATCGTTCCCTTGTAGTGGAATCAGCACTACGGAAAGTTAAGAGCAAGAAGAAGCATTCTTCTTATCCGCCAGGTCGTTCTTCAAGAACACTCGATGCTTTTGGTCGTCAGGCCTTCCAAACCTCTATGCTGGCCTCCAGAATTCTTTCATATATTTTTCACATGAGTCTAACACTCCAAGAAGTCACAGAGAAATTGTCTCTTTTGAACCCTTTTTTACCAGAGCCCAAGGCTACTGATTATTCCTTGCTCGTCAATCACAGCCGGAATATATCCTGGTTCCTGTCTCGTTCTTCTATAGACTCTTTTGAGTCCGTTAGCAGATCCTCTGCTATTGCCATTGCAGCACATCGCAGAGCCTGGCTTGAAGCTTCAGACTTGAGCAGATGGGCACAAACTATACTGGCTCATTCTCCTTGTACAGGAGAAGGTCTCTTCAATAAGGAGGCTTTACGTCAGGTTGCTCAATGCTCCACTGACTCTCCTTCCACTAAAGACCAATCTAAGCCACCTCCTTCTTCAAGGGGTAGGAAATGTCCTACCAAACCTTCTTTCCCTAAGAAAAGAAGGTTTCATTCATCTCCTGCCCATCATTCGGCTGTACCTAAACAAGGGACGCCTCAGCCTAGCCTGAAGTTCTCCAGCTCTGGCCAGTCTCAGCATTCCCAGCAACCATAGGGGCCGGGAATTGTAATCTACAGTTCACTTCTACCCATTAGAAGTTTATTCACTATGCTCCTCTTTTTCAGTGTACTAACCTGTCGGAAAATTTTGTTCAGGGACTACAGACTTCTCCTCTTCTAACTCTCTAGAAGAACAGTTGCAACTATCCCCTGATAGTTCTATCCCAACTGAACATTTTTTCTTTCAGTTGACTTACCCTATGGGTATGTCACCCTCCAATTACTTACTCTACCCTCTCAACCGGGTTTTTCCCTGACTGAGGGGTACCATGCTGAAAAGCTTCTCTAGCAAGCTCGTTCCTCAGATAAGGAGAGGGGATATCTCCTCTTTTTTCTTGTCTGTTTTTCTTTATTGGACACAGGACAATCTCTCTGCTGTTTCCGTCAGCAGCTGTGCCTGCAGGAGTTACAGTAATTGTATTACTGGTACTTTTTCCAAGTTCCAGTCCCTTGTTCAAAATTTTGTCTAGCCTCAGTAGTGATTCTAAGCTATTCGTCATCTATCTTGGATCCTCCTACTCCTTTAGGCTTTCTCATATTATTCTAACCATCTCCTCTCCTAGGATATGGCAACACACCTGACTTCAGTCAGTTTGTCTCATATCTCTCCTGCACAATGCTCTCTGCAGTCTTCAGAGAAGCTTTCTACTATGAGGGCCTTGCTATAGAGCATTGACCTTGTCTCTGAAGCTTCTCTATTAGTAGGGAAAAGCTTATAAACCCCTCCCATGCCTGTGAGGGTTCTCCACACCCTCTAGCCTGGGGTGTTAACACGAGATATCAGTTCTTCTGCATGAAAATCCAAGGCTGATGTTTACGCATGCTACCTCTGGGTCCCTCCAGTAGGTCCCTCTGGTATCTTCTCTGCGTTTCTGCACATCTGCCATGTCAGTGTTCTGTGGAACTCCCGCCTTGTTCCTTACAGATTCATATGATCATCTGTTCTCCCGCAAACATCACGGTTATCTGGTTGGATTGCCTTCCTGCATCCCTCAATCCACGGAAATAGATTCTCTATACATATCCCAAGTGGGTTCACCCTCTTGTAGAGCGCAGAATCTTTTTCTTTTATATTCCCCATGTACAATTATGGGGCTGGGTGGTAGACATGTATCTTCAACCTGTTGTCTTGTATGTAGCATCTCCATATATGTCTACATACCTATATCATTACTCTGGTGGTGCAAAACCATGCCCCACAAATGTATCTATATTTACGTATATTATATCTATCTATCTATCTATATATATATTTTGATACATTTCTCCACCCATATCCTAATATACACATCTGGACATATGTATATATATATATATATATATATATTCCATCAACATATATATATCTGTATATATATGTGTCTGTTGGGGGGCTTCTTAAGGGTTGATATGTCTTACACACTATCACCCTTACTGTCTATACTAAATGTTTTCCTCCTAGAGGTTTTAGACAGTCTGTCGCCCTACTTCGCATACCATCTTACGATGCAGAAACTGTTAGGCACCAATAACCACTATGGTGCTAACATCTTCCATTTTTTCTTTAAGTCCTTGAAGCATCAAGCTTCAATATTTTTTCCTATCTCTCGCCAGTTAGGAAAAACAGTGTACATCTTTATCTTTGAGTACACAGCTTTTCTCCTTGGGAATAGGGGTTTTCCAGTCCCCCTCTTCCCGCCAGGACTGGGCTAGTTCTCCAACTCCGTCAGTCTTCTTCCTTTAGTCCTCAATGTTAATGACCTTATGCCTAAAGGAGTTTTCAGCTTTTTCCCATAAAGCTTTCTATTGAAGACCTGACGTCTAATCCTACCCAGTTAACACCTGGATCGTCTACTACCTCCAGGTCTGGACCTTCATCCTCACTGCTGGGAGGTCACCTTGAAGATTCCGCCACTGCTTATCCAGTAGATTCCATCATGCTTTCTACTTTCTACAATACAGTAGGTAAGCTGCATATTTTGAGTGTACATTAAATGTGTTTTAATGCTACTCATCATATATGCCAAGGACTCCTGTAGTCTGTAGGACCCTCTAGTCCTTGGCTATGCTGTTTCTTTCCTCACAGCTCCTTTATTGTCAACTCCTACCCTCTATCCCACATCGGATGCCGGGGATTCCTGGAAACAAAATGCACCCCTGCTCCAGGCTCCTGCATTTTTATGGGATCTCCCCCTGGCATCTCCAGCTAGGGAGTCCCCATATGTGAAGACTCATTCCTGCTTGTTCCTAGAGATAGCACAGTTACTTACCTGTAACAGGTGATCTCTGGGAACAGCAGGAATTAGTCTTCACAACCCTCCCACCTCCCCTAGGAGTTGCATCTCTTTATCTTCTTCTTCCTTTTCTCTTTCGCCTTTGTCTCAGCTTTGAAACTCAACTGAAGAGAGGCTCTGGAGAAGGTGGGAAGTCAGCGCGCAGGCACGAGGGATGCTGCCAAAAGCTTTCTGTTTGGAAGCTGGGCAGCGTTCCCGTGCAGGCTCCGTCGGTACCGACGTACCCATATGTGAAGACTAATTCCTGCTGTTCCCAGAGATCACCTGTTACAGGTAAGTAACTGTGCTTTATTTTGAGACAGAAAACCAGAGAGTATTTTTGGCACCATGCTAGTTCTTTACCAGATTTCAACAAAAGACAAGTTTCCATGGAAAATATACATAGACTTGTGAAGTGCTAAACCACACCACTATGATGATTGATATATTCTCAAGGAACAAGCAGAAAGCCAGTCCTCACATATGAGGTGACGTCGACGCCAATGGATCTCACACGGAGCATTTCCCCAGCTTTCAAAGACAGTCTTTGATATATGCTGCCATGCATGCTTGGTCCCCTTTCTGCCCAAGGGTGCCATCTTGCTCAGTCTCTTTTTTTTTTCTGCGGAGCCCAATTGCTGTCCATCCTTTTTCCCCAGAAAAATTCTTGCTAATTATCCTTAAAAGGTTAGCTTTTCAGTTTGCGTACCATGTCCTCTTCCCGCCTCGAGCTGGCTCCGGCACTGTTCTCGGCCTCTTTTTTCTTTTTTGATCTTGGCCTGCCTTGACGGGTGTTCGCATCTTTTTTTTTGCCTGGTGATCATCGATCCCATCCAGGTGTTTCCCCACCATGTCTCCCAGTAGGTTTAAAAAATGCGACTGCTGCAGTCAAACCATGTTAGTTACTGACACCCATGATGGCTGCCTGGGCCCGGATCATGACAGCATCTCCTGCGACCTGTGCCAGGCCATGATACCTAAGACCAATAAAAAGAGGTTGGAGTTGCAGGAAAAGCTGTTCCCCAGATCCGACTTAACACCGGCCTCCCTGACTCCGACGTCCAAGCCCAGCACTTCCCATGAGGCCTGAGCATTCTCAGAGTCCTGTGGTGGCAGCTCCTCCACGAAAAAGAAGGAAAAAACCTCAAAGTACGCTGAAGTTGCACCTGAGAAACCCAGTAAAACCACCTGGAAGGACTCGAGCAATTGTGAGAAGCACCCTACCAAGGTCCTCAAAGAGGATTCCTTGGCCAGCAGAGACCACTGTCCTCATTGAGTATGCACTCGCGAGAGTGCTGGCACTGGGCTCAAGATCCTCTGTTTCCGCGTCAAAAGCTGGGGAGCCTTCTATCCTGGAAACCAGAATGGCTGCCCTTTAGCAGAATATCACTGCTATCCTGGCCCTGCAGCAGGCAATGATGACTGGTTTGTTCGCATCATCTGCCCCGATGACCAGGCCCCTGACTGCGGGGGAGTCCCTAGTTGTTGAGCCGAGTGCCACCGGCCTTGGGTAAGCACTCGGCGCTGGTAGAGGTATTGGTCCCGTTCCTCAGGCACAGTAGTCAGGAAAGCAAAGATTCAAAAAGAGGAGGAAATAGCCAATGCAAAAAAATGGGGGGATAAGACATTTTTCAGATATGTTAGTGGGAAGAGGAAGGGCAAAAGTGGTATTGTCAGACTCAAGGGTGAAGGGGAGGAATATGCAGAAGCTGATGAGGATAAAGTGGAATTGCTTAACAAATATTTCTGTTCTGTGTTCACAGATGAAGAACCAGGAACAGGACCTTAGAAAACACCCACGAACAGGAACAGAAGCGAGGGGCATCTTGAAGAATTTTCAGAAGACTGTGTTCGTGAGAAACTAGCTAAAATTAAAGTAGACAAAGCAATGGGACCAGATGGGATACACCCTAGAATACTTAGGGAACTTATGGAGGTTCTAGCAGCTCCACTGACTGACCTTTTCAATGCCTCGTTGAATTCGAGAGTAGTGCCAAAGGCCTGGAGAAAGGCTCATGTGGTGCCTTTACACTAAAGCGGAAGTAAGGATGTGGTTGAAAATTACAGGCCGGTTAGTTTAACTTCGGTGGTGAGTAAATTATTGGAAATGCTGCTGAAAGAGAAAATAGTGAGGTATCTGGAGTCCAGCGGATTACAGGATCCGAGGCAACATGGATTTACCAGAGGCAGGTCTTGTCAGACAAATCTGATTGAGAGCCCTAGATGTGGTGTATTTAGATTTCAGTAAAGCCTTTGACACTGTTCCTCACAGGCGACTTATAAACAAACTGAGCACCCTAGGGATGGACCCTAAAGTAGTTACTGCTTGGGTTAGAAATTGGTTGAGTGGGAGGCAACAAAGGGTACAGGTAAATGGAGCTCACTCTGAGGAGAAGGAAGTTACCAGTGGTGTGCCCCAGGGATCCGTCCTTGGTCCGATTCTTTTTAACATCTTAGTGATATAGCATAAGGGCTGTCTGGTAAGGTTTGCCTCTTTGTGGATGATACCAAAATCTGCAATAGAGTAGACACCCAGGAAGGTGTAGATAACATGAGGAGGGATCTAGCTAAGCTTGAAGAATGGTCTAGAATTTGGCAGCTGGAATTTAATGTTAAAAAATGCAAGGTCATGCCATTTGTGCTATAGCAATCCAAGGGAGCAATATAGTATAGTGAGTGAAGTTCTTTTGTCCACTAAAGAAGAGTGGGACCTCGGTGTGGTTGTGTCTGATGATCTTAAAGTAGCTAAATAAGTAGAAAAGGTGACAGCAAAAGCTAGAAGGATGCTTGGGTGCATAGGGAGAGGAATGGCTAGCAGAAAAAAGGAGGTGATAGTGCCTCTGTATTAGTCTTTGGTGCGACCTCATTTGGAGTATTTTGTGCAATTTTGGAGACCGCACCTTCAAAAGGATATAAACAGCATGAAGTCAGTACAGAGGGTGGCTACTAAAATGGTTAGTGGTCTTCATTATAAAGCATATGAGGGCAGACTTAAGGATCTTAATATGTACGCCTTAGAGGAAAGGCGGAATAGAGGTGATATGATTGAGACTTTTAAATGCCTTTGTGGCATTTATTTATTTATGTAACAGTTCTTATATACCACGCTCTTTGTTATCAGTGCGGTTTACATTAAAACAATATAACACTTGGTCAGTCAAGTCTGGCCTACGTTTACATATAACAGGGCTTTAACATGGAGGCAAACTGGGGGAAACTATTTACATTTCAAACAATTTATTTGCTGGTGCTCAATTCGCTGTAGGTTCTGTGTTATCAGATAGCACGGGTTTGAGATTGTGGGGGTGAGGGGGGTACATCTAGCTGTGTAAAATGCATGAGAAACAGGTGATGTTTGAGGGCCTTTCTTAACAGCACCCGGGGAGAGCCTCTTTCAATTAAAAGCATTTTATACTATGAAGGGACATGGGATGAGGGTGAAAGGGGATAGATTCAGGAGTGATATGCGGAAATATTTCTTTATGGAAAGAGTGGTGGATCCGTGTAATAGTCTCCCAGTGGAGGTGTTAGAGATGAGGACGGTATCTGAATTCAAAAAAGCATGGGACAAACACAGAGGATCTCTAAAGGAAAAAAGGGGACTGTTGTAGTTGATATGGAAGGACAGACTAGATAGGCCATGTGGTCTTTTTCTGTCGTCATTTTTCTATGTGTCTATCCTCCCTGACCAGTTTCTGTGACCCGGATCCCAGGTCCTCTGGAGTCCGCCAGCTTCTAGTTAATGAGTCGCAGGGCCTCAGACTAATCGTTACCGCTCGACTCTTAATGGGAGACGGATAAGGCATCCTTGGACACCAGAAGGTATTGAGACATCCCCTCTGACCCATCTCCCCTGTTGCCCCAGCACCATTCTCCTCCTTAAGACATGGCCTTCCATGACTTCGTCAGGGTTATGGCCAAGTCCCTCTCAGTGCAGACTGAGGCAGAAGAGTACCCATGCACCAAGGAACTGGAGATTCTCCAGTATGAGATTCCACACGGAGAAACCTTCACGTTGTTCATACATATGATCCTCGAGAGGCTGTTACTCCGAATGTGGGAGATGCCAGCGTTTGTGCTGATAGTTAGCCGCCGGCTTGACACTATCTATCGCGTCCGGAAAGGATGTGAGTTCCACAAACCCCAGCTCCCACACAATTCCATGGTGGTCGAGTCAGCCTTTCAAAAGCTCAAGATCCAGAAGACCCACTCCTCCGTCCTTCCCTTTAGGAAGGCTCGGACCCTTGACGTTCTCGGGCGCAAATATTATCGGCTCGATTCTGGATTGCTGGATCCAAGCCTATGAACTCTACATAGGCATGTACCTAAAGGCACTGGCCAGAGTTTGCATCAGGTCTCATCGGGGAACCTCTTCAACAGTTCCAGACTCTGACTTTGGGAGTGCGAGACTGCTTTAAGTTCCTCTCCCGGGCCCCCTATGATGGCTTTGAGTCAATGGCTCGAGTTTCGGCAGCCAGCTCTCTTAAATACATACGTGTTTTAGATTGTTTGACTTATTAACTACCCTAAATCTCATCTCACTCCAGCCCAGAGCCTGGAGTTCATAGGTGCTCAGTTGGACACCATGCAGGCCAAGGCCTTTCTGCCCAGGGAAAGGGTAGACCATCTCAGGGAGTTAACGACGAAGCTGCAGCACCATCACTCGGTGTCAGCCCATCTCCTCCTCCGACTTCTGGGTCACATGGCCTCCACGGTCTACGTGACCCCATTAGCTCGCCTGCACATGCGAGCAGCCCAGTATTACCTCTGCACTCAGTGGATGCAAGCCACAGTCAGATTGCATGACAGGATTAGGATAACCCGCCAGCTGGCGGAGTCCCTCCACTGGTGGCAACTTCTCTGCAATCTCCGGGCGGAATGCCTTTCCAGGCAACCCTGCCCCAGAGGTGACCATAGAGACCTCCTCCCTCAGGAGGGAGGCGCATTGCAAGGACCGTTGTACACAAAGCAGCTGGTCCCAAGCAGAATCCTTGCTACATATCAGCCTTCTGGAACTCAGGGTGATCTTTCCGGCTCTACAAGTGTTCCACCACTGCCTGCAACACTAGTCAGTACTGATACAGATAGACAACCAGGTCTCCTTGTAATACGTCAACAAGCAGGGGAGTTCGGGATCGTACTCCCTCTGCCAGGAGGCAGCGGCCCTCCTGTCCTTTGCGGCTCGCAACAACATGCTCCTGTGGGCAGTCCACCACCCAGGCCAGGACTACTTACTGGCGGACAGACTCAGCATGGTGCTCAATCCACACGAATGGCACCTGAACACCTCTTTGCCAACCCGGATAATGTGCATCTGCTCTGCTTCTGCTCGCGGCAGCTGCACCCGGCGAAGATTGCTGCAGATCCTCTCCTGAGCCCTTGGATGGAAGGCCTCCTTTATGCCTTTCCGCTTACCCTCTGTTCGCCAAGACCCTCTTCAAGGTCCAGCGCGAGGGGGCAGTACTGATATTAATTTCCCCAAGATGG
The DNA here is from genome assembly GCA_033557465.1 of Ichthyophis bannanicus. NCBI lineage: Eukaryota > Metazoa > Chordata > Amphibia > Gymnophiona > Ichthyophiidae > Ichthyophis > Ichthyophis bannanicus. The sequence continues at coordinate 263,584,609 of CM066038.1, forward strand.
CCCAGACAACCATGCTACTGCTCTCCTTTTCGGCAGCAATCCTGGTCCCGCTGGGCCATGTTCCAGTCCTACTGACTCAGGAGGGGGGCTCCCTCTTGCACCCCATTCCGAATTCTCTAACGTTAACAGCGTAGCTGCTGAAAGGGTAGCCTTGGCCGCTTTCAACCTCCCACGAGAGGTCGAGGAGGTCCTATTGGCCTTCCGCAAACCCTCCACGTGGTGAGCATACACCTTTTTAAATGGCGTAGATTCTTAGTATGGTGTGTGGAAAGGCAGGAGAATGCATTCTCCTACCCGGTACTACTGGTGCTCCCATACCTACTGCATCTGAAGCACACTGGACTAAATTGCAGCTCAGTGAGGGTGCACCTGAGTGTAATTGCTGCACACTACCATCCTATCGAAGGGAAACTTCTCTAGGGTCAGCCCCTGGTCTCTCGGTTCTTCAGGGGTCTCCTGCTATCTAAGCCCCCCCCCCCGGTGGTGGAATGGGACCGCAATGTGGTCTCATAGCTCAACAGGCCGCCATTCGAGCCTCTAACTATTTGCCATCTGCTGTATCTGTCATGGAAGGTGACCTTAATGGTAGTTCTCACATCTGCTTGCAGAGTAAGTGAGCTTCAGGTTTTGATGGCAGAACTAGGATACACAGGATTCTTCAAGAACAGGGTGGTGCTTCACACTCACCCCAAATTCCTCCCATAGGTGTTATCTCCTTTCCACCTCAACCAGAAAGTGGTCCTTCCCACCTTTTTTCCCATGGCCTCACACTGATCGGGAGGAAACGATATTCCATACACTGGACAACAAAAAAGGACTTCTTTCTGGCACCAGACTTCCAGTAATGAATCAAGGCATTCTTTGATACAGAGTTCAGCAAACCACAGTGCCCAAGTCAATGCTGAAGTTTGATCCAGTTTCCAAAGCACTGCCTTTTAAAGGCTATGAGGCATTGGGGGTGGGAGTGGCAGAGGGTCTCGACACAGCATATAATTACACACAGCACATATGGCTGCACTTAAGGGATCTTTAAGGTAGCGTGCTGTTATTGTAAACTGCCATTCATTGTACCAATCATTACTTGCAGCTGCAGAAATTCCCCTTACGGCACTGTTTAGCACCACAAAGTATTTATGGTGGCTGCACCCAACTCTCTACCATCATTCAAGGAAATGAGGATTAACTGATGTCCAAGCCTCCGGCTTTCTTGTTCGCCTTATTTTGCCCCTTCTTCTTTTTTTTTTTATTTAGATAGGTCATGTGGTTTTTTTCTGCCGTCATGTTTCTGTTTCTGTCTAATCTGCCCTTCAATAGCAACCATTACAGCAGTCCCCTTTTTCCTTTAGAGATCCTCTGTCTTTGTCCCATGCTTTTTTAATTCAGATACTAGAGATGAGGACAGTATCTGAATTAAAAAAAAAAAAAAAAAAAGCATGGGACAAAGACAGAGGACCTCCACTGGAAGACTATTTCACTCATCTACCACTCTTTCCGTAAAGAAATATTTCTGCATATTACTCCTAAGCTTATTCCCTTTCACCCTCATGCTATGTCCCCTCTTTTTCTTCACCTTTTCAGCTACTACTTTCTAAAACCATATAGGTCTCCTTTTCCTTTTACCTTTAATTACCATTTTAACAAAAAGGTTGGTTGCCCTTAAAATATCTCCTTTCGGTTTTGCCCACTGTTTTTTACATCCCCCAACTGTTCCCATCCCACTAACGAGACTCTGAGGTTTTTTCACATCTTGGCAAAGTTAGTTTTCCTAAAATCTAAGACCCTTGCTTTTGAATTGATTTAATCAGCCCCAGTCCTAATACTGAACCACACCATCTGGTGATCACCGGATGCAAAATTATCTCCCACTATAACATCAGAAACACTTTCCCCATTGGTAAGCACCGAGTCCAGTATGGCCACTTCTCGTGTGGGTTCTGTTACCATTTGCCTGAATAGTTCTCCCTGTAGAGAATCCAGGATCTTCTTTCTTCTAGATAATACTGCAGCAGGAATGTGCCAATCAACATCTGGCATATTGAAATCCCCTATCAGTAGCACTTTACCTTACCTGTCAATACTGCATATATCTTCAATTATGTCTCGGTCCACCTCTTCTCCCTGTGAGGGAAGTCTGTATAACAAGCCAATGCAAATATATTTCTTTTTCCCGCTGTCTAGTTCAACTCACAGTGCCTCCTCTCTCCCTTTTAAGCCCTGTATTTCCAAAGCTTTAATATTATTTTTTAGATATACTGCCACTCCTCTACCCCTTCTTCCTACCCTATCCTTTCTGTATAAAGTATTGCCTGGAATGGTTACCTCCCAGTCATGGTTGTCTGTGAACTATGTTTCTCTTACTGCCACTAAATCCAAGTCAGCCTCTCCCATTATAGTCTTAACATCTGGAATCTTATTTCCCATACTACGGGCATTTATAAGCACTGCCTTCCAGATGTTGACCTTTTTGCTTATTTCTATAAAGGTATTTAATGTTTCACTTACTTGGGGGCTTTCTTCACCCATCCCAAATGAATCTAGTTTAAAGCCCTCTTCAGTAGTTAGCCAGTCTGCTACTGAAGACACGTTGATCCTTCTTGGACAAATGGATGCTATCTCTGCTCTGCACCCCTTGGAACAGTATCCCATAGTCCAGGAAACCAAAATGCTCTCGATGACACCAGCCACGCAGCCATTCATTCATCTCCAGGATGCAAACTTCTCTGGCTTGGCCTTTACCCTCTACAGGGAGAATTGAAGAGAACACCACCTGTGCCCCTATCTGCTTCATCCATTGCCCAGAGCCATGAAGTCACTTTTCATACACTTAGAGGGATACCTGGCAGTATCATTTGTGCCAAAATGGATGAGCAACATTGGGTAATAGTCAGTTGGCTTGATGAATCTCTGCAAACTCTCTGTAACATCTCAGATTTTAGCACCTGGCATACAGCATACTTCTCTAGACATCAAGTCTGGTCGGCAAATGGACGCCTCAGTACCCCTCAGAACAGTCACCAACCACCACTACCCTTCGCTTCCTTGTGGTCACTGATTTTCCAACTTTGAGGTGTTCAAGCTATGGTTCTTCCCTTTCCAGGGATGCATTCACCTCCTCCACTTCCAGGGCTGCAACCGGTTCTTCAGTTTATGGGCTGGAGGAGTTGGATTAGTAATTCTGCAGGCCCTGGTGACTTGTGTCCAGCCTTCGTCATTCTGTAGGCTCTCATATTCTCCTCTGCTGGAGAGCTTGGATGTTATAAGAAGCATCTCATCAATGTACTTCTCACTGTCTTTAATGCTGCTCATCCTCACCACCTCTTCTCTGAGCTCGATTGCTGAGAGCTTCAGTATGCAGGCATTCCTGCACATGGAACCAGTCCTTCAGCTGGCATTGACATCTCTGTCTGGACAGAGGCAGAAGCTGTAATGGGGGGAAATAGCTTTGGCGATACAATTTTTCCCAGTCATTGTTCAATTTGTTGAACTTAAGTGCCTTTTGAAGCAAACGTTAGAGAGACCCACCAAAGTGTACCAGTCTGTTTCCCAGCTGTCCTTTCAGCGAAAAAGTAGTTAATCTCTTTTAAGTGTGCTCTAAATGTGCTGTGCCAAGTCCCTGTGTGTAGCCAATTGGGGAGATACCCTTCAAAGCAAGACTGCTCACATGTGTTCAGTGTGAGTTTGAGGGGGGGGGGGAGGTTTAGAGGGAACTAACACCTGATGATATGTCAGTAGCTTCAAAGAGCTGAGAGAGATATTAAAAGCAGGGTTTTAAACCCACACCAATAAAAGACAATATTTCCACTTTTGAACTGAAGCACCTAAAAAGAATATACCAGAACCCTTTTAAGAGCTCTCAGGCAGATAGTAAGTAATTTAAAAGCTGGTAATTTAAAAAACATATACTCTTACCTTGGCTTGAAATGCAGAGCACCTGTTTTCTCTGTTCCTTGTTTCCCCCTTCCTCTTCTTCTTCTCTTCCCTCTCTCCTCTCTATTCTTTTATTAGCACCTGCTTAGTTCACTTTTAACACTCCTAGCCAATTTAAAATTCTGTATTAAAGTCTTCTTACTTGGTATCCCATTTGTTTCCCTTCTGCTTCTCTCCACTATTCTGGTATTCATAGTGCCACTAATTTATGTGACCAAGAGGTGCAGGATCACACACAACCCCAGTGGTCACACTCAGGGCACTTCCTACTCCACGTCCTCTCCCATTGTTGGCTACATGGGTTGCTCCTCAGTCTCTCACTGGTATGAGTTTCTCCTTATTCTATCTCTCTCCTCGCCTCTAAACACCTTCACAACATTACCCCCGTTTCTGTGGTAGAATCACTGTGTGGGAGCATGCAGTATGGCTTTTTAGTTGTGGGAAGTGAGGAGCTGCAGATTTAGGTGGCAGTTTCCCCTGTCTCAAAACTCTCTTAAATACATACATGTTTTAGACTGTTTGACTTATTAATATAGAATGATTTTGAATTCCAAACAGCTGAGGCAATTTGTCATTTGGATGATGTTTTCTCCAAGGAGAATAATCATTTAGTGAATTGCTATAGTCCATTCATCTTATCTGTCTTGCATAATGAGGGTGCTCAATTCGTGGAAACTGAATTACCCTTAAATGAAAGACTCATTGCCAAATCTACTGATGATGCACCAAATAGGAAACAAAAATCACAAAACACAAAACTACTACTACTTGTAGATTCCATCATCAGAGGCATCAACTTTGGGAACACAATTCAAAGGAGAGAAGGTGGTCAAATTCCTCCCAGTCTCGTCAGCCAGCAGGGATACGTTCCAAATTGTTAGTATAGTTTGCAGAAAATGAGCACTCTAAAGCTGCTGATGTCATCCACTTGGGTACAAATTACCTTTCTAGAAACAGTGCCTCTGCAGTTCAAAGGGACTTCCAGACTCTGGGAGAGAAACTCAAGCCCATTGTTAACACTATAGCATTCTCAGAAGTTCTATCTGTTCATGGTAAGGGGCAGAAAGGCTGCATCGTATAAACAACTTTAATACATGGCTCCAAACCTGGTACATACAAGGATTTAGATATATAGCGACTGGGGAAACATATGGATCAATAAGAGACTATACTGTGCTAATGGACTACATCTTTCCATCACAGGGAAAAGGATCCTAAGTGAAAATTCCGGCAGTATGTGGACAGGCATTTAAAGTAGGAAAAGGGGGTGACTGATGGAGAAGGACAAGTTCAGGATGTTACTCCCAGCAAAAGCAATATGACATTGGAAACAGCCACTTTTAAACCACACATCAATGGCAAGTGGGAAAGGACGTGTGGAACAAAATCCATGCAGAACACAGGCAAGCCATTCAACAAATGCTTGAAAGCAATGAGGACAAATACTTGAAGCCTGGCCAACAAAGTTCCTGATCTGGAAGCCCTAATGGTGGAAATGGACTTGGACATTGTGGCCATTACAGAAACATGGGTTATAGCCATAGCTGGCTTTAATCTATTTAGTAGATAGAAGATAGAAAAGGAGGCGGAGTAGTCCTATATGTCAAAAGCAATATTAAAGCTGTTGAAATGCAGGAGAAGTGAGGAAAAGAAGAAACGCTGTGGATTGTGTTGGATAGAGGAGATGGCACTGTCATCCATACTGGTGTAGTCTACAGGCCTCAAACTCAAACGAAGAAATGGATAGCGAATCAATTGCTAATAGTGCAAAGATAGCCAGGAAGGGGAAAGTGATAATATTGGGTGATTTTAATCTACCCAATATGGACTGGAGTATTCCTTCTGCAAATCTCGAAAGAATTAAAAATAATTGTGGATGCCTTCCAAGTTGCATTACTTAGACAAATGGTGATAGAACTGACCAGGGAGAGCTTGGTGCTGGATTTAGTGCTCACCAACGGGGATAGCGTGTCGAATATCCGCATGGGTGCGCATGTGAACAGCAGCAATCATCTCACAGTGTGGTTTGAGATAGAAACCAAGGTAGAATCCAATCACAGCAAGCTCAAAGTCCTAGACTTTAAAAAAAACTGACCTCAGTAAAGTGCCAAGTACCTGAAGGACGAGTTGGCAGGGTGGGAGGGGATAAGGGAAGTGTAATTGCAATGGGCTAAACTAAAGGAGGCAATAAAAGGGGCAACAGATTCGTATGTAAGGAAAGTAAATAAAAACAAGAGGAAAAGGAAACCTATTTGGTTCTCCATAGAAGTAGCTGCATAAATAAAGGCAAACAACACAGTTTTCACAAAATTCAAGTTTGTAAACAGAGGAACACAGAAAAGAATACAGGATCAAACTAAAAGAGAGAAAAAGAGAAATAAGGATAGCAAAATCAAAAGCAGAAGAAAAGGTGGCTAAAGATGTGAAGTTTGGCGACAATGTTTTTCAGGTATATTAGGGAGAGGAGGAAAATAAGAGGTGGAAATGCAGGACTCAGAAGTGCTGGGAATGGATTTTGTGGAAAGTGACATTGAAAAAAAGAAAATGCTAAACAAATTCTTCTGCTCTGTTTTTACTAGAGAAAATCCTGGAAAAGGGCCACCTGTGATTGACAAATATACAAATGGGAATGGAGTAGACACCATACCATTCACAAAATATGATGTGTTAGAGCAGCTTGCAAAACTGAAAGTGGCCAAGGCCATGGCCATGGAACTAGATGGGATACATCCCAGGATACTGAAAGATCTCAGAGAGGTTCTTGCAGGGCCACTAAAGGATGTTTTTAATAGATCCTTGGAGACATGAGAAGTACCACAGGACTGGAGAAGGGCTGATGTGATACCTCTTCACAAAAGTGGCAGTAGGGAAGAAGTGACAAGCTACAGGCCAGTAAGCCTTACATCGGTGGCGGGAAAAATAATGGAGGCGCTCATGAAGGAGCGAATAGTGGACTTCTCAAAATCAACAGGTTGCATGATCCGAGGCAACATGGTTTTACCAAAGGATGATCTTGCCAAACAAATCTGATTGAGTTCTTTGACTGAGTGACCAGAGAACTGGATCAAGGGCATGCGATGGATGTGATCTACCTAGATTTCAGCAAAGCCTTTGATACTGTTCCAAAATGATTTGGAGCCTGCTTCAGAAGACTTATGAGAAGAGACTTGAAGACCAAAATATATACACTCTGGAGGAGAGGAGGGACAGGTGAGATATGATCAGACCTTTAAATACTTAGTGTATTAATGGACAAGCAAGCCCAAAGAAAGGGAAGCTGTAAAACTAGAAGGCATAACATGAAGCTGCAATGGGGTAAACTGAAAGGCAATGTCAGGAAATACTTTTTCACTGAAAGGGTGGTGGATGCTTGGAATGCCCTCCCTATGGACTTGGTGGGGGCAAATACAGTGACCGAATTCAAAATGGCATGGGACAGGCATCGTGGATCCCTTTATTGCAACAGGATAAAATCAAAATAAACATAACTATCTCTTATATCTCAGCTAATTGGGGTGACCTACACGGATCAGTGGGTACACCCCTAAAAAAAAGGCATGGGGAGGGGTGACTTGCACTGATTGGCAGGTGTACCTACTCTTGCTACCTAACTGGGCAGACTAGATGGATCTTACTTGTCTTTATCTGCCGTGATATACTATGTTACTATCTGTTGTAGCAGTGATCAAGAATTATGATACTAGATCAGATCTAGTTTTCACTGTCTTACAGCAAAATTTACAAGCTACTTGTAACCTTTCCTTTGCTTGAATTAATTGTACACCGCTTCGACATGTAGAGATAGTGGTATAAAAATATTGCTAAATGAATAAATAAATATACATCTCTGTCTCACAGATTTACAGAATGGCCAATTTTAAATCTTGCTTATCAAAGGTCAGATTTGTAAGAATTGAAATCTTCACCACCATTTTTTCTATTTGTCAGTTTTTAATCTGTTATATTGCAATATTTCATTTTTTAATAGGTATCTGTACCATGGAAACAGTAATCCAGAACTGGCATTTGAAAGTGCTAAGATTTTGTGCCACATCTCCTGTAACTCCAACATCCAGATAAAGCTTGTGGGAGACTTCACACGTGATCTGGTATGCTCAATTGACAAAAAATCTTGGGGAGGATGAAAATTGTTTTCAAAAAGATTTGGTTGGTAATGAGTTGTGTTAACTTTTAATTGTAAAAGTTGCTACAGAAATACAAGTTGCAAGCCTATCCCAATGTGAAAATCAAAGAAGTAAGTATCTATAGTACATTAGGTATAGTACATTCTCTAAAGGGAGAAAGGGACTGTTGTAGTTGTTGATCTCCAGGAACAAACAGGAATGTAGTCATCACATATGGGTATCGTCGGTACTGACGGAGCCTGCGTGGGATCGCTCCCCAGCATCCAATTAGAAAGCTTTTGGAAGCATCCCACAGCACCTGCGTGCTGCCTTCCTGCCTTTCCCAACTGCCTCTCTCCAGTTCTTCGTTTTCCGCGGAGCCAGCAGGTCGTGTTCCTGTCATCGCAGAAAATTTTCCTTCTTTTTTTGTGGTCGCGTCTGCCTTCCTCGACGCTTTACTGGTACCGCCATTTTTTTCTTTCTTTCTTTCTTTTCTTAAAAAAAAAAAATTCTTAGTACTCTTTTTTTTTTTTTTTTCCCCCCCATTTTTTCCAGGTGCATGCGCCATTTTGGGCCATAGGCCCAATATTTTTTCCACAATGGAAAAACCCTCCTCGGATTTTAAAAAGTGCACCAAGTGTGACGATACCATCTCCGTCACCGACACCCATAAGTGGTGTCTGAAATGTTTAGGTGCTGACCATTCCATTTCGGAATGTATGGCCTGTGCCATGATGTCCAAGAGAGGTCGACACAACTGAGCTGCCAAGCTCAGTACCCTGTTTCCCTTGGATGCAGCTTCGGTGGCATCGACGTCTTCCCGGGCTTCGTCTTCCTCCCATGGATCTCAGGTAACTAAACAAAAGTCTAGCCGATCCTCAAAGGGTAGATCTCCCTCTAAGCATTGAGATGCTTCTGGCGTTGCCCTTGAGGATTCTGCACCGGCAAAATTGCCCTGGCGGGAGGCTTCAGCTTCCAAAGCATTATCGGGGCTCCAGGACGTTCTCGAGGCCTCTACCTCGGCAGAGCTACTGGTGCCATTCTCTGGGGTACCGGCAGTTTTCTCCGGTACCGACATCCAGGCATCGGCAGCGTCGATGGACCAGAGGGTTCTGGCTATTGAACGCAGTCTGGCAGCTCTCCTTGCGGTATCGATACCCTCGGAACCGCGTCAGACAGTTCAGCCGGTACCGGCACCGACTCTGGCACCGGTACCGATAACATTGGCATCAACATCGGCGTCCACATTGCCGGCACCCAGCCATGCGATACCTTCCGATACCGTTCCCCTCAGTACCGACTTCGGTCGGTACGGGTATCGGGCTTTTCAAGAGCATCCCGACAGAAGGTACTTCGAGTCCTCAGAGGAATCTGAACATAAGATATGCCATACTGGGTCAGACCAAGGTCCATCAAGCCCAGTATCCTGTTTCCAACAGTGGCCAATCTAGGTCATACGTACCTAGCAGTTTCCCCAAAAGACACAGGTTCCGCAATGCTTGTACTGGGTCAAGCATTGATATCCTGGGTCCCTTCTTAATAATGGTTTATAGACCTTTCCTCCAGGAACTTTTCCAAACCTTTTTTAAACCCAGCTACACTAACAGCCTTTACTACGTCCTCCGGTAACAAATTCCAGAGTTTGATTACACGTTGAGTGAAGAAATATTTTCTTTTATTAGTTTTAAATAGTTTACCCTGTAGCTTAATTGCATGTCCCATAGTCTTTCTATATTCTGATAACGCAAACAATCGATCTACGTTTACCCGTTCTACTCCGTTCATTAATTTATAGACTTCTATCATATCTCCCCTCAGCTGTCTCTTTTCCAGGTTAAAGAGCCCTAACCTTTTTAGCCTTTCTTCATAGGAGTATCCTTCCATCCCCTTTACCATTTTGTGGCTCTTCTCTGAACCTTTTCTAATAACGCTATATCCTTTTTAAGATACGGTGACCAGAATTGCACACAATATTCAAGGTGCAGTCTCACCATGGAATGATATAGAGGCATTATAATATCTTTTGTTTTATTTTCCATTCCTTTCCTTATGATACCTAGCATTCTATTTGCTCTCTTGGCAGCCGCTGCACACTGGTCCGAGGGTTTTAACATGGTATCCACAATGACGCCTAAATCGTTTTCCTGGGTGGTGGTTCCTAATGTGGAACCTTGCATCGTGTAACCATAGTTTGGGTTGTTCTTCTCTAGGTGCATAACTTTGCACTTGTCCACATTAAATTTCATCTGCCATTTTGATGCCCAGTCTTCCAATTTATCAAGATCCTCTTGCAATTTTCCACAATCCTCTTGGGTTTTAACAACTTTAAATAGTTTTGTGTCATCTGCAAATTTGATAACCTCACTCGTTATTCCACTTTCCAGGTCATTTATGAATATGTCAAAAAGCAGCGGACCCAGCACAGATCCCTGGGGTACACCACTATTCACTTTTCTCCATTGGGAAAATTGGCCATTTAGCCCAACCCTCTGCTTTCTATCTTTTAACCAGTTCTTGATCCACAGTAGTACACTGCCTCCTATCCCATGACTCTTTAGTTTGGCCAAAAGTCTCTGATGAGGGACCTTGTCAAAGGCTTTCTGAAAGTCCAGATACACTATATCAACCGACTCACCTTTGTCCACCTGTTTATTCACACTTTCAAAAAAACATAATAGATTAGTAAGACAAGATCTTCCTTGTCTAAAACCGTATAGGCTGTCTCCCATTAGGCCATGACTATCTACATGCTGAGTAATTTTATTCTTTATGATGGTTTCTACCATTTTTCCCGGTACTGATGTGAGGCTCACCGGTCTGTAGTTTCCCGGATCACCCCTGGAACCCTTTTTAAAAATTGGCGTTACATTGGCGATCCTCCAATCTTCAGGTATTACAGATGATTTTAATGAAAATTCACAGATTACTAATAGCAGGTCTGCAATCTCTCATATTTCAGTTCTTTCAACACTCTTGGATGTATACCATCCGGCCCAGGTGATTTGCTACTCTTCAGTTTATCTAATAGTTGTAATACATCTTCCCGATGTATCGATATTTCCTTCAATTCTTCCGCACCTTTAAATACCACTTCAGTCATGGGTAATATCCCTACATCTTCCTCAGTAAAGACCGAAGCAAAGAATTCATTCAGTCTCTCCGCTATCGCCTTGTCGCCTCTTAGTGCCCCTTTAACTCCTCTATCATCTAATGGACCAACTGACTCTCTCACAGGTTTTTTGCTACGAATGTACTTGAAAAAATCTTTATTTTGCGATTTTGCTTCCGTAGCAAGCTTCTTCTCAAATTCTCGCTTTGCTTGCTTTATCAATGCCTTGCATTTGACTTGCCAGTGCTTGTGCTGTTTCCAGGTTTCGTCGTTTAGCTCTTTTTTCCATTTCCTGAAAGATGCTTTTTTGGCAACAGCCTCTCTGACCTCCCCTTTAAACCATGCTGGCAGTTTTTTGGACTTCCTTCCACTTTTTTTAAAGCATGGAATACAGCTGGTCTGGGCTTCCAAGATAGTATTTTTCAACAACACCCAAGCTTGATGTAAGTCTTTAACCTTTGCAACTGCTCCTTTTAGTTTTTTCTTAACTATTTTCCTCATTTTATCATAGTCTCCCTTTCGAAAGTTAAAAGGTAGTACTGTGGATTTCCTTACTATCCCTTCTCCACTAATTAAATCAAAGGTGATCATGCTATGATCACTATTGCCTAGTGGCCCCAACACCCTTACCTCTTGCACTAGATCTGGTGTTCCACTAAGGACTAGGTCTAATATGGTTTCCCCTCTGGTCGGTTCATGAACCAGCTGCTCCAAGAAGCAGTCATTTATGTCATCTATTTTATTTATTTATTTAATGGTATTTTATACCGCCTTATCATTCAGTCAAAGCGGTTCACACAGCAAACAATCAAGGGGGCAAGTGTTTTCATGCAGTGTAGAGTGTGGCGTGTGTGTGTGTGTGTTGGTGGGGAAGAGATTAGGGTTGGATTAAATACATAGTGCGCTATAATACATCATGAGCTATTATACAGTCTTATATACAGTCTCTGGGTGTTGGGGGGGGCAGGTGATCTGAATTGGATGTTGGTTCAGGGGGTATGTCCATTTTATTCGAGGAAAAGGGTTGTCTTCAGTTGTTTTCGGAAGTCCTTTATTTGTGTGGTTAGTCTCAGATCATCTGGGAGGGAGTTCCAGATGGATGGGGCAGCCAGGGAGATTGCTCGTTGTGCGGTGTCTTTGCGGGTCTTGATGAAGTCATTTGGGGTGTTATCCCGGTTGGAGGTGCCTCTTCTTCTTGGCCTTGCGCTTGTGTTGGGTTGTATGAGTGTGTGTAGGATTATGGCAGAAGAGTGTTGTCTGATCTTGAATATGTTTATGATAGTCTTGTATTTGATGCGTGAGATGATTGGGAGCCAGTGAAGTTCTTTCAGTATGGGCGTGATGTGATCGTGTTTTGTAGTACCGGCTATAATGTGGGCAGCTGTGTTTTGGACCAGTTGTAGTGGTCTGAGGGTTTGCTTTGGAAGTCCGGTGTATATTGGATTGCAGAAGTCTAGTAGAGGGGTTATTAGAGCCTGGCAGACGGTGCGAAAGTACTCTGGGTCGAGGAGGGGTTTGAGTCTTCTGATGAGTCACATTCTTTGGTATGCACTTTTAGTTATTCTGCCAGTGTGTGCTTGAAGTTTCATTTCTTTGTCCAGGGTGACTCCGAGGTACTTTACTTCTGATTTTATGGGTATGATTGCATCTTTTATCTTGATGTCGGGTGGGGGGATAAAGGCCGGGTTTCGCGTGATGATCATTGTCTCCGTCTTGCTGTAGTTGATTGATAGGTTATTTTCCTGGAGCCAGTCTGCCATTTGTGTGAGGCAGTTTATTATGTTGGAGTAGTCCGGGTTGTCGACTGAGATGGGTGTGTAGATCATGATGTCATCTGCGTAGATTGTATAATGTATGTGGTGCTGTTTCATGATGACACATATTGACTGGATGTATAGGTTGAATAGTAGAGCTGAAAGGGCCGATCCCTGTGGCACTCCTTCTTTGACACTTATGGGTCGAGATGTGTTGTGTCCTACCTTGACCTGTATTTGTCTGTTGGTTAGGTATGACTGGAACCAATTCAGGGTGGCACCGTGTAGCCCGATGTTCTGCAGTCTATCCAATAGAGTCTTGTGGTTAACTGTGTCAAACGCAGATGAGATGTCAATGAATATCATTAGTATGCCTTTCTTGTTGTTGTCTATGGTGCGGAGGACGCTGTCGAAAAGGTATATCAAGAGTGTTTCCACCCCGTGGTTGGGTCAGAACCCGTATTGATTGATCTCCAGGGGAGCGTGGTTGTCTATGTGTTCTTGTAGTTGGTGCTGTACAGTTTTTTCTACTATTTTTGCTAGGAGTGGTATGCTGGGGATGGGTCTGTATGCTGCTGGATTGTTCTTGTCAAGAGTGGATTTCTTCGGGATGGGTCTTATTGTCGCGAGCTTCAATTGATTTGGCCCTTGGGTTAGTGAGGAGTGTACTATCTTGTGGATGGTTTGGATGAAGTTTGATTTGGTGGCCTTGATCCAGGGCACTGGGCAGGGATCCGTGGGGGCTGTGCTTGTCTTAATTGCTGAGATGATGTGGGAGAGTTGCTCCGTGGATGGGGTGTTGAACGTTCCCCAGGTGTTCAAGGGTGTGACAGCCTTTGAGGTTTGGCTGGGAACTTTATCTCCCTAGCATGTCCTGCCGTGACACTGACCCAGTCGATACCGGGGTAATTGAAATCACCCATTATTATTACTGCGCTATAAGTTTTGTTAGCTTCCTTGATTTCTTTGAGCATTTCATCATCCATTTGTTCATTATGGCCAGGCAGTCGATAGTACACCCCCACTTGCCATCGCCTTCCCCTTTTTACATGGAATTTCAATCCATAGAGATTCTACAGCAAATTTTGTTTCCTGCAGATCTTTAATCCTTTCTGACTCAATGCCCTCTCTAACATAGAGCGCAACCCCTCCACCAATTTGATCAGCTATATCATTACGATATAGTTTGTATCCAGGTATCACAGTGTCCCACTGGTTGTCCTCCTTCTACCATGTCTCTGATATCCCAATCATATCTAACCTCTCATATAGTGCTATATATTCTAACTCTCCCATCTTATTTTTTAGACTTCTAGCATTTGCATACAAGTATTTTTGAGAGTGTATTTTATTCATATTAGTTTGGCTGTTGGTAGACATGGGTAATTTGGGATCTTTAAGCTCTGTCTGCTCCATACTCGAGGGCATTTGGGCTACTTTACTCTTTTTTGGTAGTATCCTTCAATGATACATTGTTCCGAACCATCCGCTCTTGGGCGACTGTCGGCTTTCCCCTATTATCTAGTTTAAAAGCTGCTCTATCTCCTTTTTAAAGGTTAATGCCAGCAGCCTGGTTCCATCCCGGTTAAGGTGAAGCCCATCCCTTCGGAAGAGCCCCTCCTTTCCCCAGAATGTTCCCCAGTTCCTAACAAATCCAAAACCCTCATCTCTGCACCATTGTCTCATCCACGCATTGAGACTCTGGAGCTCTGCCTGCCTTTTGGGTCCTGCACGTGGAACGGGAAGCATTTCGGAGAACGCTACCCTGGAAGTTCTGGATTTCAACTTCCTACCTAAAAGCCTAAATGTAGCCTCCAGAACCTCCCTACCACATTTTCCTATGTCATTGGTACCGACATGTACCAAGACAGCAGACTCCTCCCCAGCACTATCTAAGACCTTATCTAGGTGGCGCGTGAGGTCTGCTACCTTCGCACCAGGCAGGCATGTTACCAATCGATCCTCACGTCCACCAGCCACCCAGCTATCTACATGCCTAATGATCGCATCACCAACTATAACGGCTGTCCTAACCCTTCCCTCATGGGCACATGGCCCTGGAGAAACTTTCTCGGTGCGAGAGGGTTTACATCACCTGGAGGACAGGTCCTAGTTACAGGATCACTTCCTGCCACACCAGGGTGATGCTCTCCTGTCACGTGGCCTCTCTCCTCCATAGCAACAGGGATGCTGCCAGACTGGAGGTGGGACTTCAGGACTATATCCCTGTAGGTCTCGTCTATGTACCTCTCTGTCTTTCTTATGTTTTCCAAGTCTGCTACTCTAGCCTCTAGAGAACGGACTTGTTCCCTGAGAGCAAAGAGCTCCTTGCACCTAGTGTACACGTAAGACTTCTCACCAACTGGGAGAAAATCATACATGTGACACTCAAGGCAAAGACTGGAAAGCCCCCATCTCGCTGCTGGACTGCTGTCTGCATCTTTAGTTTTAAGTGTTTGTTTAGATCTTTAAGTTCTTTACTTCCTAAGGGTTGCTATGGATATTTATACTAATAAAACTGTACCTAATACGTTTAATATACCTTGTTCACCTGAAGCTTAATTAATCTCAGGTCCTTAGTGTATGACTGATTTGGGTAACGAGCTGCACCTGAGAGCATCCCCTGTCTTTTAAGATGTGTAAGTACCTATAAAGCTACGATTATCCCAGGGTTGGGTGGGTGTGGGGAGGGAGGGAGGGAAGTAACACTTATTAAAAGAGGGCTGCTACACAGTACCCTGTCCTGTGCTGCTGAGGTAAGCTATATTCTTATTTGATTTTAACTTTAAATTATAGCTCTTTGCTGCTGCTAGGCTCTAACTTATTATGAAATTTAAACTACAAGCTCTCTGCTGGGTTCTAAATTTAACCAGAAAGCTCTCTTCTGTGTTTTAAATTTAAACTAAAAGTACTTTGCTGATGCTAGGCCCTGAGTGACAATTAAATTTAAACTACACTCTCTCTGCTGGGTTCCAAATTAAACCAGAAAGCTCTCTTCTGTGTTTTAAATTTAAACTAAAAGTACTTTTCTGATACTAGGCCCTGAGTGACTATTAATTTAAACTACAAGCTCTCTGCTGGGTATGATATGTAACCAGAAAGTTGTCTTCTGTGTTTTAAATTTAAACTTAAACTGCTGCTACTAGGCCTTGACTGATTTAACAAAAAATAGTGGGTTCACAGATTAATTAGTTTTAATACAAAGAATTCCTTACAGAAAATTCCCAGAAGTATATACTCACAATTGCAGATCTCTCTGCAGAAGTAACAGTCCCCTTTTGTAGTCCTGCACGACTGAGGATTCTGACAGTTCTGTCGATGTGGGAATACTTCTCTCGGAGGAGCCTTCCTCCCCTAAACGCAGGATGTCTTCTCCAGAGGACATTTCTTTTCAGGATTTCATCAGGGAAGTGGCTCGCGGTCTGTCCATTACTGTGGCCCCTGAAACAGAGCCCAGAGCAAAGGAGTTGGAAATTTTACAATATCCTAAAACTCCTAAGGAGGCAGCTACCTTGCCCATCCATGAGATCTTGCATGATCTCATGTTAAGAATGTGGGAGACACCTCTTACCACCTCTTCTCATTATCGTAGACTGGATACTCTGTATTGAGTCCCTCCTTGTCTTGGTTTCCAGAAAACTCAGCTTCCTCACCACTCTATTGTAGTGGAATCAGCTATGAGAAGGATCAAGAGTGCAAAGAGGCATGCCTCTAATCCTCCAGGACGTGAGTGCAGAAATGTGGATGCTTTTGGACGTCGTGTCTTCCAAGCTTCCATGCTTTCTGCCAGGATCAGTTCCTATAGTCTATATATGGGAATGTTCCTGAAGGAAGTCACAGGTGATTTAGAGGCTTTGAGTTCTCTTCTTCCTGAGGATAGAAGGCAGGATTTTCTCTCATTGGTCAAACATGCCCAAGATGTTTCTAAATTTGTAAACCGTGCAGCTTTTGACTGTTTTGAGTGCATAAGCAGAACCTCTGCCATTGCCATAGGTGCACGTAGAATTGCTTGGCTCCAGGCATCTGATCTGGAGCTCTGGGTACAAGACAAACTGGGAAATATTCCTTGTACTGGTGAGAACCTGTTTGGTAAAGATTGGCAGGAAAAGGCCAATGAGTTGGATGCTGACAACTTCACCTTGGATAAATTATCCAAGTCCAAAACTGATCCTGCAAGAAAGAAACCTTTCAAGAAACCATTCTTTTCTAAAAAGAAAACGTATTATCCTGCTTATTCTCAGCAGGGACGTTCTGTAGGTCAGCTTGTCAGGAAAGGTCAGCAACCACCCAAACAAAGAAAAGCGAAGACTGCTAAGCCTCAGCCCTCCCAGCAGTCTCAGCCTCCACAAGGCCTTTGACCTTCAGCTAGAGAACTTAGCCTTCCTGGCTCTCATTGGACCAGAGCCTTCCACCATTCCAGGAAGATTGTGTCACTTTGCCCCCAGATGGGGGCAGATAACAGCAGAGCATTGGACACGCTCCATTATAAGAGAGGGGTACAAACTTCACTTTTTGTGCATGCCCCCTCCCACAATGGTAAGACAGTTCAATTCTCAGACCTCTCTCAGCAACCTGTTAGGTCAGGAGGTCACTATGCTTCTTGCCCAAGGGGCAATAGAAGAGGTACCCATCCATCAGCAGGGTACAGGGTTTTACTCCCCCTATTTCCTTATCCGAAAGAAAACAGGGGGATACAGACCTATCTTAGACCTTGTCAAAGAGAAATTCAAGATGATTTCTCTCGGAACTCTGCTGCCATACCTTCAGAGTCAGGATTGGCTTTGTTCTCTAGATCTCAAGGATGTGTGCACCCATGTTCTCGTCCATCCAACTCACAGAAGGTTCCTTCGGTTCCTTTTTCATGGAAAGCACTATCAATACAGGGTGCTTCATTTCGGCCTGTCCTCAGCACCAAGGGTGTTCACGAAATACATGGCTCTGATAGCAGCATTTCTCTGCACTCTAGGGATATTCGTCTTCCCCTACTTAGACAACTGGCTCATTCGAGCCCCAACAGAGTCAGAGGCCAGGACTTCTCTATCTTGCACAATGCGTATCCTCCAGTATTTGGGTCTGGTCATAAACATCCCAAAATCTAATCTAACTCCCACTCAGTCTTTAGAGTTCATAGGAGCCTTGCTGGATACCAGAAAGACAAGGGCCTATCTCCCCCAGGCCCGTTGCCTTCGCATGGTGCAGTTAGCTTCTCAAGCAGTGCTAAAGCCTTATCTCACTGCCCGAGAAATGCTACAACTACTAGGCCACATGGAATCTACTGTGGATGTGGTTCCCTATGATCGCCTCCATATGAGGACAGCCCAGTGGACTTTATCCACTCAATGGACCCTGGCATCAGGATGCCTGTCAGACAAAATAGCAAACACAAGTCGCCTTATTTTGTCCCTCCAGTGGTGGAAGTCCACTCAAAACCTGTTGCTGGGGTCCCCTTTTCAACAACCCTTACCCCAGGCAACTCTCACAACAGATGCTTCTCCAATGGGTTGGGGAGCTCATCTGCAAGACCTCTCCACCCAAGGCACCTGGTCTCTACAGGAGACTCGTCTACATATCAATCTCTTGGAGCTCCGAGCAATCTTCCTTGCTCTTCGAGTGTTCCACACCCTGCTCAGCTACAAGACAGTCCTCATTCATATGGACTATCAAGTAGCCATGTTCTACATGAACACAAGCAGGGGGGAACAGGCTCTCTGTCGCTTTGCAACAAAGCTTTGCGACTATGGGCCCTTGCCAGAGAGCATCAGATTCATCTCCTGGCAGTGTATCTTCCAGGCATACAAAACCTTTGGGCAGACAGACTCAGTCGAGTTCTGCTTCCACATGAGTGGTCTCTGCATGCAGAGCAGGTGGCCTAAATTTTTCAAATTTGGGGAACCCCAGACATAGAACTCTTTTCAAGTCCATGAAATGCCAAACTTCCCCGGTTCTGTTCCAGAATTCCGGCTCAGGGGGCTCAGGCCAGGGATGCTTTCCTCCTTTACTGGGGTCAAGACTTCCTGTATGCCTTTCCTCCCATTCCCCTAATTCCCAAAACCCTATTCAAGCTTCAGAGAGACAGAGGCCGTATGATTCTCATAGCTCCACATTGGCCACGGCAAGTGTGGTACCCTCTACTACTACATCTCTTTCATGCTCCCTCCCTGGAGTTAGGGTCTGATCCAGATCTCCTATCTCAGGAGTACGGAATGTTATGGCATCCCAATCTCCAGTCTCTACATCTGAGGGCTTGGTTGCTGAAGGCCTAGATCTCCATGATCTTAACCTTCCTCAGCAAATACAGGATATCCTTTATGCTTTCAGGAAGCTTTCCACAAGACACTCCTATGCTTTTAAGTGGAAAAAGGTTTACCATATGGTGTTCGCAGAAGGGTCTTAACCCCATTGCCATACCTCTGGAATCATTACTGGAGTATCTCCTTCATTTATCCAATTCAGGACTTAAGACTAACTCAGTGAGGGTCCATTTGAGTGCTATTGCAGCTTCCTTCAAGCCCCTAAATGGACAACCTATTTCCTCCCATCCTCTTTTAGCAAGATTTATGAGAGGCCTTCTGCTAACTAAGCCTCCCATTAAGCTACCTCCTGTGGCATGGGACTTAAATTCGGTTCTTGGTCAGCTCATGAAGCCACCTTTTGAACCCTTAGCTACTACCTCCTTGAAATTCCTTTCTTGGAAGGTTATCTTTCTCATTGTAATCACATCAGCACGTCGCATCAGTGAATTGCAAGCACTAGTAGCTGATCCACCTTATACAAGGTTCCATCATGACAAGGTAGTCCTTTGGACTCATCCACGCTTTATGGCGAAGGTGGTCTCGCCCTTTCATCTAAATCAGGCAGTCTACCTACCTGTGTTCTTTCCAAAGCCTCATGCATCAAATGTAGAAAGTAACCTTCATACTTTGGACTGTAAAAGAGCTTTAGCCTTTTACTAACAAAGAACACAGCAACATAGAAAGTCCTCTGAACTCTTTGTTGCTTTTGATCCTTCTCATTTGGGACTTCCAGTCTCCAAGAGAACACTATCTAACTGGATTTCTCAGTGTATTTCCTTTGCCTATCAGAGTAAGAATCTTCCTCTGGAGTGCCATGTCACAGCTCACAATGTGAGAGCCGTGGCAGCTTCAGTGGCTCATCTGCATTCTGTCTATCGACAACATCTGTCAAGCAGCCACATGTGCCTCGGTTCATACCGTCACAGCCCATTACTGCTTGGACAAGGACTCCCACCGGAATGCCTTGTTTGGTCAGGCTGTTCTCCAACACCTGTTCCATACCTAATCAACTCCTACCCACCATCCCTGGTAGGATGCCAGAGATCCATGGGGGGAAGTGGAGCCCTTCTCAGGGACGCACAACTTCTGGGGTCTCTCCCTGGCATCTAAAGCTAGGGAGTCCCCATATGTGATGACTACATTCCTGCTTGTTCCTGGAGATAGCATAGTTACTCACCTGTAACAGGTGATCTCCGGGAACAGCAGGAATTTAGTCCTCACAACCCACCCACCTCCCCTAGGAGTTGTATCTCTCTATCTATCTCTTTCCCTTTCCCTCTCTCTCTCTTTGTCTCAGCTTTAAAACTCAACTGGAGAGAGGCAGTTGGGAAAGGCAGGAGGCAGCACGCAGGCGCTGTGGGATGCTTCCAAAAGCTTTCTAATTGGACGCTGGGGTGCGTTCCCGCGCAGGCTCCGTCGGTACCGACGATACTCATATGTGAGGACTAAATTCCTGCTGTTCCTGGGGATCACCTGTTACAGGTGAGTAACTATGCTATATGGGAGGACAGACTAGATAGGCCATGTGGTCTTTTTCTGTCGTCATATTGCTATGTTTCTATTTTTCTATGTTTCTAGTTGGTGGAATCTGTTCAACAGAGTGGATATACTGGGGAGTGCAACCACATAACCTCAGTGATCATATTGCCCTGTGAGTCCAATCAGGAATGGGGATAGGGAAAGAAAAAGGGTGGCTGACTTGAAAGAGAGTGCTGGAACACAATTCTTGTCAAATCATGGGAACCTATGGCAGCGTGATAGGCCTGAACTTGAGAGGAAAAAGAATACTAGTTGTCTTGTCATGCTGAGGAAAGAGGGAGGAGATGGTCATTGCTTCAGATAGGGATGCAGGAACAAGAAGGGAGGAGAATTCTTGGCTCAAATCAGTGACGGAGGAAGGCAGCAGTTTCCTGTGAATCTTCAATTAGCAACACTTTGTATTAACATAAAATATACAGTATGGTGTGGCAAATTCATTTGACCCAGATGGTTTTTTTGGGGGGAGGGGTGGAAAAGAGATTTGAACAGAAACCTCAAAGATATGTATTAAAAATGTGAATAAAGATAACGAAAATGGAGAGAAAATAGACCTATTTTAAGAAAAGAAAACAAGAATGTCCTAGGGTAAAAAAAAATGCATGACTAAAAAGATGAATTCGATCAAATCTTAACCATAGCAGAGCCTAGTACCAGTGATATTTTTCATTGTTAAAGATATTAGGTGATCAAGGATTAAGACAATATAGTTAACATCAAAGTATTTAAACATATATTTGCAAAGATATCATTAAAAAAAATGAAAGCTCTAATGCCCTGGCGCAATTCAAGAAACATATTTTTTCTTTCTAATGTTACTTTAACTGCTTCTGGGTAAATCAAATTCTCCATGGAAAAGGAGGGAAAAAGTCCTCACTTAGAAGTGATGTCGTCTGACAAAACCCCCGTTTGGTAGCATTCTCAGCTCCTCCTAATAGCTTTTGGAAGCCACTGTGCATGTACTCATCTTCCTCCTTTCACTGTGGTGCCATCTTAGCTTCAGCCTATTTTCCATGGAGTCCCTGGGATGCATTTTTAGTCAGTCTGGAAGTATTAAGATCGGCTTCTTTCACTGTCAGTTTTTCTGCTTCCATTGTGATTTTACTCCTTTGCCCCTATAGTTTCTCTTTAGCTTAGTGTTTTTGTCCATTTAA
Source organism: Ichthyophis bannanicus (assembly GCA_033557465.1). Classification (NCBI taxonomy): domain Eukaryota; kingdom Metazoa; phylum Chordata; class Amphibia; order Gymnophiona; family Ichthyophiidae; genus Ichthyophis; species Ichthyophis bannanicus. Next base: position 263,606,506 of record CM066038.1, read on the forward strand.
AGTTTCCTTTATTTTCCAGCTCCCTTAAGCATTGGTGCTCCATCCCGGCCTTACTCTTCTCTCTTTTTGTGTTCAGATTGAGTCCTTTGATTTTGCTGCATCTATTTTTCTGGACGATGTGTCCCATATAACTTGCCAGAGGGTTTAAGAAGTGTTCCAGGTGTTCGAGGACCATATCCATAACAGACATGGATAGTTGGTGCTTCCAGTCATTGGGACCTGATCACAAGCCCTTCTCTTGTAGATTGTGTTTGCAGATGACAACAAAAGGGCTGAAAGGTTAAGAAAAACAGAGCAATGTCTTTTTTGGCACATCTAGGTCTGATCCATCAGCATCATCGGCATTTGTGTCTCTGGCTACAAAGGCTGCAATGGAAGCTTTCTGCACATCGACATTGAAGAGTCCCTCAAGCCCACTTAAAGCCAAGCCATCTTAGGTCTCCAGAGCATTGACCATCTCTCGTCGTCGTCCTGAAGATGAAGAGAAGATATCAAACATTGGGTGGAGGCTTTGGTGTTCTGATGTTGAAGCTCTCTGAGGTATGGGGTTGAGAGCATGGAGGATTCACAGGAGTGTCCTTCTAAGCTGCCCCAAATGGAAGAGAGCTAAACCTCCAAAACATCATAGGGGCAGTGATGGCCTACCAATAGCGGAGTCCAGTCTGTCGATACTTCCTCCCAGAATTTAAGAATATTGTCTGATGCTGCTGTAGATCCACCTCTTTGGAGATGCAAAAACCTGGAAAGACATAGAGACATGACAACAGAAAAAGACCACATGTCTGTCCTTCAGTTATCAACCACTACAACAGTCCCCTTTTTTCCTTTAGAGATCCTCTGTGTTTGTCCCATGCTTCTTTGAATTCAGATACTGTCCTCATCTCTACCACCTCCACTGGGAGACACTTCCCCAGATCCACCACTCTTTCCGTAAAGAAATATTTCTGCATATCACTCCTGAATTTATCCCCTTTCACCCTCATCCCATGTCCCCTCGTAGCAGAGCTTGCTTTCTATCGAAAGAGGCTCTCCCCCTGTGCATTTATGCCATGGAGGGATTTAAATATCTTAATCATATCACCTCTATCCCGCCTTTCCTCTAGGGTGTACATATTAAGATCCTTAAGTCTGTCATCAAATGCTTTATAACGAATACCACTAACCATTTCAGTAACCACCCTCTGTCCCTCATCAGTTTCTACATATTCCTCCTCTTCACCCTTGAATCTGATAATACCACTTTTGCCCTTCCTCTTCTCACTAACATATCTGAAAAATTTTTTTCACCCCCCCCCCCCCCCATTTTATTGCATTGGCTATTTCTTTCTCTTTTTGAATCTTTGCTTTCCTGACTTTGCTAGTTTCTCCAGGTTTTTCCAAATATAGTCGCATGTCTTCCTCTCTCTGTGATCTCTTATATTTCATGACGGCCTCCCTCTTGTGCTTCACCTTTTCAGCTACTTCTTTCGAAAACCATAGTGGTCTCCTTTTCCTTTTACCTTTATTTACCATTTTGACGAAAAGGTTTGTTGCCTTTAAAATAGCCCCTTTCAGTTTTGCCCACTGTTTTTCTGCATCCCCCAGCTGTTCCCATCCCACTAATGACTCCCTGAGGTATTGGTCCATCTTGGCAAGGTTAGTTTTCCTAAAGTCTAAGACCCTCACTTTTGAATGGATTCTAGCTGCCCTAGTCCTAATACTGAACCGCAGCATCTGGTGATCACCGGATGCAAAATGATTTCCCACTATAACATCAGAAACACTTTGCCATTGGCATGCACCAAGTCCAATATGGCTCCTTAACGTGTGGGTTCTGTTACCTGTTGCCTGAATAGTTCTTCCTGTAGATGATCGAGGATCTCCTTATTTGTAGATGATACTGCAGCAGTAATGTGCCATTCAACATCTGGCATATTGAAATCCCCTATCAGTAGCACTTCCCGTTTCCTGGTAATGCTGCATATTTCTTCAGTTAAACCCCTGTCCACCTCTTCTCCCTGTGAGGGAGGTCTGTATATCACGCCAATTCAAATAGATTTCTCTTTCCCTCTTTTTAGTTTAACCCACAGTGCCTCCTTTCTCCCTTTTAGGCTCTGTAGTTCCAAAGCTTTAATATTATTTTTTACATTTAGTAACATAGTATGATGGTAGATAAAGCCTGATCTCCAGGAACAAGCAGGAATGTAGTCTTCACATATGGGTTTCGTCCGTACCGACGGAGCCTGCGCAGGAACGCTCCCCAGCGTCCAATAGGAAAGCTTTTGGGAGCATCCCACTGCGCCTGCGTCGCTGCCTTTCCGCCTTTCCAACTCTCCCTCTTCAGTTTTTTGTTTTCCACGGAGCCGACAGGCAGCAAACCCTGTCACCGCAGAAAATTTTCTTTTTGTGGTCGCGTTTGCCTTCACTGTCGACGCCTATACCGGTACCACCGGTCTTCTCTTCATTTTCTTACTACTTTTCTTTAAAAAAAAGAAAAAAGAATTCTTCTTTTTGGAGGGTCTGTCCCCTCTAGGTGCCAGGTGCTATTTTGGGCACTATGCCCTCTTTTCCTCTAAAATGGAGAAACCATCTAGTGGTTTCAAAAAATGTTCAAAGTGTAGCTGTACCATTTCTACTGCCGACACCCATGACTGGTGTCTTAAATGTTTAGGTTCTGATAATTTACCATCGGAGTGTCTCTTCTGTAGAAAGATGACCAAGAGCGGCCTGCAGAACAGAGCTGCAAATCTCGGCATCCTCTTTGCCGCAGATGCGATGTCTGTTGCATCGACATCTTCCAGGGCTTCATCTTCCTCCCATGGATCTCAGGTAACTAAACCCAGGTCTTCCAAGTCCGGCTGGTCCTCAAAGGGTAGATTTCCTTTGAAGCATCGAGATGCTACTAGCGTTGCCCTCGGGGAAAATATACTGGCAAAGCAGCTCCGCCGGGAGGCTCCGGCCTCCAAAGCATTAACGGGGCTCCAGGACATTCCCGAAGCTTCCACCTCGGGGGAACTCCTGGTGCCATGTTCTGGTGTCGTGGCTCGACTAGACACAAGGAAGTCAAAGGCTTTCCTACCTCAGCCACGATGTCTTCGAATACTCCAGCTGGCATCTCAAGCAGCTATGAAAACTCTACTAACTGCTTGAGAAATACTTCAGTTGCTAGGGCATATGGCATCCACTGTCCATGTTGTTCCCTATGCTCGCCTTCACATGCGGGCAGCCCAGTGGACCCTATCATCTCAGTGGACACAGACCTCGGGTCGTCTGACAGACAAAATCAGAAACTCGACACATCTCATTTCGTCCCTACAGTGGTGGCAATCACTGGAAAACCTTCTCGTAGGCTCTCCTTTCCAGCAGCCACTACACCAAGCCACCTTGATGACAGATGTGTCCATGTTAGGCTGTGGGGCTCACTTGGACAGTCTCTCCACTCAGGGTCTATGGACCTAACAAGAGGCTTGTCTTCACATAAACCTCCTGGAACCCAGAGCCATCTTTTATGCTCTTCAAGTATTTCAGGCCCACCTCATCTACAAGACAGTTTTGGTCCAGATGTGGCATGGGATTTGAATCTTGTCCTTGGGCAGCTCATGAAACTGCCCTTCGAACCCTTAGCCACTACATCTTTAAAGTTTCTTTCCCTGAAGGTAATCTTCCTAATTGCTCTCTCTTCTGCATGACGCATCAGTGAGCTACAGGCCTTAGTGGCTGATCCTCCTTATACAAGGTTCCACCATGATAAAGTAGTTCTTAGGACTCACCCTCACTTTATGCCAAAGGTGGTTTCGCTTTTTCATTTGAACCAATCAGTTTACCTTCCTGTATTCTTCGCTAGGTCTCATGCCTCCAATGCAGAAAGAAATCTACACACTCTAGATTGTAAAAGAGCCTTGGCTTTTTACCTTCAGAGGACTAAGCAACATAGAAAGTCTTCCAAGCTTTTTGTTGCCTTTGACATTAGTCATCTTGGACTACCAGTTTCCAAGCGAACTTTGTCTAAATGGATTGCGAATTGCATATCCTTTGCATATGAGAGTAAGGGACTTTCTCTCGAAGGTTATGTCACAGCTCACAATGCAAGAGCAATGGCAGCCTCTATGGCTAACGTTCGCTCAGTGTCCATTGACGGCATTTGTAGAGCAGCCACTTGGGCTTTGGTACACACCTTTGCAGCCCACTACTGCTTAGACAAGGACTCCCGTCGGGATGCCTCATTTGGCCAGACTGGTTCTCCAGCATCTCTTTCAAACTTAGAACAACTCCTACACGCCGTCCCAGGTTTCGATGCCAGAGATCCATGGGAGGAAACATGACCCATCTCAACCTGGGTTTCGTAGCTTTCTGGGATCATCTCCCTGGCATCTCTCAGCTGGGGAGTCCCCATATGTGAAGACTACATTCCTGCTTGTTCCTGGAGATAGCATAGTTACTCACCTGTAACAGGTGATCTCCGGGAACAGCAGGAATTAAGCCTTCACAACCCACCGACCTCCTCTTGGAGTTGTCTTTCTCTCTTTCTCTCTTCTCCTTTGTCTCAGCTATAAACTCAACTGAAGAGGGAGAGTTGGAAAGGTGGGAAGGCAGTGATGCAGGCACAGTGGGATGCTCCCAAAAGCTTTCCTATTGAACGCTGGGGAACGTTCCCATGCAGGCTCCGTCGGTACCGACGATACCCATATGTGAAGACTTAATTCCTGCTGTTCCCGGAGATCCCCTGTTACAGGTGAGTAACTACGCCGTTATGGTCCATCTAGTCTGTCCAGTAAGGCGGCAAGCGTAAGTGCACTTGCCGCTCCGTGCAGGTCACCCCTCTCCATCCTTTGTTTAGGCGTGCACTCACGGCTCTGTGTAGGTCACCCCTATTTGTTCAGATATAAGAGATATTTATGCTTATTTTGATTTTGTCCTGTTGCTATAAAGGGATCCAATTTGTCTGTCCCATGCCATTTTGAATTCTGTGACTGTGTTTGCCCGCAGCACTTCCATCGGGAGGGCATTCCAAGCATCCACTATCCTTTCATTGAAAAAGTATTTCCTGACATTGCCTTTCATTATACCTCCTTGTACCTTCATGTTATGCCCTCTAGTTTTACAGCTTCCCCATCTTTGGAAGAGGTTTGTTTGTCCATTAATACTCTTTAAATATTTAAAGGTCTGCATCATATCTCCCCTGTCCCTCCTCTCCTCCAGAGTGTACATATTTAGGTTTTCAAGTTCTTCTCAAGCCTTCTGACGCAGGATCCAAATCACTTTGGTCGCCTTCCTCTGAACCCCTTCCAGCCTTTTTATATCCTTTGTGAGATATGGTCTCCAAAACTGAACACAATATTCCAAATGAAGCCTCACCAGCGACTTGTACAGTGGCATTAGTATCTCTTCCTTTCTTCTGGTAATTCCTCTCTCTATGCAACCCAGCATCCTTCTGGCTTTTGCCACTGCCCTGTCACACTGTTTCGCCACCTTGAGATTGTCAGAAACAATCACTCCGAGGTTTCTTTTCCTGATCTGTGCACACCAATCTCTCGCCCCCTATCACATACAATTCCCTTGGATTTCTGCTTCCCAAGTGCATGACACTGCACTTCTTCACATTATATCTTAACTGCCAAGCATTAGACCATTCTTCCAGCTTCTGTAGATCTTTCCTCATGTTCCCTACTCCCTCAGGGGAGTTCACTCTGTTGCAAATTTTGGTGTCATCTGCAAAAAGACAGACTTTTACATTCAGCCCTTCGGCAATATCACTCATGAATATATTGAAAAGTACCAGTCCCAGGACCGAACCCTGAGGCATATCACTAATCACCTTCCTGTCATCTGAGTGAGTTCCGTTTACTGTCACTTCTGTCGTCTCAGTCAACCAATTTCTGATCCAGTTCACCACCCTGGGACCTATTCCTAAACTGTTGAGTTTCTCCGGAAACAAGCAGGAAGTCAGTGCTCACATATGGGTGGCATCGGCACTGACAGAGCCCTCACTGAAGCATCCCCCCAGCTTTCAAAGATAGCCTTTTAGAGATGCCACCATGCATGATTGTTCCTCTTCCCACTCAAGGGTGCCATCTTGCTCAGTCTCCATTTTTCCACCGAGCCCTTCAGACGTCGTTTGGCTTGTCCCCGGAAAAAGTTGATTATTTTGTTCCCCGAGTTACCAAACTCGCCTCCGGTATTGCACCGGTATTCTTTTTGCCTACCGACCTCAGTACCTCGGCATCAGGCTTGGTTTAATTTTTGTAGTCTTTTTGTTATTTTCTTTTTCTGGCGCCTTTCATGCCTTTTTTCTTCTGCTGGCAGCCCAGAAGGGTCTTCGACCTTGCAGGGGTACTTTTTTCCCCCCCCATAGCTACCAGTGGTTTTAAGAAGTGTGATCGGTGCTCTGAAGTCATGTCTTTGACCGACACACATGACTGCTGTCTTCATTGCCTCAGGCCAGACCACGACCCGGTGGCCTTGCGGTCTCTGCAAGAGGATGTCTAGCAAGACCATCAAGATCTGCCAACAGCAGCACAACATGTTTCTCCCCGAGTCCACGATTCCTCCGAAAGCCAGGGCCTCATCTGAGGCCCCAACATCTTGGGTGGAATTCTCTGAAACTGATCTTCATTGTGGGTCCTCAGAATGGGGGTCTCCCTTGAGGGAACCCAGGAAGAATAAGAAACCCTCGAAGGTGGCATCCTTGGATGGTTCCGACTGTCCGGGAGCTCTTCGGGCCCGTTCCCGCTGTCTGAGACGCTCGTCCGAGATGTTGGAGGAGTAGCGACCTGCAAAGGTCCCCCGGAATGGGCTGGCCACGGACTGGACTCGGTCCCCAGACACCATCCTCGTCGAGGATTCCCCTTTTGGGATCCGGCATTGGGCCCGAGTCCCTCGGTACCCATGCCAAAGGCTGTAGAGCCTTCTGGTCTGGAGTCCAGAATGGTGGACCTGGAGCACATTTTGTCTGCCTCCATGGACCAGCAGCAGGCGCTGTTGTCCGGCACGACTGGTTCATCCACCCTGACCACCGGGTCCTCAACATCCAAGATGTCCCCGGAGACCAAGCCGATCCTTGAGTTCTTTCAGCCTCAACTCGAATCCCGCTCGATGCAACCGCATTCGTCCCTGGCAAGTTTACTGGCTACAGACTGTAGGGCATCGGCACCCTTGAGGCCTGCGGAGCAGCCCACCTATGAGTCCTCCACGGACTACTTGCGACATCCCTTCGTATTCTCCTGTCTTGGAACCTTGGCTCCGGTCCACTCCCTAGGACATGGTCTTCTTGGACTTTGTCAAGGAAATGTCTAAGGCCCTGGCATTCCCAATCAAGTCGGAGGAGGACCCTTGGGCGGATGAGTTTAGAGATTCTCCAGTATGAGGCCCCTCTGCGGGAATTACTCATGGTGCCCATCCCTGCCGTCCTGGAAGGGCCGATACTCCACATATGGGAGACATCGGTGTCGGAGCCAATGGTGAGCAGATGGCTCGACTCGCTGTATCGGGTCCGCCAGAGCCTGGGCTTCGATAAGTCACAACTGCCGCATATCTCCATGGTGATGGAGTCGGACATGCGTCTGCTGAAAAGCCAGAAGACGCACTGCTCGATGCCCCCTGGCAGAGAGGCACGCACCTTGGATACCCTTGACAGAAAGTGCTATCAGGGCTTGATGCTCATTTGCCGCATCCAGGCCTACCAGATGTACATGGGCATGTACTTGACAGACACAGAGAAGGAACTCGCTGGGTTCTCGGCTGGTTTCTCCGAGGAACCTTTGCAGTAGTTCAAGATCCTGGCCAAGGCTGTCCGTGAGTGCTCCAAATTCGTGTCTCGAGCGGCCTATGATAGCTTCGAGTCAGTGGCCCGGGTAGACGCGGCAGGCAATCAGTGCATGCCACCAAGCTTGGCTTTAGTTGTCCAACCTCGAGCAGTGGGTTCAGGACAAATTGGTCGATGTCCCATGCCAAGGAGAGAACCTCTTTGGCAAACCCATGACCGACAAGGCTGTCAAGCAGGAGACCGAGTTCATGACGAGCACCAGGCTCTCTAAGAAGACCGCTGCTCCTCCCTGATGGAAGGGTCGGGTAAAAAGCACTTTTACCTGAGGAAGGGAGCTGCTTACTAAAACTACCCACCCTATCAGGTCTCTCCGGCTCCCCAACAGGGTCAGCAGGCCAAGGGACATGGTCCTGGCCCGCGTAAGCAGAAGACTTAAAAACCCCAGGCACCAGCCCCGGCCCAGCCAGGGGGGAGTTTTTGACTCCTTGAGCATAGCCTCTCTACCCCAAGGAGAACAGCAGCCCACAGGGGGACGTCTGGCCCTCTATGCCCAGAGGTGGGTTGCCATCACTACTGATTCCTGGTCACTTTGGGTAGTCAGGGAGTTTTATCTCCTCCTGGCTCAGCCCCCCCCCCCCCTTATTTCCCGGGAGAGCCCCTCAGGTTTCCCCCTACACCGGGACCTTTTTCTGAAGGAGTTGGCAGGTCTTCTCGACGACAGGGCAGTGGAACCGGTGCCCCACCACCTCAAGGGCGGGGGGTTTCTTCTCCGGATACTTTCTTGTCCCAAAGAGGATGGGGGGCCTAAGGCCTATCCTCGGCGTATGCAACTTCAACAAATTCCTGGTGAGGGAGAAGTTCAAGATGCTCTCCCTTGGAACATTGCTACCATACCTCCAGCAGTTAGACTGGCTATGCTCCCTAGACCTCAAGGATACTTATACTCACATCCTCATCCACCGCAACCACAGGCAGTACCTGTGGTTCTTAGTAGGGCCAGGCACTTTCAATACAGAATGCTCCCCTTCGGCATAGCCTCTGCCTCAAGCATCTTCACAAAATGCCTGAAAGTCATGGCCGCCTTCCTCCGGCTCCAGGGGATCTTCATTTTTCCCTTCCTGGACAACTGGCTCATAAGTGGAGGTACAGCCTCTGAGGTGCAGCAGGCCACCACATGCACCATCCAGGTTCTGCAACATTTGGGCTTCATCATAAACTATCTCAAGTCTCACCTCCTGCCTACACAGTGCCTGGAGTTCATCGGGGCAAAGATTGACACTCTCCAGTTGAAGGCCGCCTTGCCCAATGACCAAGCCGATTGTCTCCAATCACTAGCTTGGGACGTCCTTCACCGTCACTCAGTGCTTGCCCAGCTTCTTCTGCGCCTCCATGGTCCACGTCACCTGAGACGCTCGCCTCCATATGAGGATGGCTCAGTGATGTCTCCGGGACCAGTGGTCTTAGGCCGCCTCCTAGACATAGTTTTAGTGACCTGCCAGTTGGTGGACTGCTTCGTCTGGTAGCAGTCACCCCAGCATCTTGAATCGGACATGCCTTTTCAGGCCCCAAGCCACTCGAGGGTCTTCACCATGGACGCCTCCCTGCTTGGCTGGGGAGCCCACTGCGGAGATCTCCAAACCCAGGTCAACTGGTCGCCAGATGAGAACATCCAGGAGATCAACCTCCTGGAGCTCTGGGCCTTACACCTTGCTTTGAGGGTCTTCTGTCACCTCCTGTGTCACCAGCTGGTACTGGTCCAGAGAGACAACCAGGTGGCGATGTTCAGCGTGAACAAACAGGGGGAATGGGGTCTCATGCCCCTTGTCAAGAGGCACTGGTCCTCTACTCGTACGCAATCTAACAGGGTATCCTCCTGCTGGAAGTGTACCTGCTGGGCCAGAACAGGCTCAGCAGAGTTCTCCATCCGCACGAGTGGCAGCTGGACTCCAGGGTATCCGTTTGGTTTTTTGGCTCTGGGGGGAACCCGTGATGGACCTGTTCGCCACTCTGAATAACTTTTAGTTGCTCTGCTTCTGCTCCTTGTAGGCCCACCCCTCCAGGGTGGTAGTGGATGAGTTCCTGGTCTCATGGTTGGAAGGCCCCATGTATGCTTTCCCTCCGCCGCCTCTGATCACCAAGACCTTTTTCATGACACTTTGCGACAGGGCCTTGCTCATCCTGATAGCTCCTCAGTGGCCCAGGCATCCGTGGTTCCCTCTAATTCTGCAGTTGATGTTGGAGACCCCCATCCCCCTGGGGAGCGCCCCGGGACTTCTATCTCAGGAGGGGGACTCTCTCCTGCACTCCAACCTGGGGTCCCTCTCGGCGACAGCATGGCTGCTGAGAGGGTGACTCTGTCCCCTCACAACCTTCTGGTTGAGGTGGAGGACATTCTGCTGGCCTCTAGCAAGGCCTCTATTAGGAAGACTTATGCCCTCAAATGGAGCAGGTTCTCTGTCTGGTGCTCAGGACACGGGATTGATCCTTTCTCCTACTCGGTGGCTCTGCTGTTATAGTACCTTCTCCACCTCTCTCAGTCCGGACTCAAGTCTATCTCTGTCTGAGTGCACCTGAGTGTCCTGACAGCGCACCACTATCCTGTGGATGGTAAGCCCCTCTCGGTCCAACCATTGGTGACCCATTTCTTCTGTGGCCTTCTCTTATCGAAACTCCTGGTTTGCTCTTGGTCAACCGAATTGGACCTCACCATTGTGTTGGGGCAGCTCTCTCACCCACCCTTCGAGCCTCTAGCTACCTGCCACCTTCGCTACCTCTTTTGGAAGGTGGTTTTCCTGGTTTTGCTCACCTCCGCTTGCAGAGTTAGCGATCTCCAAGCCCTTATTTATTATTTATTTTATTTATTTATATTCTCTTATATACCGCGCTATTCTGCATCAGTGCAGTTGTGGCTGAGGCGTCTTATACCATGTTCTACAAGAACAGAGTGGTGCTTCGCACGAATCCCAATTTCCTGCTGAAGGTAGTGTCGCCCTTCCATCTTAACCAGGAAGTGGTGCTTCCTACCTTCTTATAAAGACCTCATTGCATTCGGGCAGAGACGGTCCTTCACACCTTGGATTGTAAGAGGGCTTTCTCCTTCTATTTCCAATGCACTCAGGGCCACTGCAAAGCTTCTCAGGTTTTCATCTCCTATGACCCCAGCAGGCTGTGGGAGGCGGTGACAAAGCTTACGTTGTCCACATGGGTGGTGGACTGTATCATCCTTATGAGCAGGCGAGGCTCCTGCTGGAAGGCCACTTCACTGCGCTCCGTGTCAGGGCCATGGTGACTTCAGTGGCAAAATTACTCTCTGTCCTGAATGTGGACATCTGCTGGGTCACCACCTGGTCTTCAGTTCATTCTTTCATAGGTCATTACTGCCTGGAAAGAGAGTCCCGACGGGACAGTGCCTTCGGCCAGGCTTTGCTCCGTAACCTTTTCGGTGTCTAGGCAACTCCTACCATCCCGACCCTTCTGTGTTGAGGCTACCGGATTGCTGATTTCATTGGACATATGGGTCCTACTGTGGTCTTTGTACACAGACTGGAAAATTGCTGCTCCTTGCGGCTCCTTGTGAGGGAGCCCCTTTTTTTTCCTATGGGCTTTTGGTAGCCTGTAGCTGGGGAGTTCGATATGTGAGGACTGACTTCCTGCTTGTTCCCGGAGAAAAGCATAGTTACTCGCCTGTAGCAGGTGTTTTCCGGGGACAGCAGGAATCAGTCCACACAACCTGCCCTCCTCCCCTTGGAGTTGCTCCTTTACCATCTGCTGTTTTTGCCATCTTTTAGCTATGTCATCTAACTGAACAAGAAGGCACCCTTGGGCAGGAATGGGACCACGCATGTGTGGTCTCATCTCCCAAAGACTTTCTTTGAAAGCTGGGGGGATGCTTCTGCAAGGGCTCCATTGGTGTCGACGTCACCCATATGTGAGGGCTGATTCCTGCTGTCCCCAGAGAACATCTGTTATTGGTGAGTAACTATGCTTTATTGCTTAACCTCCTATGAGGAACAGTATCAAAGGCTTTGCTGAAATCCGGGAAAATCACATCCATCGCATGCCCTTGAACCAGTTTTCTGGTCATCCAATCAATAAAATTCAATCAGATTTGTTTGGCAAGATCGTCCTTTGGTAAAACCATGTTGCCTCAGATCATGCAACCTGTTGGTTTCAAGGAAGTCAACTATTCACTCTTTCAGGAGTGCCTCCATTACTTCTCCACCACTGAGGTAAGGCTTACTGGTCTGTATTTTGACACGTCTTCCCTATTACCACTTTTTTTGGAGCGGTACCATATCAGCCCTTCTGTCCTGTGGAACTTCTCCCATCTCCAAGGATCTATTAAAAACATCTTTTAAAGGCCTTGAAGAACCTCTCAGAGCTCTTTCAGTATCCTGGGATGTATCCCATCTGGTCCCATAGACTTGGCCACTTTCAATTTTGCAAGCTGTTCTAACGCATCATCTTTTGTGAACGGTGTCATATCTACTCCATTCCCATTTGTATATTTGTCAATCAGAGGTGGTACTTCGCCGGGATTTTCTCTAGTGAAAACAGAGCAGAACTATTTGTTTTGTATTTTTGCTTTTTCAATGTCACTTTCCACGAATCCGTTTCCAGCACTTTTGAGTCCTGCAATTCCAACTCTGATTGTCCTCCTCTCCTGAATATACCTGAAAAGGTCGCCACTCTTCATATCTTTAGCCATCTTTTCTTTTGCCTTTGATTTTGCTATCCTTATTTCTCTTTTTGTCTCTTTTAGTTTGATCTTGTATTCTTTTCAGTGTTCCTCTGTTTGCGAGCTTCTGAATTTTGTGAAAGCTGTATTTTTTGCCTTTATTTGTGCAGCCACTTCTTTGGAGAACTAAATAGGTTTCCTTTTCCTCTTGTTTTTATTTACTTTCCTTATGTATGTATCTGTTGCACCTTATCTTCAGGAAGAAGCAGGAATGTAGTCTTCACATATGGGTATCGTTGGCACCGACGGAGCCCGTGCGGGAACTCTCCCCAGCGTCCTATAGGAAATCTTTTGGGAGAATCCCACTGCACCTGCGCTGCTGCCTTCCTGCCTTTCCAACTCTCCTCCTTCAGTTTTTCATTTTCCGCGGAGCCAACAGGCAGCAAACTCTGTCGCCACAGAAAATTTTCTTTTTTGTGGTCGCGTCTGCCTTCCTGTCGACGCTTACGCTGGTACCACCGGTACCTTCTTTATTTTCTTTCTTCTATTTAAAAAAAAACAAAAAAAAACTTTTTCTTGAGGGTCTGTCCCCTCTTGGTGCTTCCTCACCATTTTGGTCACTAGGCCCTATTTTCTTTCAAAATGGAGAAACCAACTAGTGGTTTCAAAAAATGCTCAAAATGTGGCAGTACCATTTCTGCTACTGACACCCATGACTGGTGTTTTAAATGTTTGGGCCCTGACCATTCACCATCAGAGTGTCTCCTTTGCAGAAAGATGACTAAGAGGGGCCTGCAGAATAGAGCTGCGAAACTCGTCACCCTCTTTGCCTCGGATGCAATGTCTGTAGCATCGATGTCATCCATGGCTTCATCTTCCTCCCATGGATCTCGGGGAACCAAACCTAGGTCTTCCTCTAAGACTGGCCGGTCCTCAAAGGATAGATCTCCTTCTAAGCATCGAGATGCTTCTAGCGTTGCCCTCAAGGAGAATACCCCGGCGGGAGGTCCTTTCCTGCAAAGCATTAACGGGGTCCCAAGATGTTCCCGAGGCCTCCACCTCTGGAGAACTCTTGTTGCCATGTTCTGGGGTCGTGGACCTCTCTGCTGGTACCGACACCCAGACATCAGCTGGCTCCATGGATCAACATATCCTGGCCATTGAGCGCAGTCTTGTGGCCTTGCTAGCAGCCTCGGTACTGCTAAGGCCATTACAATCGGTTCTGCAGCCATTGGTACCGATACCGGTATCTAATGTATCTGCATCTACCATTGCGCCACCATCCATGCTTCCAGCCATGCCCACCCTAGAATCGGTGTCTGGCATAGAGGGTCCTGTATCGAGGCATTCTGATACTGACTTCGATCGGTACCGTCGACAGGCAGTGCAGGAGCACCCAGCCCATAGATACTTTGAGTCTTCCAATTCAGATGATTCCGATGACTCTGTCGGTACCGGAGTAGTTCTCCCGGAGGATCCTTCTCCTTCACCGCAATGGCAGATGTCTCCTCTGGAGAACATGTCTTTTCAAGACTTTATACGGGATGTAGGTCGGGGCCTCTCGATCACCGTTACCCCTGAGAAAGAACCGAGAGCAGAAGAACTAGAAATTCTTCAGTATCCGGCAGTCCCTGAGGCCGCAACCCTTCCCAAACACCGCATTCTGCATGATCTCATGCTTAGGATATGGGAAACACCTTTAACGGTGTCCCCACATTCTCGAAGACTCAATACAATGTACTGGGTACCACAGTGCCCCGGATTCCAAAAAGTGCAGTTACCATACCATTCCATGGTGGTGGAATCGGCGATGTGCCGAATGAAAAGTGCCAAGATGCATTCCTGTAACCCTCCGGGCCATGAGGCGAGGACTCTCGATGCCTTTGGTCGTCAGTGTTTTCAGGCCTCTGTTATCTGCCAGAATAAGTTCTTACATACTCTACATGGCTATGTTCCTTCAAGAGGTTACTAAGGATTTGGAACTCATGGCTCCTCTTCTCCCCGATGACAAGAGGGCCGATTTCCTCACTCTTGTGAAGGATGCCCAAAATGTTTCTAAGTTCATGAATAGGGCTACCTTTGATTGTTTCGAATGCATTTTCAATTTAGTCAAATCACTATCAAAGGAACCATCCTCCGAACAAAAAGAAGACATTCACCCACAAGAATTTGCTGACTATTTGCAATCAAAACTTCTACAGACAGATGAGCTCGCAACAATCAATGTACAAGAAACATCCTGCCCAACATCCCTGTCTGCACTTGCCACACCCTTTCCCAAACACATCGAAGACACAATCACCTCACTCAACACCACCACTGCGCAAACCGATCCATGCCCAGCCTTTTGGATAAAGGATCTTCGAAGTACATTCAGCCCTTTCATTGCAAAAATCATGAACCTCTCATTTACAACTGGCTCCTTCCCCTCTGCTCTAAAGCTCACATCCATCAGACCTCTGCTAAAAAACGCCAAACTAGACCCAAAACGGCCTGACTCCTACAGGCCTATAGCCAGTATCCCCCTCTTAGCAAAGATATTTGAGAAAGAGGCACAACGTTAAATCCAAGACCACATAGATTCCGCAGCCCCTCTAGACCTTTTTGAACATGGATTCAGAGAATACCATGGCGTGGAAACACTGCTTACCACCCTCTTCAATGATGTTCTCACTAGCATAGTCAACATCCGGCAAGGCGTTGTTCTAATCTTCTTAGATATAGCAGCAGCGTTTGATTCAGTAAACCACGAGATTCTCCTCGGGCGACTGAAAAGAAAGGCATCTGCAACTCCGCACTGGATTGGTGTAAATCATACCTTGACACCAGAATGCAATATGTAAAATCTTCAACAGGAGAATCAAAACCCTTCCATCAAAAACAAGGCGTTCCGCAAGGATCCTCTCTTTCATCTCTCATGTTTAACATATATACAGCCTATCTGCAATATCATCAGATCATTCAATGTGAAATGTATGATATATGCAGATGATATCCTACTCTACATGCCATTTTCCACAGTACAAATGGATTTATCACCTATAACAAATTGCTTCGACGCAGTATCAGAATGACTCCTGTCACAGAACCTCCGCATTCAACATAAGAAAACTGAAGTTCTCTTTATCACTAAAGACCCCAACTTCATTCCACCACCACATATAAGTGTTAAGGGAGCTGATCTATGCACTAAGGAAACAATAAGATACCTCGGAGTCACACTGGATCATCGTCTCAATATGAAATCCCACATAAATAATATTGTAAAAGTGGTGTACTTCAAGATACGCACGCTCAGGCACCTACGCTCCTTACTAGACCAAGAGGACTTCAGAACCATTTACCAGGCACTGATTTTACCGCACTTCGACTTTGCCAACTCCATTCTGCAAGGGCTCCCACAATCCACTCTTAGCCCATTACAGCTTGCTATGAATACTGCTGCAAGGGTTCTACAAGGAGCGTCCAAGAGCGAACATGTTACACCTATCCTCAAGCAGCTCCATTGGCTCCCTATACACGGAAGGGTTATGTTCAAGACCTTGATTCTCACTTTCAAAGCCATCAATGGTCTAACAGCCAACTCACTCACAGAGCTCATACAAACTGTACCACCAAACAGAAATAGAAGACAAGTAGCATTAAACTCCCTAATAATACCAAAGGCCATAACAACATACAGCCTATCAACAGCAAACAAAGCTTTCATATTTTGCGCACCAAAATCCTGGAACTCTCTACCACCTGATGTCCGTGCCATAACCGACTTAGCCCAGTTCAGAAAAGCCCTCAAATTCAACCTTTTCATCAAATACTACCCGACATAAAGTGAAACTTAGATTCCCACCGCAAACGTAACCACAGCTTTCCCATTGTTACTAACTTTTTGCTAATTTCTGTAAATAGTTTGAGTATGTTATCTAGTTAACAGACCATATACTCCATGTAGATAGTTCTCCCATGTTTGTCCAGGTTTATGCTCCTGTTATATGTAACACCAAACAGCTTGTTGTTCTGGTCTTTGTTTTGTTCTCTGTGAACCGCGCTGATCCCGAATAGCGCGATATATAAGAAATATAAATAAATAAATTAGCAGGACCTCTGCTATTTCTATCGGTGCACGTCGGATTGCTTGGTTAAGAGCATCCTATTTAGAGCAGTGGGTGCAAGACAAGCTGGGAAATATTCCTTGCACGGGAGAAAACCTCTTTGGCAAGGATTGGCAGGATAAAGCTTCTCAGCTTGAGTCCGAGAACACTACTTTGAATACACTATCCAGGATCACTGCCAACCCAGCTAAGAAAAAGGCAGTTAAAAAAACTGTTTTCAACAAGAAAAAGAAATTCTATGCGTCTTACACCCAAACTGTCCACTGCCCAGTATATGCTCCCCAAAAGGGGCAGCAGCAGCCGAAACAACAAAGAAAGGCTTGAGTCCCCAGGGCTCAACCAGCTCAGCAGACACAGCCTCCACAGGGTCTTTGACTTTTTCTTAGGGAACCTAGTCATCCTACCTCTAAAAGGTCCAGAGTCTCTCAACATTCCAGGCAGACTGTGTCATTTTGCAAAAAGGTGGCAACAGATAACATCAGAGCAGTGGACTCTCTCTATAGTGACAGAGGGGTACAAACTCCATTTCCACAGTATGCCCCCGCTCTCTACTCCAAGAGAGTTCAGTTCTCGATCCCCACTGACCACTCTCTTGTGTTAAGAGGTCACCTCTCTCCTTGCTCAGGGTGCAATAGAGGAGGTACCTGTTTCTCAACAGGGCCTGGGCTTTTACTCTCCTTCCTTATACAAAAGAAAACAGGAGGGTATAGGCCCATTCTGGACCTCAGGGAGTTAAACAAGTATCTGTTCTGAGAGAAGTTCAAAATGATCTCTCTTGGAACACTTCTCCCTTACATTCAGAGTCAGGATTGGCTATGTTCTCTAGACCTAAAAGACACCTCTACACATATACTTAGTCATGCAGAACACAGAAGGTTTCTTTGATTCCTTTTTCAGGGAAGACATTACCAGTACAGAGTTCTACCCTTTGGCCTGGCTTCTACCCCAAGAGTCTTCACAAAATGCATGGCAGTAGTAGCAGCATTTCTAAGTACTCTAGGGATATTTGTCTTCCCCTACTTAGACGACTGATTAATCCGAGCATCAACAGCTCTAAAAGCTAGCTCCACTCTTTCCTGCACAATGCAAATCCTGCAATATTTGGGACTGGTCATAAACCTCCCAAAATCACATTTTGCCCCTTCTCAATCTCTAGAGTTCATAGGGGCTCTTCTAGACACACGGCAGTCAAGGGCTTTCTTGCCACAAATCCGCTGTGCTTGAATACTTCAATTGGCTTCTCAAGCAGCTATGAAAACTTTCCTGACTGCACAAGAGCTGCTTCAGTTGCTGGGGCATATGGCGTCTATTGTTCATGTGGTCCCCTATGCTCGTCTACACATGCGAGCAGCCCAGTGGGCCCTAGCCTTTCAGTGGACATAGGCATCGGGTCTTCTGGGAGATAAAATCAGGAATTCTACACGCCTCATTTTGTCTCTTCAGTGGTGGCAATCACTAGAAAACCTTCTCGTAGGGTCACCTTTTCAGCAGCCACAACACCAAGCTACCCTGACGACGGATGCGTCCAAGTCGGGTTGGGAAGCCCATATGGACCATCTCTCCACACAAGGTCTCTGGACTGAACAGGAGGCTTGTCTTCACATAAGTCTACTGGAACTCGGAGCTATTTTCTATGCTCTCCGAGTATTTCAGGACCACTTGAGCTACAAGACAGTCCTTGTCCAGACGGACAACCAGGTTGCCATGTTCTATTTGAACAAGCAGTGCGGAACATACTCTCAGGCGTTGTGCAATGAAGCTCTAATCCTCTGGTCCTTCACAAGAGGCCTTCAGATTCACCTACTAGCGGTGTATCTTCCAGGCACACAAAATCTTCTGGCAGACAAACTCAGTTGAGTACTGCTGCCATACGAGTGGTCTCTTTAGCTGGAGCAGATTGCTCGAATCTTTTTGATCTGGGGAACTCCAGATATAGACCTGTTTGCAAGTCCTCAGAATGTCAAACATCTCCGATTCTGTTCCAGAATTCCGGCTCAGAACAGTCAGGCAATAAATGCTTTCCACCTCCACTGGTGTCAGGACTTCCTTTATGCCTACCCACCCATTCCCCTCATTCCCCAAACTTTTTTCAAACTTCAGAGAGACAGTGGCCATATGATCCTCATAGCCCCACGCTGGCCACGACAGATGTGGTAGCCACTACTTCTATGTCTCTCTCAAGCCAAACCTCTGGAGTTGGGATGTGCTCCAGATCTTCTTTCCCAAGAGGACGGGATGCTTTAGCATGGCTGCTGAGAGCTTAGAATTTAAGGATATCAATTTCTCTCAGCAGGTTAAAGATATCCTTTTGGCCTCTAGGAGCTCGTCCACAAGGCGTGCCTATGCCTTTAAGTGGAAAAGGTTCTCTATCTGGTGTTCAAAAAAGGAACTTAATCCTTTTTCAGTTCCAGTAGGGGCATTACTAGAGTATCTCCTCCACCTGTCATCCTCTGGTCTTAAGACTAATTCAGTAAGGGTCCACCTTAATGCCATTGCGACTTTCCACAAGCCCTTTGATGGTCAACCTATCTCCTCTCAACCGCTTGTAGCACAGTTTGAGAGGCCTGCTCCTGACTAAATCTCCCTTTAGGCCACGGGATTTAAATCTTGTCCTTGGGCAGCTTATCAAACCACCCTTCGAGCCCTTAGCCACTACATCCCTGAAGTTTCTTTCTTGGAAGGTAATTTTCCTAATTGCCCTCACTTCTTTAAGACGCATAAGTGAGCTGCAAGCTTACTTGGCTGATCCTCCTTACACAAGGTTACACCATGATAAAGTAGTCCTTAGGACTCATCCTCACTTTATGCCAAAGGTGGGTTTCCCCTTTTCACTTGAACCAATCGGTTTACCTTCCTGTCTTCTTCCCTAGGCCTCTCACACTTCTAGTTCAGAAAGGAATCTTCACACTCTAGATTGTAAAAGAGCTTTAGCTTTTTATCTTCAGAGGACTAGGCAACATAGAAAAGCTTCTCCGATTTTTGTTGCCTTTGATCCTAGTCACCTGGGTTTACCAGTTTCCAAGAGAAGTCTCTCTAAGTGGATTGTTGACTGCGTATCCTTTTACCTATGAGAGTAAGGGACTTTCTCTCGAAGGTCATGTCACAGCTCACAATGTGAGAGCAATGGCTGCCTCTATGGCCAACCTTCGCTCAGTGTCAATTGACGGCATTTGGAAGGTAGCCACTTGGTCTTCTGTCCACACCTTTGCAGCCCATTACTGCCTGTACAAGGACTCCCGTCGGGATGCCTCATTTGGCCAGGCTGTTCTCCAGCATCTCTTTCAGACTTCGAACAACTCCTACCCCCTGTCCCGGGTTTCCATACCAGAGTTCCTTGGGAGGAAACATGACCCACCTCAACCTGGGTTTCGCAGCTTCTGGGGTCGTCATCTTGGCATCTCTAAGCTTGGGAGTCCCCATATGTGAAGACTATATTCCTGCTTGTTCCTGTAGTTAGCATAGTTACATAGGAGTGGAGGAATGGCCAAGTGGTTGGGGCAAGGTACTTCAGGCCGGAAGGTCGGGGGTTCAAATCCCACTAGAGGACAGCAACCTTGGGCCGGAAGGACTGGGGTTTCTAGTCCCACAGGTGCTCCTTGTGGTCTTGGGCAAGCCACTTAACCCTCCATAGCCCATGTTCCCTGTAAAATAGTTATCTCCAAGTTATAATGCCCTGTTCAATGTAATTTCAGTTTGTTCAATGTAAACCGCACTGATGCAGAATAGCGCGGTATATAAGAGAATGTATGTAAATAAATAAATAAATTTACTCACTTGTAACAGGTGATCTCCGGGAACATCAGGAATTGAGTCTTCACAACCCACCCACCTCCCTAGGAGTTGTATCTCTATCTCTCTCTCTCTATCCTTCTCTCCTTTGTCTCAGCTACAAACCCAACTGAAGAGGGAGAGTTGGAGAGGCGGGAAGGCAGCAGCGCAGGCACAGTTGGATGTTCCCAAAAGCTTTCCTATAGGACGCTGGGGAGCATTCCTGCGCAGGTCCGTTGTTGCTGACGATACCAATATGTGAATACTTATTCCTGCTACTCTCGGAGATCTCCTGTTACAGGTGAATAACTACGCTTTATTGCCTTATTTAGTTTAGCCCATTGTATTTCCCTTATCCCCTCCCACCCTATCAAATCCTCCTTCAGGTACTGAAGTCAGCGTTTTTGATGTCTAGAATTTTGAGCTTGCTGTGATTGGACTCTACCTTGGCTTTTATCTCAAACCACACTGTGTGATGATTTAATGTTTCACTTATCTTGGGGCTTTCTCCACCCATCCCCAAGGAATCTAGTTTCAATCCCTCTTCAGTAGATTAGCCAGCCTGCTACTGAAGACACGTCAACCTTTCTTGGACAGATGGACGCCATCTCTGCTCTGCAACCTTTGGAACAGCATCCCATGGTCCAGGAAACCAAAACGCTCTGAATGATACCATCCACGCAGCCATGCATTCATCTCCAGGATGCAAGCTTCTCTGCATTGGCCTTTACCCTTATCAGGGAGGATTGAAGAGAACACAACCTCCACCTTTATCTGCTTCACCCTCTACCTTTATCTGCTTCACCCTCTGTCCCAGAGCCATGAAGTCACTTTTGATATGCTCAGAGGGATATCTGGCAGTATCATTTATGTCGACATGGATTAGCAACATTGGGTAATAGTCAGTGGGCAAACTTTCCGTAACATCTCGGATTTTGGCACCTGGCAGACAGCATACCTCTCTGGACATCAAGTCTGGTCGACAGATGGATGCCTTATTACCCCTCAGAACAGAGTCACCAACCACCACTACCCTTCGCTTCGTTATGGTCACTGATTCTTCAATTTTTGGGGTGCTCGAGCTCTGGTTCTTCCCTTTCCAGGGAAGCTTTCACCTCCTCTACTTCCAGGGCTGTATAATGGTTCTTCAGTTCAATGGCTGGAGAAATTGAATTGGTGATTCTGCAGGCCCTGGTGACTTGTGTCCAACCTTCGTCATTCTGTTGGCTCCCATCTTCTCTGCTGGAAAGCTTGGATGTTGCAAGAAGCATCTCATCAATGTACGCTTTCTGAAGTCTCGAGGATAGAACAACATTGTTTGCCAAGCAACATCTCTGTGTCTAGATGAGCGCTGCATTGGCACCTACAGACATCCATCCTATCCTCAAGAAGCAGAAAGTGCAGGCAGGAGAGACATTGACTTCAGGGCAATGAAGGGTCCCTAGCACCGGAGCCTTTCTGCCCAAAATCGCTTTCTAGTGCATCGGGGTCTGATATAGCCTTGATTTGCAGGAAATTATCAGTGTATCGATGTTCCTGGAGGAGCTCCTGATCCCCACATGGAAAAATAGTCATTCAAGCTTTGACTTAGAAGTACTGTGACTTCCAATCTGAATCAGAGGCTTGGTCACAGATAAGGAGTCTGAAGGTCTGTTGAAGGATAGATTCTCAGAAGTCCCCTCGGACCCCTCTCCTCCTCATGAGAAACGAAAATCACCACCTGAGGACATGACATTCCAAGATTTTGAGTGGCATATAATTAAGACCATACCATTTTTTTGAAGACTAAGAATGAGCCCAGGATAAAGACTTGGAGATTCTTTAATATTCCTCCACCCCCCGAGCACCGCTTTCTTCAGTTAGTGCAGATGAGAATGTGGGAGACCTCCCGTCTCTGTACCTCCAGTCAGTAGAAAACTTGATCCATGTAGAGAGTTTAAAGTTATGTTGAATTTAAGAAGCTCCTCACCACTCATTGGTATTTGGATCCACCCTCAAAAGGTCCAAAATCTCCAAGACACTCCTCGGCACCCCCAGTGAAGGAAACTCGGATATTTGAATTTTTTGTTAGGGAGAGTATTTCAGAGCTCCACACTTGCTACCCACATAGCCTCTTACCAGTTCTGCACGGACATGTTCTTGAAGTACATCTTGCGTTGCTCTGATATGTCCCAATTTCCATATCGTCTTGCTAGACCAGTCTAGACAAGTGGGTTGCGTTCTCCTACCAGCAGATATGGAAACAAAGAAAACATTGCAGAGGCTTCTTATCACCATGCCATTATCAGCCTGAGTCTCTAGGGGTATGATTCAGTAATTCTCCAGGAACAAGCAGAAAGTCAGTCCTCACATATGGGTGACGTTGGAACAGATGGAGCACGCACGCAGCATTTCCCCTGCTTTCAAAGAAAGCATTTGGGAGATGCTACCACGCAGGCATGGTTCCCTTCTTGCCCAAGGGTGCCATCTTGTTGCGTCTCCTTTTTTCTGCGGTGCCCAACAGACGTATGTCCTTTTTTCTCGGAAAATCCTTGCTAATTATTTTTAAAAAGTTAGCTTCCCAGCCCTGGCGCTGTTCTCAGGGCCTTTTTTTTTTCTTTTTTGATTGAGGCCTGCCTCGACCAGCTTTCCTACCTTTTTTCACCCGGGGATCATCGACTCCATCCAGATGTTTCCCCACCATGTCTCCCTGTGGGATTAAAAGCGACCGCTGCAGTCAAACCAGGTCAATTATTGACACCCATGATTGCTATCTGCTCTGCTGGGCCCAGACCATGACAGCATCTTCTGTGAACTGTGCTAGGCCATGACGCCTAAGACCAATAAAAAAAGAGGTCAGAGTTGCAGAGAAAACTGTTCCCTGGGTCCGACTTGGCACCAGCCTCCACAACACCATTCTCCAAGCCCAGCACTTTCCGTGAGGCCCGAGCATCCTCGGATTCCTGTGGCAGTGGCTCCTCTGAGAAGACCCTGGACCCTCGGAAGAAGAAGAAAAATTCCTCGAAGTCCTCCAAGATTGCACCAGAGAAACCCGGTAAAACCGCCCAGAGGGACTCAGGCTACTCAGAGAAGCACCTTACCAAGATCCTCAAGAAGGTTTCCTCGAGAATTTAGGAAGCATTCCTCGTCAAAGATGCACTTGCGAGATTGCCGGTGTCGGGCCCGAGATTCTATGTGCCTGCGCTGAAAGCTGTAAAGCCTTCTGGCCTGGAAACCAGAATGGTTGCCCTGGAGCAGAATATTACTGCTCTCCTAGCCCTGCAGCAGGGAATGGTGGCTGGTTTGTGTGCATCATGTGCCCCGACGGCCGGGCCCCCGACTACAGGGGAGTCCCTGGTCGTCGAGCCGAGCTCCAAGTGCCACCAGCTTTGGGTAAGCCCTCTGCGCTGGTCGATGTCTCGATCCCGTTCCTCGAGCATCCGATCTTCAAATGCCAGTTTCCCTGACTTGGACCCCAGGTCCCTTGGGCGGAAGTGCTACCAGGGCTCGATGCTGGTTTTCAGGATCCAAGCTTATAAATTGTACATAGGCATGTACCTGAAGGCCCTAACCCCAGGAGATGTCCGGGTTTTCAGCGGACCTTGCCAGGGAACCCCTCCAATAATTCCAGTCTCTGACCTCTGGGATCAAGGACTGCTCTAAGTTCCTCTCATGAGTGGCCTACGATGGCTTAGAGTCAGCGGTTAGAGTAGCCACGGCCAGCATCGGTGCCCAGTGCCAAGCCTGGCTTCAGTCTTCTGACCTTGAGCAATAGGTCCAAGACAAGCTGCTCAGCGTCCCCTGCTCCGGGGATAGCCTGTTTGGCAAACCTATGGCCGACAAGTTGCTGAGATCGAGGCTGATGTGGTGATTCTCCAGAGGCTATCTAAAAAGGCCTCATCCTTTCCCCATAAGAAACCTTCGGGGAAAAGTCCTCTGTTCCCAAGGAAAAAGGGTCCCTTTCAACAGAGTCATTACCAGCCCTTCCTGGGTCAGCAACAAGGCTATAGATCTCAGAAGCCCAAGTCCCAGCTTCAGCCCAGCCTGAGGGGAGCTTTTGACTCCCAGGACAGGGCCTGCCTCCCCTCCACCGGGAGACTTTAACCAGTCCACAGGGGGGTGCTTGGTGCTCTTTGCCCACAGATGGGCTAATGTCACGTCTGACCAGTGGGTACTGCAGATGGTAAGGGAGGGATACCTACAGCAGATACCACCTAGGTTCTCCCAGGAGAGCCAGTGCGACACCTCCTTCACGAGACCCTTCTGCTCTTAGAGCTTGCTGGTCTGATCAGGGACAACACAATAGAGCCTGTACCCAAGCACCTATGCGGAAAAGGCTTCTACTCCAGATACTTCCTTGTCCCAAAGAGAACTGGGAGCCTCAGGCCCTACTAGACCTGAGAAACACGTTTCTGGTGAGGGAGAAGTTCATGATGCTCTCTCTTGGAACACTACTGCCTTACCTCATCCAGGGAGACTGGCTGTGCTCCTTGGATCTAAAGAATGAGTGTACACACATCCTAATCCACCCCTCCCACAGCCAGTTTCTAATTTTCGTGATAGGAGGAGGGCACTACCAGTACAGGGTGCTACCCTTCCGGCCTCCTCTCCAAGTGTCTTTACCAAATGGCTGGCGGCGATAGCTGCCCACCTGGGTCTACAAGGGGCTTTCATCTTCCCTTACTTAGACGACTGGCTAATCAGAGGTGGCAAGGCTTCAGATGTCAGTCAGGCCGCAGAGCATGCAACCTTCCTTCTGCAGCACCTGGAGTTCATCATCAACTACCCCAAATCTTGTCTCTCTCCAGCCCAAAGCCTGGAGTTCATAGGTGCTCAGTTGGACACGCTGCAGGTTAAGGCTGTCCTGTCCAGAGAAAGGGAGAACACCTCAGACAATTGGCAGGAGAGTTGCAATGCCGCTGGTCAGTGCTAGCTCGTCTCCTCCTCCACCTGCTGGACCATATGGCTTCAACAGTCCATGTCACACTCTCAGCCTGCCTGCACATACGGACAGCCCAGTGGTGCCTCTGCTCACAGTGGAGCCTCTGCTCACAGTGGAATCAAGCTACGAGCAGGCTACGGGACACAAGGCCAGGGTGACCTGCCAACTGGCAGAGTCCCTCAACTGCTGTCCCTGGAGAACACCTGTTACAGGTGAGTAACTACACTTTCTCTTCTCCATCCGGTGTTGGATGCAAGTTTTTCAGCTCTGTTGAAATCTGAACAAACTAGGCAAATTTGAAGAAGAAAAGATTTATTTTGATCGTGAACGGCCACCTATGGGTGACACTCCCACTTAAGCACAATGCGGGAGACTCCACTAGACACCCTTCAAACTGCTGTTCTTTTTGGAAGCCATAGGAGAAGGGAGAAATGTTTTCATCTCCACATCCTTATCCTTTTACGGACCTGCTAAGCAGCCAGATCATTGGAAAAGGAGTTTGGAAAGGATTCTTCACAGCTTCGGTGCTCCCTCTCTCTTCCTTCTCACTGCTGTCTCCCAAAGATTGAAGAAGGCTCTTTAAAGATATGTGACTGCAGGTTTGGTGACAGGAGAGTAGCACTGAGCTTGGCATGGTTTTTACTGCCTTGGAAGCTCCCCAGGCGTGAATACTAAGACAGAGTCTTTGCCTGTCTGATGATTTTTTGTGGGGGCTCCCAATGTCATATGTGGCAGGGGCATAAGTTGGGTTGGGCATCCATTGCTGCAGTGCTAGTATTTCCCACCTTGCCCAACTGCCAGCATGTACTGTTTGCTCTTTCCACGCTTTGCTGTGCCATTTACATGCCTCTCCTGGTACACGTCCGCTGACCACAGTCTCTTTCTTATGCGGCTTTAATGCATGCTCTGCTGCTTTGCATGGCCTTAGTAAGTGTGATGTCATGTGCCAATTTTGCATGCCTTGATTTTGCAGTGCGCGGTCTGTGGAGAATCATATGCCAACTTCTAAGAGGAGCTGTCTAGTCTGTGGTAAGCGAAGAGCCTCATCTCTGGATTTCAGTATCTGCACTATTTGCATGCAAGTCTCTGATGTGCCCTTGGAGGGCCTGTACCGCCTCTCCCATTGAGGGAACACGGGTGACACAGCCTTCTCAGTCTCATTGCTGGCGGCAGATGGTGTCATGAAAAAGGATGACCGGAACACAAAGGGAGCAAAGCCCTCGCAAAAATAGCAAGGAACACAAAGGGCGAAAGCCAGTAGGGGTCACAGGTGCCAAGTTTATTGATTAAAAATCCCCTATGCGTTTTGGCATGGAGCCTTCATCTAAAACAATAGTATATAACACTCAGTCATCTGTACAAAACATCACATATTAAAACATATAAAATATCAACACATAAAAAGAACATCTATGTGAAAAATATAAGATGTTAACATTAATATTTTAAAAAGTCATAAAAAGGTAAATAAATAAATGACAAGTGATACATAAACACATAAAGACCAAAAGTAGCCAAATAGTTTAAAAAATAATAAATAATTAAGAGTATGATAATTTGAAATTATAAAAATATAGTTAAAAAAAGTAAAGCCAAACCATTCAGATTATATCAGAGGATATTACCCTACAGATGACTGAGTGTTATATACTATTGTTTTAGATGCGTCCCCCCCTGATGAAGGCTCCATGCCGAAATGCGTAGGGGATTTTTAATCAATAAACTTGGCACCTGTGACCCCTACTGGCTTTCGCCCTTTGTGTTCCATGAAAAAGGATGACCGACATGCTTTGAGCGCCAGCACGTGTTCTAATGGTTATTCCCATTCTTCTAAGGGCCTGGCGACTACTGCGCTTCCCCTGTATTTGGGGGCCATACTCCTCATGCGGAGCTGAGGTCTCCGGATTATTCTCCCTGGAATTCTCCTTTCTGCAGCAAGCTGGTCTTTTTGACATGGTAACTCTGGCCCTGGAGCCTCCAAGTCCTCTCACTCTCTTTCTGCTTCCTCAGAAAAGGGGCAGGGAGTGAGTCAAAGCCCAGATCAGCTGTTGCCTTTTAAATGTCCTCGTCAAAGGTTGGAATCTGGAATTTCGGATCAACTGTTTTGACTGAAACCTGGAGTCCAGTACCAATGTCTCGGCTGATGATTCCAACATAGTGGAAGAGGTGCCTTCTGCTTTGGAGGATCACGATTCAGCTGGTGGTATCCACATATTCAGGAAGGATGAGCTGAAGGCTCTGATTTCTCAAGTCTTGTCTGCTCTATTTTTGGCTGACCCTCCACGGTGGAATAGGGGCCACATATCCACCCCCTCCTGCAAGGGGTCTGACAGTCTTCTCCTTTTCGGAGATTATTAAAAGCATGATCCGTTCACAGTAGTACTTCCAAGACTCCCTGGCAAAGGGGCTGAATGTGTATAAGCCCTGCCAGAAATGGATTGCACTGTATGGTTCAGTACACTGAAGGTGGATTAACAGGTTTTGGTGGTAACAAAGCAGAGTGGAAGGCAGAATGGCTTTTAAAGATGTCCTTAATCATAAGGTGGACTTGCTTGAAGAATTAATTTGTGGCTGCCACTGCTGTCCTTCAGTTGATTGTGTGCAGGCTTGATGACTTATATGCTTCTCGAGTGGACCTAGTCCTTCACCCTCGAGGATTTTACTCCCCTCTTGGAGTCTGTCATAACCTCTCTGTCGGATGCTATGTATGATCTCGTCCACTTGGCGGCTGGAGATGCTACCCTCTCACTGGTGATGCGGCATTGGATATAGCTTCACCACTGGGTGGCAGGCACATCCTCCAAGGCCAGACTGACACTGCTAGCCTTTAAATGGAAGCTTCAGTATGGGGCCGACTTGGATAAACTGTTTAAGGGCTTGGATGAGTCCAAGTCTCATTGTCTCCCAGAAGATAGGCCAAAGAGGCCTGGGAGGTATACCAGTCCAGCGTCCTCTGCAAAGGCCAATTTTCCTCATCCATGTTACTTGATTCCCCGGGGTCCCGGGACTCTGTAGATGCCGACCCAGAAATCCCTCCTCTTCCTCTTCAGGTTTTGGTTCCGGACTCGGTCCTATCATGTGGCTTGCTGGCCTCGGGATGCTACCTCCTCCAGAGGTGCCACCACCCATTCAGCTCAATGATGGATTGGAGGCCCATTCTGGGATGCCTCCAGTGACCTGCAGGCTGCGCCTTTTCTAGCAAGAGTGAGCCTGGGTCACTGAGGATCGTAGAGTACTGGACACCATTCAATATGGCTGTGTCTTGGAATGCAGAGAACCTATTGTGGACACCTTCATTATCTCATGATGTGCTTCAGCTGCCAAGAGAAACACCATCCAGATCACTTTGGACAAGTTACTCCATCTGCAATCGGTGGTCCCAGTTCCCCCTGCCGAACTGGGCAGGTCTGGTACTCCATCTATTTTATGGTGCCAGAGAGACTTCTTTTTTCAGCTAATACTCTGCTTCTGCATCAAAGGGGGTTAATGCTCATCTGCACTTTCTACACTTCTTTATGGAAGCCCTACATTCAGTGATCCAAGCAGTACAACGCAGAGAGTTCCTTGCATCTCTGGATTTAGCCAAAGCTTATTTCCACATCCCGATCTGAGAAGATCAACAGTGATTGCTCTGTTTTACAGTGATTGGCTCTCATTTTCATTTTGACAATCTTTCCTTTGGCCTCTGCACTGCCCCAAGAATGTTCTAAAAAATCATGGTGGTGGCGGCGGCTGCTGCACTGAAATGCCAAGCGATCTATGTTCACCCATATGTGGATGATTTTCTCATCCAAGCCAGGTCTCAGCCCGAAGCATCTTGCATTTTGACCTGTGTAGTGCTCTTCCTGGAGAGTCTCAGCTGGGTAATCAATAGGGGAAAGAACCATTTGGAGCCTTCTCAATTGCTGGAATACCAGGGAGCACGTTTGAACACTCGGGTGGGCAGAGGATTGTGAAAAATTGCAAGAGAACCTTGATAAACTGGAAGAATGGGCTTCCAAATGACAGATGATGTTTTATGTGGACAAGTGCAAAGTTATGCACCTAGGAAAGAACAACCCAAGCTACGGTTACACATTAGGAACCACCACCTAGGAAAAGGATTTAGGCGTTATCATAGATAATACTTTGAAACTCTCTGCCCAGTTTGCAGCGGTGCCAAGAAAGTAAATAGAATGCTAGGAATCAAAAGGAAAGGAATGGAGAACAAAACCAAGGATATTATAGTGCCTCTGCATCGTTCCGTGGTGCGACTACACATTAAATATTGTGTGCAGTTCTGGCCACCATATCTTATAAAGGATATAGCACAATTAGAAAAGGTACAGAGAAGAGGCACCAGAATTGTAAATGAAAATGGAAAGATACTCCTCTAAGGAAAGGCTTAAAAGGTTAGGACTCTTCAACTTGGAAAAGAGACGGTTGAGGGAAAATATGATAGAGGGCTATAAATTAATGAATGCAGGGGAATGGATAAACCTTTATCTGTTGATTACTCCATCAAAAAGTAGAAAGACTAGAGGACATGCAATGAAGCTATAATGTAACTCGTTTAAGACTAATAAGAGAAAATATTTTTTTTTACTCGACGCGTAATCAAACTCTGGAATTCCTTACCAGGGGATGTAGTAAAAGCTGTTTATGTAACTGTGTTTAAAACAATGTTCGGACAAGTTCCTTGAAGAAAGGGCTACATAGTATATGATGACAGATAAAGACCAGTATGGTCCATCTATTCTGCCCAGAAAGGCGGCAAGAGTAGGTGCACTTGCCACTCTGTGCAGGTCACCCCTCCCCATGCCTTTGTTTAGTGGTGTACCCATCGCTCCATGTAGGTCACACCTATTTGTTTATATATAAGAGATGGTTATGCTTATTTTGATTTTCTCCTTTTGCTATAAAGGGATCCACTGTGTCTATCCCATGCCATTTTGAATTCTGTCACTGTGTTTGCCCCTACTACTTCCATCGGGAGGGCATTCCAAGCATCCACCACCCTTTCAGTGAAAAAGTATTTCCTGATGTTGCCTTTCAGTTTACCCCCTGCAGCTTCATGTTATGCCCTCTAGTTTTACTTCTTCCCTGTCTTTGGAAGAGGTTTGTTTGTTTGTTCATTAATACTCTTTAAGTATTTAAAGGTCTGAATCGTATCTCCCCTGTCCCTCCTCTCCTCCAGAGTGTACATATTTAAGTCTTCAAGTCTCTTCTCATAAGTCTTCTGACGCAGGTTCCAAATCATTTTGGTCACCTTCCTCTGAACCAGTTCCAGCCTTTTTATATCCTTTGCGAGATATGGCCTCCAAAACTGAACACAATATTCCAAGTGAGGCCACACCAGCAACTTGTATATTGGCATTAGTATCTCTTCTTTTCTGCTGGTAATTCCTCTCTGTATGCAACCCAGCATCCTTCTGGCTTTTGCCACCGCCTTGTCACACTGTTTCGCCACCTTGAGATCGTCGGAGACAATCACACCGAGGTCCTTCTCCTGGTCCATGCACACCAATCTCTCGCCCCCTATTGCATACAATTCCCTTGGATTTCTGCTTCCTAAGTTCATGACTCTGCACTTCTTAACATTAAATCTTAACTGCCAAGCATTAGACCATTCTTCCAGCTTTTGTAGATCTTTCCTCATGTTCCCCACACCCTCAGGGGAGTCCACTCTGTTGCAAATTTTGGTGCCATCTGCAAAAAGACTGACTTTTCCATTCAGCCCTTCGGCAATATCATTCGTGAATATATTGAACTGTACGAGGCACACTTCTAATCACCTTCTTTTCATCCTAGTGAGTTCTGTTTACCGTCACCTTCTGTCGTCTTTCAGTCAACCAATTTCTGATCCAGTTCACCATCTTGGGACCCATCCCCAAACTGTTGAGTTTATTGATAAGCCTCCTATGGGGAACAGTATCAAAGGATTTGCTGAAATCTAGGTAGATCACATCCATTGCATGACCTTGATCTAGTTTTCTGGTCACCCAATCTACAAACTCAAAATGAGATTTATTTGGAAAGATCGTCCTTTGGTAAAACCATGTTGCCTCAGATCATGCAACCTGTTGGTTTCGACGAAGCCCACTATTCGCTCTTTCAGGAGTGCCTCCATTACTTTCTTGCCACCGAGGTAAGGCTTACAGGCCTGTAGCTTGTCACTTCTTCCCTATTACCACTTTTGTGAAGAGGTACCACATCAGCCCTTCTCCAGTCCTGTGGAACTTCTCCTGTCTCCAGGGATCTATTAAAAACATCCTTT
Source organism: Ichthyophis bannanicus (assembly GCA_033557465.1). Taxonomy (NCBI): domain Eukaryota; kingdom Metazoa; phylum Chordata; class Amphibia; order Gymnophiona; family Ichthyophiidae; genus Ichthyophis; species Ichthyophis bannanicus. Next base: position 263,637,979 of record CM066038.1, read on the forward strand.
AAGGGCCCTGCAAGAACCTGTCTGAGCTCTTTCAGTATCCTGGGGTATATCCCATCTGGTCCCATAGACTTGTCCACTTTCAGTTTTGCAAGCTGTTCTAACATATCATCAATAAACCATTATTGAGGACGACCTGGGAAATACACTGCTTTCCTCTGGGATAAGAAGCATGGGATCTGGATACATTTTGGAAAGCTGACAGCTACAGTACTTGTGACCTGGATTGGCCACTGTTTGAAACAGGATACTGGGCTTGATTGACCTTGGTCTGACCCAGTATGCATTTCTTATGTTCTTATGGTCCTTATAAAAGTACATGCACTCTTGATGGCATGCATATATGTATACATATATACCTGTTGCAATTTTGTAAAGCCAATTTCCTCAGATGTAAACTTTGCTTTACACACAGGAATGCTTTATAAAATCACCTAATTTTCGACCGGCCAACATTGCTGCAAAGTTGATATGTGCTTTTTATCTATGGTCTTTGCACCATTTTTCAAAGTTTAAGTATAGGTATATTTTACCTTTGAAAATTTCAAAAGGAAAAAGGTACTCAGAGACCCCTATCTATGTTTTCTGCAAGAAATATTCTTAACTAGTTTTGGATATACAAACTAGTGTGCTGCAGCAATCCGTGCTGTAACTGAACCCCCATTAAAGTGCCCAATGAATGCAGATAAAAGTACACAAATGCACATACTTTTACCCATTGACAGGGTTGGCAGTTTTCAATAGCCCTTTTGTCTGTCAAAATAGCTCTTTACATTAGTAAAAGAGCTATTTAAAAATTGCTTTGAGGACAGTTTATTTAATAAACATCTCCAGGAACAAGCAGGAATGTAGTCATCACATATGGGTATCGTCGGTACCGACGGAGCCTGCGCGGGAACGCTCCCCAGCGTCCAATTAGAAAGCTTTTGGGAGCATCCCACAGCGCCTGCGTGCTGCCTTCCCGCCTTTCCCAACTGCCTCTCTCCAGTTCTTCTTTTTCCGCGGAGCCAGCAGGTCGTCGTTCTTGTCACTGCAGAAGAATTCTTCTTTATTTCTTTCTTTTTTGTGGTCACGTCTGCCTTCCTCGACGCTTTACCGGTACCGCCATTTTTTTCCTTCATATTTTCTGTCTTTTAAATAAAAAAAAAATTCTACATTTTTTCCTTTTTTTCTTCAGGTGCACGCGCCTTTTTGGGCCTTAGGCCCAAAAACGTTTTCTTACAATGGAGAAACCTGCCTCAGGTTTCAAAAAGTGCACCAAGTGTGGCGGTACCATCTCCGTCACCGACACCTATGAATGGTGTCTAAAATGTTTAGGTCCTGACCACTCCATCACGGATTGTATGTCCTGCGCCATGATGTCTAAAAGAGGTCGGCAGAATCGAGCTGCTAAACTCTGTACCTTGTTTCCCTCTGATGCAGCTTCGGTGGCATCAACGTCTTCCAGGGCTTCCTCTTCTTCCCATGGATCTCAGGTAACTAAACATAAGTCCAGCCGGTCCTCAAAGGGTAGATCTCCTTCTAAGCATCAAGATGCCTCTGGCGTTGCCCTTGAGGATTCTGCAACGGCAAAATTGCCCCGACGGGAGACTTCGGCTTCCAAAGCATTATCGGAGTTCCAGGATGTTCTCGAGGCCTCGACTTCGGCAGAACTACTGGTGCCATGCTCTGGGGTACTGGCGGTTTTCTCCGGTACCGACATCCAGGCATCGGCAGCGTCAATAGACCAGAGATTCCTGGCTATTGAGCGCAGTCCTTGCGGCATCGATGCCCTCGGAACCGCGACAGACAATTCAGCCGGTACCGGCCCCGGCATCGGTGTCTGCTTTGCTGGTACCCAGTCATCTGATGCCCTCCGGTACCGATACCCCGGTACCGGTTACTCCTGGTACCGACTTCGGTCGGTACGGGTATCGGGCTTTTCGAGCAACCGGACAGACGGTACTTCGAGTCCTCAGAAGAATCTGAGGATTCTGACAGTTCTGTCGATGCGGGAATGCTTCTCCCCGAGGAGCCCTCCTCCCCTAAGCGCAGGATGTCTCCTCCATAGGATATTTCCTTCCAGGATGTTATCACGGAGGTGGCTCAGGGTCTATCCATTACTGTGGCCCCTGAAACGGAGCCAAGGGCCAAGGAGTTGGAAATTCTACAATATCCCAAAAATCCTAAAGAGGCAGCTACCTTGCCCATTCATGAGATTTTATATGATCTCATGTTAAGGATGTGGGAGACACCTCTTACCACCTCTCCTCATTCTCGCAGACTGGATACTATGTATCGAGTCCCTCCTTGTCCTGGTTTCCAAATGACTCAGCTTCCTCACCACTCTATTGTAGTGGAATCAGCTATGAGAAGGATCAAGAGTGCAAAGAGGCATGCCTCTAATCCTTCAGGACGTGAGTGCAGAACTCTGGATGCTTTTGGACGTCGGGTCTTCCAAACTTACATGTTTTCTGCTAGGATCAGTTCCTATAGTCTCCACATGGGAATGTTCCTGAAGGAGGTCACAGATGATTTAGAAGCTTTAAGTCCTATTCTTCCTGAGGATAGAAGACAGGATTTTCTCACTTTGGTCAAACATGCCCAAGATGTTTCTAAATTTGCCAACCGTGCAGCCTTTGACTTCTTTGAGTGCATAAGCAAGACCTCTGCTATTGCCATAGGTGCACATAGAATTGCTTGGCTCCAGGCATCTGATCTGGAGTTCTGGGTACAAGACAAATTGGGAAACATCCCTTGTACTGGTGAGAACCTGTTTGGTAGAGATTGGCAGGAAAAAGCCAATGAGATGGATGCTGAAAATTTCACCTTGGATAGTTATCCAAGTCCACAGCTGATCCTGCTAGAAAGAAATCTTTCAAGAAACCATTCTTTTCTAAGAAGAAAAGATATTATCCTGCCTATGCTCAGCAGGCACGTTCGGCAGGTCAGTTTGTCAAGAAGGGTCAGCAACCACCCAAACAGAAGAAAGCAAAGACTGCTAAGCCTCAGCCGTCACAGCAGTCTCAGCCTCCACAAGGTCTTTGACTTTCAGCTAGAGAACTTAGCCTTCCTGGCTCTCGGAGGTCCAGAGCCTTCCACCATTCCAGGAAGGTTATGTCACTTTGCCCCCAGATGGGGGCAGATAACAGCAGAGCACTGGACACTCTCCATCATAAAGGAGGGGTACAAGCTTCATTTTTCAAGCATGCCCCCTCACACAATAGTAAGGCAGTTCAATTCTCAGACCTCCCTCATCAACCTGTTAGGGCAGGAGGTCGCTATTCTTCTTGCCCAAGGGGAAATAGAAGAAGTACCCATTCATCAGCAGGGTACAGGGTTCTTCTCCTCTTATTTCCCTATTCCAAAGAAAACAGGGGGATACAGACCTATCTTAGACCTCAGAGAATTGAACAAATTCCTTGTCAAAGAGAAATTCAAGATGATTTCTCTTGGAACTCTGCTGCCATACCTTCAGAGTCAGGATTGGCTTTGTTCTCTAGATTTCAAGGATGCGTACACCTATGTTCTCATCCATCCAACCCACAGAAAGTTCCTTCGGTTCCTTTTTCAAGGAAAGCACTACCAATACAGGGTGTGTCCTTTTGGTCTGGCCTCAGCTCCAAGGGTGTTCATGAAATGCATGGCTGTAGTAGCAGCATTTCTCCGTACTCTAGGGATATTCGTCTTCCCCTACTTAGACGACTGGCTCATTCGAGCCCCAACAGAGTCAGAGGCCAGGACTTCTCTAGTCTACACAATGCGTATCCTTCAGTATTTGGGTCTGGTCATAAACATCCCAAAATCCGGTCTAACTCCCACTCAGTCTTTGGAGTTCATAGGAGCTTTGCTGGACACCAGAAAGGCAGGTGCCTACATCCCCAAGGCCTGTTGTCTTCACATGGTGCAGTTAGCTTCTCAAGCAGTGCTAAAGTCTCATCTCACTGCTCGAGAAATGTTACAACTACTAGGCCACATGGCATTCACTGGGCATGTGGTTCCCTATGCTCGCCTCCATATGAGGGCAGCCCTGTGGACTTTATCCACTCAATGGACCCAGGCGTCAGGATGCCTGTCAGACAAAATAGCAAACACAAGTCGCCTTATTTTGTCCCTCCAGTGGTGGAGGTCCACTCAAAACCTTTTGCTGGGGTCCCCTTTTCAACAACCCTTACCCCAAACAACTCTCACAACAGATGCTTCTCCGATGGGTTGGGGAGCTCATCTGCAAGACCTCTCCACCTAGAGCACCTGGTCTCCACAGGAGAGTCATCTACATATCAATCTCTTGGAGCTCCGAGCAATCTTCCTTGCTCTGCAAGTTTTCCACACCCTGCTCAGCTACAAGACAGTCCTCATTCAAACGGACAATCAAGTAGCCATGTTCTATGTGAACAAGCAGGGGGGAACAGGCTCTCTGTCGCTTTGCAAGGAAGCTTTGCGACTATGGGCCCTCGCCAGAGAGCATCAGATTCATCTTCTGGCAGTGTATCTTCCAGGCATTCAAAACTCTTGGGCAGACAGACTCAGTCGAGTTCTGCTTCCACACGAGTGGTCTCTGCATGCAGACCAGGTGGCCAGGATTTTTCAACTTTGGGGAACCCCGGACATAGACCTCTTTGCAAGTCCGTGGAATGCCAAACTTCCCCTGTTCTGTTCCAAAATTCCGGCTCAGGGGACTCAGGCCAGGAATGCTTTCCTCCTTTACTGGGGTCAAGACTTCCTGTATGCCTTTCCACCCATTCTCCAGGACCAAGCAGGAAGTCAGTCCTCACATATGGGTGACATCGACGTCGATGGAGCCCTTGCGGAGCATTTCCCCAGCTTTGAAAGCCTTTGGGAATACTGCACGCATGCGCAGTCCCCTTCCCGCCTAAAGGTGCCATCTTGCTCAGAAATCTCAACAAGTTCTTACAGAAGAAGTTCAAGATGCTTACTCTTGGAACACTTCTGCCCTACCTCCAGCAGGGAGATTGGCTATGCTCTTTAGATCTAAAGGATGCGTATAGTCACATCCTCATTCATCCAGACCACAGAAAGTACCTCAGGTTCATTGTGGGAGGAATCCATTTTCAGTACAGGGTGCTGCCATTTGGCCTCACCTCCGCCCCCAGGGTCTTTACCAAATTCCTGGCAGTGGTAGCGGCCTACTTAAGGAATCAGGGTATCTTTGTCTTCCCCTATCTGGACGACTGGCTCATCAGGGGTCAGACGTCCCAGATAGGGGATTTCTCTACTCCATCATCTGGGGTTTGTCATAAACTTCGCAAAGTCCACTTTGCTCCCCTCCCAAAACTTGGAGTTCATAGGGGCAAGGCTAGACTCTCTGCAGGCAAAAGCTTTCTTGCCAGAGGACAGAGCCCACAGACTGATAACCTTGGCAAACCAGTTTCTCAGCAGGTCACTGGTCTCCGCCAGGCTCTGCCTGAGGCTTCTTGGCCACATGGCTTCGACAGTACATGTGACTCCCAATGCCAGGCTTCATATGAGGCCTGCGGAATGGTGCCTCAGAAATCAGTGGTCGCAGGCCACAGGGAGCCTCAGCGACAGAGTAAGGGTGTCCAGACCATTCCTGCACTCCCCTATGTTGGTGGCTGCATCCCCCCAACTTACTGAAAGGGATGCCTTTTCAGCCACCTGGGTTCACAGTGGTGTTGACCACTGATGCCTCCCTGCAGGGATAGGGGGCACACTGTCTGGGCAAGTGCACCCAGGGCCTGTGGTCTCCCTGAGAGACCAAGCAGCTGATCAATCTACTGGAACTGCGGGCTATTCGCTTAGCCCTCAAGACTTTCTCTCAAACCCTGGCCCACCAGTCTGTCTTAGTGCAAACAAACAATCAGGTAGCCATGTTTTATGTGAACAAACAGGGCGGCACTGGGTCCAGGCTCCTTTGTCTGGAGGCGCAGGACCCTTGCTTGTTTGCGCTCAGGCGCAACATGTTGCTCAGGGTGGTTTATCTTCCTGGCCAGGAAAATTACCTGGCAGACAGGTTGAGCAGGATTCTGCAGCCCCACGAATGGCAACTCCATCCCTTGGTGGTTCAGAAGATTTTCCTGAGATGAGGACTTCCATCCATAGATCTATTTGCCAGTCCCCTGAACAGACAGCTGCCCAGGTTCTGCTCCAGGCAACCGCATCCTCTGAGGCTAGCAACAGATGCTTTTCTGATTTCCTGGTCCCAGCGCCTCCTCTATGCGTTTCCTCCCACGCCTCTGGTGGCCCGAACCCTGTTCAAGATTCTACAGGACAAGGCCTTGGTCCTTCTGGTAGCCCCCAGGTGGCCGAGGCAACCTTGGTTCCCACTTCTGCTTCAACTAGCAGTGGACACTCCATTATGTCCAGTATAAATTATGTTAGTTCCTAATTCCTCTTTCCTGTGCCTTTCTGTTTTGTCGATGTGTTCCCTTCTCTCCCCTCATGTCTGCTTTCTGTATCCCCTGACTGCTATCTGTTTCTATCCCTGTTCTTATGATTTTATGGCGTTCCTTTTTCTGTTTCTTTTTCCGCAGCCTTCTTTCTTTTTAATTGTTTTTATGTATTATGAACCGCCCAGATGCTATTTGTATTGGGCGGTATATAAAGTTTTAATAAACATAAACATTACCTCTGGGTTTGCAGCCCGACCTTCTCTCTCAGGGTCAGAGGTCTCTTCTGCACCCCAATCTCAAATCTCTCAATTTGATGGCCTGTAAGCTGCAAGGGTAGTTTTGGCTCTTTGGGGCCTACCTCCAGAAGTAGAAGAGGTCGTCCTGGCCTCTAGGAAGCAGTCTACTAAAAGAACCTATGCCCTGAAATGGAACAGGTTTTCTGTGTGGTGTCAGCTGCGTACAGAGGATCTTTTCTCCTGTGCTGTTCCAGTGGTGCTTTAGTACCTGCTGCACTTATCCAATCAGGGCCTTAAGTCCAATTCTCTTCGGGTCCACCTCTCAGCTCTAGCAGCTCACCACTCACTGGTGGAAGGACACTCTCTGTCGGTTCACCCCTTGGTGTCCCGGTTTCTCAGAGGTTTGCTTCTGCTCAAGCCTCCTGTCCGTCCTCCAGCCCTTGAGTGGGAGTTGAATGTGGTCTTGCAACAACTGACTCGCCCACCTTTTGAGCCGATGGCTAGTTGTCCTCTCTGCTTCCTTTCCTGGAAGACACTCTTCCTGGTAGCCTTAACCTCAGCCAGATGAGTGAGTGAGCTTCAGGCCCTGGTCTGTGACAGGCCTTACACCCAATTCTATAGGAACAGGGTAGTCCTTAGGACTCATGCAAAGTTCCTCCCTAAAGTTGTCTCCTCTTTCCACCTCAACCAGGAGGTGGTTCTTCCAACATTCTTCCCTAGGCCTCATGCAAGCCAGGCTGAAGCGGTCCTGCATACCCTGGACTGTAGGAGGGCCTTATCGTTCTACCTTGACCGTACGCAGGGACATAGAAGGGCTACTCAGCTCTTCATCTCTTTTGACCCTAATCATTTGGGCTTAGCTGTGTCCAAGCATACCTTGTCCATTTGGGTGGCTGACTGTATCACCTGGGCTTACAGGGTGGCTGATCTTCCCTTGCAGGGTCGGGTCACGGCCCACCGTGTAAGGGGGCTATCTCCAGGAACAAGCAGGAATGAGTCTTCACACATGGGAGACGTCGCAGACGGAGCCCGCACGGGAAAATGCTCCCCAGCATCCAATCAGAAAGCCTTTGGGAGCATCCCCCTCACCTGCGCGGTGGCTTCCCGCCCTTCCCACTGCCTCTCCCCAGTTTTTCGTTTTCCGCGGAGCTGGCAGGACGTCCCTCCTGCCACCGCAGAAATTTTCCTTTTTTCTGTAGTCGCGGCTTTCCCGCCGACGGTGGCACCTCCGTGCCCCCCCTTTCTTTCTTTTAATTGTTTTCATTTAATTTTCATCACCCCCTTCGGGCGCTGAGGACCGGGGCATGGAGCCTTCTTCCCCCCAGCCTCACGGCGGGGACTTAAGTTTCCACGTGGACTCCAATGCCCGGTGCCTCTTCTGTTTGGGGCCTGACCCTTTTTCCCCGGATTCCCCGGGCTACAGTGTCGGGAGAAGACCCTCCCTCTTTCGGGTATCCCTCGATGACGTCTTCGCGCCAAAGGCGCGGTCGTCAGGTTGTCCTTCTCTCCAGGATCAGGTAACCACACAACAGTCTGTTAAGACTAGCCGAGTCTTGAGGGGCGAGTCTCATGCGCGGCATTGCGACGGCTCCGGCCAACCCCTCAAGTCCTCCTTGACTGATATACCCCGGCGGGAGTCCTCGGGCTCCAAAGCATTTACGGGGTTTCGGGATGTTCCTGAGGTTCGCTCCTCACAGAACATTCCCGAGCCATGCCCGAGGGAGGTACCCGCTTCGAGCGGTGCCAATTCCCTGGCATCGGCGTTGGCGTCGAGTGTTTCACTCTTCGCCAGGGATCGTCAGCTGGTGTCCTCGGCGCCTTCGGGGCCGATGGGTTCGACCGGGTCTGACCTCCCTACATCCAAGCCATGCTCGGGCATGGCAGCCGCTCCGGGCTTTACTGAGCCCCGGGCGTCGGTGTCTAGCGCTCCGCTCCTCACCGAGGATCGTCGGCTGCTGTCCTCGGCGTCTCCAGGGCCGATCGACTCAGTCCAGCCTGGCGTTCCTTCAGCCCTGCCATGCGCGCGGGCGGTACCCGCTTCTGGCGGCACCGGCACCTCGGCGTCGGTGTTGAGCGTTCCGCTCCTCACCGGGGATTGGCGGCTGCGGTCCTCGGCGCCTCCGGGGCCGACCGACTCGCGTCGGTATGGCGTTCCTACGGGGGGTGGTTTCCGCTTTGGGCGGTGCCGACCCGTCGATGTCGAGTGACCCGCTCCCCTCCGGGGATCGCCAGCCGCTGCCCTCGGCACCTCGGGGGCCGATCGACTCGTCACTGTCTGACGGCCCTACGTTTAGGTCCTGCGTGGGGGTAGTACCCGCTTCGAGGGCGCGGGCGTCGGTGGTTCCGCCCCGTGCCGGGGATGGTCATCTGGCCCCCCTCCCCTCAGGGCCGCTCGCTTCGACCCGCGCCGGGTCGCTGGTATTCCAGCCCTGCGCAAGGGTGGTGCCGGGTTCGAGCGGCGCCGCTCCTCCGGCGACGGCAGGGGCGTCGAGCACGAGGGACCGCCATCGACCTTCCCCGGGGACCTCGGGGGTATGTCGGCCAGCGCACGGGCGACTCCCCGGCATCGACGTGGCCGTCGAGGGCCCCGCCCTTCCCTAGAGAAGGGGCCTCGGGGTCTTCCACCGCTTCGACCCAATCTGGGTCTGCGCCGCCCCGCTACGGTACCCCCTCCCCGCAGGGACTCGTCGTCGGGTGACCGGGGTCACCTCGGGGACGGGCCGTATGCCCCGGAAGGATTTATCTCCGGGTCGGACGTGTTCGAGAGGGAGCCCGGCGCCGGGCAGTGCCCGCCGATCGACATCGGTGCCGGCGTCAGATGACCCCCTCTCCGCCGAGCACCGTCCTCGGGGGCCCTTGATGTTCGCGGCACCGGTCGGCGCGGTTCCGATCCGCGCTCCGGGATCTCCACCACCGGCGCGATGACTCCCGCCGGGGGCCTCAAGGACGGAGTCGATTTCCTCGCTCGGCTCAATGCCCAGCCTGGAGTCGTTGTCCAGCCTTGAAAGCCTGGCCACGGCACGTCTCGGGATCGGCCCCTGTCCTCTCCCGCAGCACAGAGCAGAGACCGCTGGCCCCTGCCCTCCGGCGGCCGCGGATTCGCCCCAGTCACGGGGGGAAGCGCCGCCCCCGGGTTTGGGGCCGAGGCCGGTTCCTGCGGCGCCGTCGGTGCCATCGACTTCTTCGATGCCTAGCTTGGAATCAATTCCAGGAGCCGACGACGCCATGTTGACTGCCCCGATCCGGATCGGTTGGTCCCCTCCTCTGCCCAGCGGGCATCGGCCCGAGCGGCCTCTTAGTGCCCGGGCCACCTCTCCCGTCATAACTGCTCCGGCAGAGCCGCCTTTTCAGGATTTCCTCCTTGACATGGCGGACTTGCCTGGCCATCCCTGTTCCGAATCCGAGCCCAGGCCCTGCGGAGCAGGCAGCCGCGATGCTTCCTCTGCATCCCGCCCTGCAAGATCTCCTGCTGGGGGCTTGGCGGTCGCCTTTGAGGGTTCCGGTGACACAGGCTATGTAACGGGTGCCTCCGTCCCCGGGGTTTCGGCAGCACGAGCTTCCACATCGGTCCATTGTGGTGGAATCGGCGCTGAGGAAGGCCGGAAGCAAGGAGAGGCATGCTTCTCGCCCTCCAGGCCGCGCCTCGAAGACGCTAGATACTCCAGGACGTCAAGCCTTCCAAATGTCTATGCTGGCAGCCAGAATTATTTCATATATATTTTATATGAGTCTCTCGCTTCGGGAGGTCACCGAGAGGTTATCTCGGTTATCCACCTTCGTATCTGCAACCAAGGCCTTTGAATATTCCCTGCTTCTTTATCATTGCAGGAATATCTCCGGGTTCCTTTCTCGTGCTTTGCTGGATTCCTTCCGGTCGGTCAGCCTAGCCTCTGCTGTTGCCATTAGAGCACGCCGCACGGCATGGTTGCAGGCGTCCGAGTTGTGTCGACGGGCACAGCACATCCTGGGTAATTCTCCCTGCGATGGAGATCACCTCTTCAATAGCGAAGCCTTACGTCAGGTCGCACAGTGCTTCGCTAACCTTCCCAGAGTAAGCAGCCAGCCTAGGGCCCGGCTTCCCCCCGGTGGTGGAAAACGCCCCTCCAGACCCCCCTTCCCTAGGAAGAGGACATGTCAGCCCTCCGACCACCCTCCAGGTGCGCCCAAGCAAGGGACCTCTCACCCTGGGTTGATGTCCCCGGGCCCGCGCCAGGACTCTCATACTAAGCATTTTTAGGCTCAGGTGGGCGGCTGCCTGCTCTTAACCTCCTTACCAGAAGTTTAGACTAGAGCTCTACTCTGGGGCTCGTCCAGTTGGAAAATGTTCGGGGACTTATCTAGGGGTTCAGGTCTTCTCCTCCGTGGGAAAGGGAGACCACCTTACGCCGTGATCGCTCTGGCCCACGGTCACCCTACTTACTCTTCGGTACGTCCCCGAACCCCTCTCAGCCAGTATCCTCTTGCTGAGTGCTTCCGTACTGGAATTCCCCTCCAGCCGCTATAGTCCCCCTATACTCTCCAGGGACTATACCCTCATGTCCCCCGATTGTGCGGGGGTCAATTTCTACGCGCAGGCCCTGGGGACACATTAGGGCCTCCAACCCCTGCGGCATTCTACCGGACTGATGCTATCTCCGTCCCCCCCGCTACCGCGCTCTTAGCTCGCCGATCTACCTTTGCCCTCCGGGAAAGATCCCTCCCCTGACGGATCTTGCGGCCACCTCTCCAGGTGGACGTTCTGGGGATCGATGGCAGATCCGCCTTACCTGAGTGCTGCTCATGGAGGCAGGCCCCCCGGCGTGCCTGCGTTAGTACCGGAGGGGGCATCCCCATGTCCACCGGCTTAGATATACTAGATATCACCTGCTTGGCAGGCGCCTTGGGGGATCCCCACAGTACCTGTGTTTACCGCTTTTCCCCCTATGGCCGGTACTCACCCCCACCCAGGGGGTCCGGCCAGTCCGCCTGCCTAATCCCCGTTGGGCCGCGGACTGGTGGCACCCTACTGCTGTGAAGTCAACAGTCCCTTTTTCAGTTAGGTCCTCCTCCCGGAGGTCCGGACCCTTGTCTCCCTATCTCCCGCTAGGGCAGACTGTGTACTCCTTCTGCTCCGGGGTACACCTCTACTCTTCTCCGGGATAGGCTCGCTAGTTCGGCCTGTCTTCCACTGTTGGTCCTCTGAGTTGTGGACTCTACTCCTAAGGGAGTGCTCAGCTTGCCGTGAGCCCCCTGGAAGACCTGCCGTCCTTCTCCTGACCCAGCTGACGCCTGGATCCCATGGCCTTCCGGATTTGGAACTTCCTCCTTGCTGCGGTGAAGTTTCCTTGATGACCTCGCTACTGCGTCTACAGTGCCTTCATCACAGGACTACTTCTGACACCCGGTGGGTAAGCAGTACAGGATTCTAAACCATTAATTCAGTAGAAACTTAATGGCCGGTAAGCTCTGTATGGTACTAGGTCATTTACTCATTACATGCTTAATGATTCTCTTCATGCTCCCCTCTGCCTACTCCCGTAGCCTGGTTTTTTTTTTGCTGTATCCTAATGGTACCTGTTCTGCACTCTAAAGACTTGCCTCCGTAGTCTTTGGATTCGCTGTTCCTCTATTCAACTCCTGCACTCCATCCCTCAGGGGATGCCGGAGATTCAGGCTGGGCAAATGACATCCCGTCTGGGCTGCGCTTATGGGATCTCCCTGGGCATCCTAAGCTAGGGAGTCTCCACGTGTGAAGACTCATTCCTGCTTGTTCCTGGAGATAGCACAGTTACTTACCTGTAACAGGTGATCTCCGGAGCAGCAGGAATTAGTCTTCACAACCCGCCCACCTCCCCTGGGAGTTGTATCTCTCTTTTCTCTATTCCTTCCTCTCCTCTCCTACCGGCTCAGCTATGAAACTCAACTGGGGAGAGGCAGTGGGAAGGGCGGGAAGCCACCGCGCAGAGCGCGCGGGGGATGCTCCCCAAGGCTTTCTGATTGGAATGCTGGGGAGCATTTCCCGTGCGGGCTCCGTCGGCGAAGTCTCCCACGTGTTAAGACTCATTCCTGCTGTTCCGGAGACCACCTGTTAAGGTAAGTAACTGTGCTGTATCTCCACCTCCCAAAAGAAGTGAAAGAGATTCTCCTGGTGTTCAAGGAAACCATCCACCAGAACCATGCTTATGCCTTCAGATGCAAGCAGATTTGCTTCATGGTGCTCGGAAAAAGGTTCTCCATTCATTGCACCAAATAGCTTCACTTCTGCAGTATCTACTTCATCTGTCCTCCTCAGGGACTCCAAACCATAATTCAGTGCCGAGTTCATCTTCGGTGCAACTGCCAGCTTTCCACATACCAGTCGACAGTCAACAGATCTCCTCTCATTCACTGGTTGCATGCTTTGAGAGGTCCCCTCTCTTTAAGCCACCCCTCAAAACCTGCGGTGTCTTGGGACCTTAATATGGTTTTAGCACAACTTCTCAAAACCACTGTTTGAACCTCTAGCGCACCACTTGCCTCCGGTTCTGGTCTTGGAAGGTTGCATGTTCCTCATTGCTCTGACCTCAGCCAGGTGCATCAGTGTGAACTTCAAGCTTTTGGTGGACGCATTCCCCGCTACAACAGATTCGCATCATAACAAGGTCGTCCTTGCGCACGCTATCCCTGCTTTCTACCAAAAGTTGTATTGCCTATCTCCAGGACCAAGCAGGAATGAGTCTGTCAAATATGGGTACGTCGGTACCCGAACGGAGCCTGCGTGGGAACGCTCCCTAGCGTCCAATCAGAAAGCTTTTGGGAGCATCCCTCAGTGTCGCTGCGTGATGCCTTCCCGACTTTCCAACCTGTCTCTCCTCAGTTTTTCGTTTTTTTCCGTGGACGCCGGCAGGACATCTTCCTGTCACCGCAAAACGAAAAAAAAACAAAAAAAAAAAAAAAAAAAAAAAAAAAAAAAAAAAAAAAAAAAAAAAAAAAAGAAAAAAAAAAAAAAAAAAAAAAAAAAAAAATTTTTTTTTAATTCTTGTTTTCCTTGTGGTCGCGGCGGTGTTCCCCCGACTCCACCGGTACCGCCAGTGGCCTTTTTCTTTTCTTTTTCTCAAACTCCGGGGGGGGAGTTTTTTTCCCTAAGTTCTGTCTTAAACCTTTGGGCCTGTAAGGCCTGCTCCATTATTGGAGCCGCCTACTCCTAAGGAAGTGCCCTAACCGTGGAAATACAGTTTTTCTTTTTAGACTCCAATAACTGGTTGTCTAAACCTGTTTGGGGGGGGGGTTGTTTTTTTTTTTTCCATGACCCTTTCCCTCCGGAGCCATTAGGCTACAATATTCATGAGAAGAGATTTTCCGATTTCGAGTTTTCCCTCGATACCGACGATTCCCTTCCAGTTGTCAGCGTGCTCTCCGGCCACCAAGTGGGCATTTCTTCTGGGGCGTACAGGATCAGGTAAACCCCACAAAAAGTCTGTTAAGATGAGCCAATCCCTTGAGTGGTAGGTCTCATGCCAAGCATGATGACGGCTCCGGCCTTGCCCTCAAGTACCCTATTGGCTTCCAAAACCCCGTCAGGAGTCTTCTCGGTCTCCAAAGCCTTTTCCAGGGGTTTCAGGTTGTTCCTGGGGCTCACCCCTCAGCAGAACATACCTGAGCCATGCTCGGTGGTGGCATCCGCTTCGAGCAGGTACCGAATACTCTGGCATCGGCACTGGGTGTGATGAGGTGCGATTCACTCCTCAGCCAGGGATCGTCTATGGCGTTCTCAGTGCCTTCTTGGACCGATCGATACGTTCCAGATTGACTTTCGCAGTATCTGGCAGCACCGCCAATACGACCACCGACGTCGGTACCCTCTAGACAAACATCGATAGACTCTGTTCTCTTCCTTCGATGCCAAGTCTAGAATCGATTATTCTAGTTTTGAAGATTGGGTACCGACGCGTCTTGGAACCGACGCTTACCGATTCCGGGGATGCGGTCGGTTACCGTAGGATAATCACCAAGGGTTTTTGGCTACCTCTGATACTGCTGAGCAACCTCCGATGGACTGCTTCGATGTCGTTATCCGCCTTCGATTCCTGGCACAGCTACCAGTGATCGGTTATCGATGCCAGTACCTGTCAGTATCATCGAGACCAGCTCCTTCCATGCTTTCTTCACCAGGATCGCTCCTTTCTATACCTCCGATTGGAGTTTTTTAGCGATACCTGGCTCAATGGGGGACGATCCAGTACTGCCTGTCTCAGGTTATTACTAGCCGGTACCAGTATCCATCCATTAGGGATACTTGTTTCCCTGCACCGGACAAATACATTCCTCCTGGTGCCCAGGCTAGCTGCTTCACGTTTAGCCTGCGTCCAGGGATGGTTCCCATTGGAGATACTTCTTTTCAGAAATTTCTCCATTGACATGGCAACATTCCTTTGCTATGCCTATCCCTCAGCTATGATCCTACGAACAAGGCTCGTTCTGGAGAAAGGAAAATATAATGTCTTCCTTTACATCATTCTTTGCAGGATCTTCTTCTGAAAATATGGAAACAACACCTTTTAAGGGTTTCCTCCAAGCCTTCATACAGCAACTGATCTTCTGTATCAGGTGCCCCCCTCTCCAGGGTTTGCACAAGACGTCAACTTGCCCCATCATTCCATTGTAGTGGAATCCAGCAATGAGGAAGGTAAAAAGCAAGAAGCATTTCTTCTTACCCGCCAGGGTAGTGAATCTAGAATACTGGATGCCTTTGGACGTCAAACCTTCCAACCTCTATGCTGGCAACCCACAACGGATCTCTCATATATTTTTTATGAGGTCTATCCCTCCAGGCGTCACCAAAGAAATTATCTCTTTTGACTCCTTTATCTATCAGAGCCCAAGGCTGGCAGACTATTCCTTACTTCTCTAGTCATAGCCAAAATATCTCTTGGTGTTCCTTTCCATCCCTGTGTTTTTTATTTTTTTTCTTTTTTCCCCTAGACTCTTTTGAGTCTGTTAGCAGAACCTCTGGCTATAGCCATAGCGAGCACGACGTAAGAGCGCTGGCTCCAAGCTTCAAGACTTGAACAGATGGGCACAACAAAGACTGGGTAATACTCCTTGTAACTGGAGAAAATCTCTTCAATAAGGAGTCTTTACGTCAGGTTGCTCATTGCTCCACTGACGTCCCTGTTTCTGAGGGCTATCCTAAGCCTTCTCCTTCGGGCCCAGTAGGTAGGAAATGGCCCTAACCAAACCACTTTCAGCCTAATAAGAAGGTTTTATTCTTCTCCTGCCCATCATACAGATGTATCCCCAAACCAAGTGGAAAACCTCGCCCTGGTCTGAAGAGTCCAAACCCACAGCCGGTGGATAAATTAACCCTCAAATAGGGTTCTAATTAATCTCTTTATAGCCTACAGTTCTACCCTGTTTTTTCTTGGGGTTTTTTAATTTAAAAACTCTTACACGATTGATTCCTGTTTCCAGGACAATCCACTTGCTCTTAAGTATGCTGATGCTTGTCAGGATATTCGCATGTCTATGGATCACAGGGTTTTTCTCCTCTTCCTAGCCATGAAGAGAGGTTTGGTCCAAACTATCTCATGATAGTTTTTCTGTACGCAACCATGAATTTTTTCCTTCTCCAGACTTGCCATATGGCAAGTCTCCCTTCACGCTCCTATTTTCTTTACCCTCCTTTTTCAGGCCTTCCCATTTTTTTTGTGTAAGAGTGGTACTATACGCACTGGAAGGCTTTCTTAGACCTTTTCTATCTTCCTTTCAACTTTCCAGTGTTAGAGTTTTGTTTCTCTGGAGTAACCTCCCTTCTTTCATTTGGGCAGCTTATCAGACATGATCAGGCATTTTCTCCTATTCTGTTTAAAAACAGAAAGATTCTCTCTGCTGTTCCATTCAGCAAGCTGACCCTGCAGGAGTTCCAGTGATTCGGGACTACTGGTACTTTTCTACAAGTTCCAGTCTTGCTCTTCCACTACGTTTTGGAGCTCTAGCCTTAGTAGTGCTTAAACCAAGATAGTCGGCTCATCTCGGATCTTGGATACATCCTTATTGCTTCTTTTTCTGCCATCTCCAAATCCCCTGGAGTTGGCAGCATAGTTTGAAGTGGCAGCTGGTTTTCTCCAACAGCCAGTTTATTTCCCAATTTCCTGCATAATGCTCTCTGCAATCCTACTGAGAAGCTTTTCCACTATGGGCCCTTGCTAGAGAGCAGGGGGGGGGGGAAGGGGGGGGGGGGGGATTTTTTCTCTAATTACTATTCCTATATGGTTGAAAAAGGCTTCCTCAGTCATTCCTCATGACTGTAAGGGTTCTTTACACCCTTCTATTTCCTTTTTAAAAATAAAGGACAGTAAGCCTTCTCTACGTGACAGTCCTAAAGAGATTCCCAATTCCTACAGGAAATATGGCTCTTTTTCCTTGCAGCTTGTCCTCATGGTATCCTAATCCTTCATGTACAGCACATATTTTAATCTAAACCAACGCCATGATACCCCCCCACCCCCAACCCCCTTTGTCCCTCAAGTTGGTCAACCTGGTATCTCATCCTCTGCGTTTAATCTGCCATTCACCATGTTAGAGGTTCTTACCGGAACTCAGGACTTGCTGTTTACAGGACTGATATTATCCTCTGCTTTTTCCGGGGGGGGGGGGGGGGGGGGCACCTCAACCATCCTGGTTATTTCACTGATAGCATTCCTGCTCCATTCTTTAACCAGATTGGGAACAGATTCTCTGGTCTTCCTCAAGTAGGTTCGCACCTTCTTGTTAGATGAAATCGTTCCTCTTCACATCCTCCATGTGAATGCTTCCTTATAGACATATCTCTGCTTAATTGCAGACATTTATCCCCAGTTAGACCATATATTATTCATATATTGTACATATGTCTATATACATTCTTTAGATTATGTCTGTCAGCCCAAATCTGTGCATATGTTATGCCCCCTGGCATATCGTGCCATAAACATATGTATATTATATATCTATTATATATATACCCTTATATATATATATCTATCACATACACACATTTATGTATATATATATATTATGTATGTATAATAATATACTATATGTGTGTGGGTATATATATATGTATGTGTGTGTGTATATATGTATGTGTGTTGTGTGGTGTATATATAGTACTGTATTTTTCGCACCATAATACGCACCCGACGCATAAGACGGAGAGAAAGCTGAACCGTGTCATCCAAACACAAGGCATTCCTCAGGGTTCGGCACTCTCGGCGCTACTTTTTAACATTTACATGCAACCACTCAGTGAAATATTCAGGAATCTGGCATAAACTACCACATATACGCAGACGATATCATGCTGTAGCACCCAACTAGACGACCACCGACCCGAACTACGCCCAGCTTGAAACCTGCCTGGGAGAGATGTCGGGATGGCTACAACAAAATAACATAGTGCGATTATCATAAGAAGACCGAAAGTAATGTTTATATCAAATACCTTTGGCTTCGAGACCACCTCCAACATTACATTGTGCAACAATACATACAATACTAAGAAAGAAATAAAATATCTTGGAGTCAACAATTGATAACAAACTGAAAATGGAAAAACACCTCAACACCAACAAAGCCATCTTCCACAAGCTTCAAGTGCTACGACCCCGCGGAACATACTAGATCCGGGCGATTTCCCGATCAGTTGCTCAGGCCTCTGCAGCATGCCCCACCTGGACTACTGCAACGGCCCATCTTGCAGGGGCTACCAAGGAAACAACCAACATACTACATATGGCCCAACACGTAGCAGCAAGGATCATCATGAGATACTAGCGTCACCGAACATATCACACCTGTATTGATGGAACTACACTTGCTGTGCCCAGTCGTTGCAAGGATTCAATACAAAACATTGGTAACTACATTCAAGTTAATTCAGCAACCTGGGCCCCCTCATTCCCTCTCCACCCTGATCTCCATGGCAACCTACAACCAGAAGCAGGAGAACCATTAACTCTGACACACTAAGAGTTCCACACAGCTTTAGAGGCACGTAAAGGTCAGTACTATCGCAGAGCGTTCTCCTTATCTGCCCCCTACAAACGTTATGGAACCAGCTCCCACACCGAGCTGAGAGAAATTAAAGACATAAGCAACTTCAGCAAAACCAATGAAGATGCACCTGTTCAATTGTCATTATACCAGATGAAAATCCAAAAGGACAAAAGAAATTGAATTGCTGTATGTACAAATGTTAAATAGATGGTGATTAGTGCCTGTGTAAATGTATGATACTAGGCTAAGGCTTTATATGGACTCCGCATATGTGTGCTGTGTATTCCCCCTGATCTCGCTATCTAATCCCCACATAATTCTGTCTGTAAATTTATGACAAATCCCGTACTTGTAATCAAACCGCTTCTGATCGCTGGAAGGAGCGGTATATAAGTCCTTACTAAATAAATAAATAAATAAATAAGATGCACCTTTTTTTTCAGGAAAAAAATAGGAAAAAAAATATTCTGAACCAAGCTAGTGTAATAAAATATTTAATAAAGTATAACAGAATAATATTTGAACCATATAACCTGAACAGCAGTCAACAGTGGCATTAACTACCATTATGCCTGTCATTAACGACATACAGACAAAGGTTGGAGTACTCTAGTCTTCGGAAAACCCCAAGAACTCTTCTTCGCTAGAGTCAGAATTCATGAATCTCATTTGGTCACAATCACTGACATCACTTTCTTCGCTGTCTTCGTATAAAAATAGTCTTCACTTCCATCTAAGGCAATTAAACTGGGAACCCCAAAAGCCAAACTTAGAATGTACAACACTGTAGAAATAAAACTATAAATGGATTTTCCTCTTGTATTAAGTAAAGTGTCAAGACGTTAAAGATGCACATTTCCAAGAGCTGACATATTTCAGTTAATAAATTCAAAATAAAGAGATTTTTCTACCTTTTGTGCATTTGGTTTTCAGTTGCAATTGGTCCAGCCACTTTTCTTCTGGTTTCTTCGTGTCTTCTGCTAACGCTCCATTGTTCTGCGGTCCATTTGTCCTTTCTTCTTTCCTAGTTTTATTTTCCATTCTCCCTCTACATCTGCTTTAACATATTAATCTTTCTCCTTTTGCTCTTTCCTCATTCCTATTTTCATCCACTTAAATTTTACCCTCTCCATCCTCAATCCCCACTTACTCTCCCAATACCCGGCTAATTGTAGATTTTTCTTCCCTCCCACACAAAATATATTTCCCCTCTCCATTTCACTCTCCCAGCCCCATCCCATTCTAATCGTCCCCCAACATCAACTCCCTTCTAGCTCCTGCCCCACCCAGCATCCGCTCCCTTCTAGTCCCCGCATCATCAGCCCATTTCCAGTCCTAGCTCCCTCCCCTCACAGCCCATTTCCATTCCAAGCCCCCTTCCACTCGGCCCATTTCCATTCCAAGACCCTGTCCCCATCAGCTATTTGCAGTTCAAGCTCCCCCTTCTACTCGGCCCATTTCCAGTCGTAGCCCCCCCCCCCCCAGTCCATTACCAGTTCTAGCCCCCCCCCATAGCCCATTATCAGTCCTAAGCCCCCAACAGCCCACTTCCAGTCCTAACCCTTCCATCGCCCCATCTTCATTCTTAGCCCCCCCATAACCCCATTTTCAGTCTTAGCCCACCAATCAGACCACCTCCAGTCCTAACCCCCCTAACCCCAATCTCATTAATATCCCCCCATCACCCCATTTTCAGTCCAAACCCCCCCATTAATAGTACCAACCCCCCCCCCCCCATCAGCCCAAGTAAAT
This sequence comes from Ichthyophis bannanicus, assembly GCA_033557465.1. Classification (NCBI taxonomy): domain Eukaryota; kingdom Metazoa; phylum Chordata; class Amphibia; order Gymnophiona; family Ichthyophiidae; genus Ichthyophis; species Ichthyophis bannanicus. The sequence goes on from CM066038.1 coordinate 263,658,308, forward strand.
TTAAAAATGAAAAACAAACCCTGGGCTTCTGCTGCTGCCGCTGCCGTGGCAGCGGCAGAATCAACTGTCCCGCGGCCCCTTCCCATCTGCCCGGCAAAGCATCTTCTGAGCTCCATCAGCGGCAGCTTTCAGGGCCGCGAAGAGAAGAGTGATCTCCCTCTCGCGGTTCTGTTAGCCTGCCGGGGCTGATGGGAATTCCCATCAGCCCCGGCAGGCTGAACCGAGCCGCGAGAGGGAAATCCGAATCGCGTCGCGGCCCGGAAAGCCTGGACACGGGGCGGGGGAGGGATGATGCAGTCCCCAGGGACACGGAAGGTCCCGGGGGACCCGCTGCCGCTCTGCAACTTCTTCTATTCGCACCATAAGACGCAGGCACTTTTCCTCCCACTTTTTGGTGAAGAAAAAGTGCGTCTTATGGTCCGAAAAATACGGTATATATATATATATATATATATATCTATATATCTGTCGAGATACTTCCTTATAGGTAATTATGTATTTACATACTTATCTTTCTAACTGTCTGTGCTCATTAAGGTTTTTTCCTTCCTGTATGTTCCAGACAGTGGGCTTGCACATGTTCATTCTATTCCACAGTATGTTAGACTATTATGCACACAACCACTGCTATGGTGCTGACAGCTCTTACCATAACCCTAGGTTCAGGTATCCCTGAAGCTCCATACCCCAATATCTTCCTACCTCTCATCACTTAGGAAAGACATGGTGGATCTTCAGTAGATCTGAGGTTTTTAACTCCTCAGACATCTGTCCTTTCTTGGGCATACGGGGTTTCTCCCATACCCCTTCTTCCCCCAAGAACTAGGCCAGTTGTCCAAATCGGTCAGTCTTCCTCTTTTGCTCCTAACTATGATTAACTCTGTAGCCAAAAGAGTTTTCAGCTTTTTCCATAAAGCTTCCCATTAAAGACCTACCGTTTTTGTACTACCCCAGTTGAATCCTGGGGTCACCTGTCACTTCCAGTTTTTGACCTTCACCTTCACTTCAGTGAGGTCACCTTGAAGATTCCTCTACTGGATCCCCAGTAGACTCCATCTGCCTCTCTACTTCCTGCAATCCAGTAGGTGAGGTTCCTATTGTGATTCATTTCAATATATTTCATGATGATTATCATACATACAAGGATTCCTTACCTGTAGTCCTATTTTAGGTTAGCTGTTTTTTCTACAGCTCCTCTCTTTTTCAACTCCTACCCTCCATCCTCAGGATGCCTGGCCATATGAGGTGTAGCATGTTTCAATTCCCAACATGCTAGGGCTCCAGGCATCTTAGCTTGGGAGTCCCCATATGTGAAGACTCATTCCTGCTTGTTCCTGGAGATAGCACAGTTACTTACCTGTAACAGGTGATCTCTGGGAACAGCAGGAATAAGTCTTCACAACCCACCCACCTCCCCTAGGAGTTGTATCTCTCTATCTTTCCTTTCCTCTTTCTCTCTCTTTGTCTCAGCTATAAAACTCAACTGAGGAGAGACAGTTGGAA